>JAUZNJ010000032.1:271695-318576 GCA_034780135.1 Jordanella pulchra
ATCAAACAACGGGATTTAAATGACAGATTCGGACTTTATTAAGGGAAAATTAATGTAGGTCTTTATTGCAAAAAAAGAAAGTTTAAGATTAAAGTTAATCTAAATCTGTACTGTAGATCCCTTTTTTTAAGCTAACATAATTTTGGACAAGGATGTTTACTGTGGATATCTTGGAGTGATATAGAATAGAAATATCAAATAGTCTTGACATTAGTAAGTATTATCATGCAGAATGATCCAGGGAGAGTTTCAGAGAATAATTTCCAGCCTGTGCAGCTCTCCTCTTCCAAAGCACCCACCCCCCCTGCTGTGATGTATGCCTGCGTCCACTGAGGGCTACAATTAGCCCATCAAACTCATTCCACAGCACCTCTCCAATCCCCTTTCCTCACCCTCCGAAAGCTAAGTCTCCTCGAAAAAGACAGGCGACTTGTAAGACTGGGGGAGGTAGCCTTTGAAGTGCCAGGTTTTTCAGAGGCCTTGCTTTTTGCTCATATCAAGGCTGAGGAGATAGAACAATTTAAATAGGTAGATAGGCTGACTTTCCACGGGCCTGCCTTAGCTCCAGTCCTCAGAGGTAAGGGGTGGCATGGGCAGCGACATGCATGTTCAGATGTATTTTTATGCCAAAGCTGTAAATCTGTCTGAGTGCACGCCTGGCTTCTGATTGGCTGCATGGATTTCTGTCTGCGTCTGTCAGTTACAAGCTTTCAACTCTGCAGTGCAGTATTTCACAACCCCATCTGGCCTGTGGCCCTGGATTTGACTTCAGCGTTTATTATAAATAAGTCAGACTTGACTAGTTTATTAATTCCTATCATCCATCAGGGTTTGAGTGATTTTGATTACGTATTTTGCTGCTGGTCTCCGTAGAAACAAAGAAGCAAAATCAAGGGACAATCCTGACTGAAGAAACTTGTATCAATTTTCTTTTTATCATTATTATTTCTTCAACCTCCCCATTCAAAATTTTTTGTAAGCCACACAAAATCTGGGAGCTTGTATCAGATGGGCGCTGTTGTGTCTTATTGTGCAAAGACAAAGCTTGTCTTTCAGGCTCTGCTCCGGTGGAGCTCAGTGGCAGCAGGCCAGGTAATTACATAGCACCGACTTAACAGCCCAAGGAGGAAGGCCTACTATCGTTCACATTTGCATGAAGAAGAAAAAAAAAGAAACAAAAGAATAGAAACACAATTATGTGTCGTATACAACTAATATAGAGCTCCACCTGCAGACACACTTCACTTTAAACAAAGGCTACTTTATGTCAGGCAGGATTACGATGATGCTGACCTGACCCTGGCTCGGATGGCTGCACTGCCTCTGGCTCGGGAAGTTCCCATTTTGCGGTTTGCGACGGTGGCCTCAGTTTAAGCAGGTATGTTCTAATGCAGATGTGCAGCTTAAACATGTGGTGTGAATTAGCTTATTCTGAGCCTAAAGCAAACTGCTGCCCCCCCCCAAAAAAAGAAAAAAAGAGGAGCAGGAGTGGAGCCCAAAGTGTTATTCTGGATTAGCTATCGACTCACTGTCAAATCCCTAAATAGGAAAGAGTACATTTCCTCAAAAAGGAATCCCAGTAGGTTTAGTTTTTTTTTGTTTTTTTTTCAATGAATAAATTCCAGCTTTCCAGATTCACTTTCACAGAGTCATTTAGCAGGTTTACCAATCATTTAGGGCGGATGGATGGACTCTCAAATGAATTATCATGATATCCTCATATATCCTGCAGTCAAACGTGGAACGGTGAGTCACGTGTCGTTTCCTTGACAATAACAGGCTTTAACATGCTCTGCCTCGGCTTTTAATCACTTTTATCCCCGCCGTTAAACAGGAGTCCTTTAATTCGTCCGAGGTAAACGCGAAGGCACACAAAGATTCGTGTTTGCCGTTTCTTTTTCGGTAATCTTGTAAAGCGCTTAAGACGTCCAAACACAAACGTACATAAAAAGAAACATGACCAACTCTTGAACAAAGTCTGAAGGCTGAATATCACTTTAAAAAGCAGAGATCTTAGATTATCTGCAGAGCCGATTATCATCAGCTTTTATTATAACTTCATTTACAACTTCTTTTAACTCTGTTAACTGGAGGAGAACAAAGCCATGACTACTTCATAAAGACATTGATGTTTTTGAATGAGTGACTGTAAAGCTGGAGCACAGCGACGACAAGGGTGAGACACTTTCTTCTGACAAAAGCCTAAAGACACGGAGTAAGAGATGGCACGAAAGGCAAGTGAATTGCACCAACAAAACAAAAGAAGGGAGAAGTCATGCTTAAACAAAGTGGGAGGTGGTCTCTCCCCCTTTCTTCTTCTTATTCGTTCTTGTTGGTTATTTTTTTCCCAAAGAACGGATTAAAAAAGAAGAAAAAAAAAGATGCCATAGATTCCACTGAATGCCAGTGAGACTCGAGCGAGCTATTCATGCTGCCAGTTGATTTAGGCATGCCTCGCTACACACCAATCAGCCTCAGCCACTCACTCACTCACTCGTCTGCCACTCTAACGCAAGATGGAGACAGCGCCAAAAAGTTCCAATTAAAAGATCCGTTTGTGATGTCTGTGCAGAGAAAAAGAACAGCGAATAAAAAAATAAATAAAAAAAAAAAAAAGACAGAATGTTTTTGTTTTTTCCTCCTTCCAATGGCGTAGGAGAAAAGACGACAAAAGCCGCCAAAATCCGGTAGAATAGCCTCACACCTGGGAAGTTTTGGGGGTTTATAAAAACTTTACAAGTAAGAGTATGGATGCCTCGTTACAGAGAAACACAGCACGTTGCAGATAAGAGGAGGATGCTATTCCTTTTTTTAAAAAGAAGAAAAAGAAAAAGGCAGGGCTGATAAAGTGTCCGCCAATTCGACATCATCACCTGGCCGTTCTTTAATGAGCCTAAAGGAGGAAGAACGGCGTCCATGGAATCAAGCAGCAGACTTTTTTTCCCCCCTTTATTCAAATTTCCCACGTAGCTGTCATGCAGCCGGTCTGGCCGTGCTGTTTATCTCACTCCAGGAGGATGTTAACAAGACAAATGAACGAATAAAATACACAAATAATGTGTTTAGGTAATGTTAATAATGCATGAAATGGAAGCTGCTTTGTGTCAGCTGAGCTGTTTTCAGGATCTCTTTCTCCAAGTTTGGTGACAGGCTTGTTTATTCTTTTCTCTCCGAGATGATGTGTGACCGACGCTGGGCGTATACACCGCATTTCTGCTGATGAGGGAAGTTTAAAAAAAAAAAATAAAAAAGAGAAAGCACTCTGACAAATTTCAGCTTTTCTCAGCTCATATGCTGTCAGTGCAGAGCCATTCATCCGAAAGCTGCAGTATGATCCTGCTTTTCATCAGTCATGCTTTTTCTTGTCCTGTTTCGTGACTGATTTCACCATCATTCTTGCTGCTCCTTTCTCCTACAGTCTCTTGCAGGGGGAACTCAGTCCCACTGGACTTCTAGCCACACTTACTCTTACACCCTTAAGTAAAATCCACTTCAACCATCCACCTTCAAGTCACCTAATATATCAATACAGCTGCTCAATAAAGATCCTTGGTGACCATTAAACATAGAAGACAAATCCACGATAATGTTGTGAAGAATTTTAAACAGCTGCATCATATCTATAAAACCTGCAATAGCTAATCAGCTGCAGAGTTTTACTTTATTGTTATTGATTAACTACCGTTTCTGCTACTTTTCTACAGAATGTGACCACTACCTTTTGACCGCTAAAAATGTGAAAATATGTAATTATTTGGGACACGAAAGCTTATATTGTCAGCATGCAGATATTTTATAAATATAAAATCCGACTGAAACCCGCCTCCAAGCAGTCCTTCGCAGGTGCAATATTGTATAAATTTATATTCTTTAGACAGTTATGACTGAATGCATTTTGAAGCTCAACCAGGATCTTCACCTGAACTGACTTATCATTCAAAGGGAAGCATTAGAGAAGCAGCCAAGATGCCAGAAGGTAACTTTGGAGGAGCTGCAAGGATCCACCACCCAGTTAAGAGGGTCTGTTAACGAGACAACTAGTGGCTGAGATCTCAAAGAAGAAGAAAAAAAAAAAAGCTGTTGGGAGACGGTGAAGGAATTAGATGTAGGTTCACACCAACAAACATAACAAAAAACAAAAATCAACATAAAGCTAGAGCTAAAAGAAAAGATGTAGATCAGAACATTAATCATGTGTAATAAAGATCCAATCGGAAGTTGATGTTAACAGATTCTTTTTGTAAAACCCTGTATTTATAATAGGAGACTAGTAGAAATAATATTGGAGGAAGTGTAAGATCAGCCCAACTGTCATGGATAGTTGTAGTATGTTGTTATAAAGACAGTTAAAAAGACAAAAACAGGAGGAGGAGAGATTTGCTCCAAGAAACTCTCTGGTTTAGAAAATCAGCATCACATCGAATTCTTTCGTTGGACAAAGACTTGAAATAAGTAACAGGGCTATATTGAATGAGAAGCAAATTGTAAATAAAACGGGCTCTGCAGTGGTTGGGAATATGACTGAACCACTCGTATAAAAGCAGAGAACCCTTGTTTACCCCCACATCCTCCAAAGAAAAGCTCCTCTCCTGTCATAAGGTGGTTTGGGACAGAAGACCTGAGTTCGAGGCAGCTTAAGTGCTCTCTGGAATCAGTCAGCATTCCCCTCTTTTCCCTGTCCTGTCCACGGAGCAGAAATTTGACTACGAAGGCGTATCCATCCATAACAGTAAATTGTCCTTTGGGGAATTTTGGCGGCGCTCCGTGTTCTCTCTCCCATCATTTTACCCCGCTCTAGTCCCAGCATGCTCTTCCAGTTCCAAAAAGCTGTCTCTGTCACTCTCAATCACCAGCAGCTTGTTCGTATGCAAAAAGCAGACTTGTTTTCCCATCATGGGCTTGTTTCTCAATAATCCACGAAGAAGTCGAAGAATCAGAAACTAAAACAGAAAGAAGGTGTAACCTGTTTGATCGGAGCTGAAACAGGAGATGTTTTAAATATCTTAAAGGGAAAAAGTTGAACCCAATTGTTCATCTTGTAAATATAATGCTTTTCCAGTCTTTGTTTTGCAGGTAAGTTTCAGAAAGCATCAATAAGAAATCTTAGTAACGAAACAATGTATGTATGGATGCATGTAGTGATGAAAAGATAAGCGATAATACAAATACATCCGTTTTTTTTTTAGGAATAAACGATGGAAGAATTTCTTTTATCTATTTTTGAAAAAGGTTTCAGGTTGATTAAGATATTTCATCTAATACTCATGTAAATACCATGTTTAAAGTATTTCAAACAGTTCTTCAAGTTTCAAATTTGTCAGAGAGTTTCCAGTTAACCTGACTCCCAGCCGGGTTATACAACAATTACTTCAGGAAAATTACTAAAGTATGCTGAACTATTAGAGCTTGAACAGTAAGTCTGACCCAGTTTATCAACGGAGGTTTACTGAAGTTTGTCAAAGTCCTGCTTTTTCAAAAGCGCAAAGTAAAGCATCTAGAATTGGAAGTCTTTTTAAGATATTGCTGATTCATGCATCCAATAAAGGCTGTTATATTTTCCATTTCGTTTTTTGGAAGGAGAAAAAAAAAACAAAACAAAAAAACAACAGTTTGGGAATATTTCTAGTCACAACATCATGTGTCAACATCAACTCTATTTAGTTCATGATGTCTTCAAACTCTGGTGGGTAAGCTAAAAACGATGTGGCTACCAGAGCAGATAGCCTGACTAATAAATCAGCTAGTTTTATTTGTGTTTCATAATAAAATGAAGAAAAGATCAAATTATTTAATGACTGTTTTTAAGCTATTAAATTAGTTGTAATAAATAATGTTGAAATAAAATGGTTAAGTAGAAACAATAGGAAATATATTTTATAGTTCATTTATTCAGTTCTGAATTAAAATCATTCAATTATGTTCTGTTTTTATTGTATTGTTAGCATAACTATGGTCATCATAAACTTGATCAATTTTCTACCTTCTATATAAGATTGTTGGTGTTTCAGAAAGTAGGTTATTAAAGTAGATTTAATCTCATCATCAGAATTAGATTGATTTCAAGAATCAATCTAGATTGGATTGTTTTCAATCCAGCGTCTTTTAGCCATTATCTAAATTATATGGCTGTTATTAGTAGTTGTGAAACAGATAAATATTAGTATTCTATCAATATTAAAAGCAAATTCTTAAAGAAATGGTAAATAGTGGTTGGAAGGACAATGGAAGATGAACTTTTTAGGTCGATCTTTTCTTCTATTAATCAATCTTTAGGAATTAATATGGGAAACTGTTCAGAATATGAAACAAACATGCTCCAGTTTCTACAATTTGCAACACTTTGCAGTCAGAGGCTACGTCAAGCTTCACTAGCACAGCTGGTAAATCGGTTCAACTTGTTCTCAAGAGTTCCCCTTCAAACTTCTTGGTAAAAACAACAGAAGCAGATTGTTTGTGATGAGTAACAGGGCAAGTTTCTGACAGGACAGAAAATTAAAAAAAAACTAAACAGCTTTTGGTTCAACAAATGACAGGATTTTACATTTGCTCAGCAGCTGAGAGAAACCAAAACTTTCAGCTGGAATCTCCTCCTCCTAGGTAATTCCCCTCCTCTTTGTGTCTCAAACCTCCCCCCCCAACATACTACAGCTGGAGAGACGGAAAAAAAATAGGGTCAAGGATCATCTTACTCTTAATACTCTAACCTCACTCCCTTCCTACCCTCCCATTCAAGCCCCTCCTCCTCACTAAAAACCTCATTCCATCACTCCAGCTCCCCGTTTTTTTTATTTCTCCCCCCTCTTGTCTTCACTCCCACCCTTTCCCGTGCCCTCGGCCCGGTGCTAATTGGTAAATCTGTTGAACCATGCCATCCCCAACAATGAGACACCTGGAGCTCTGTCAAAACAAGTTCCTCTGCGCAAACGGCCTCCAGTGGTAATACAGCAGTTTGCAGAGCTGCAGAGTCTGTTGTCATCCTGCAGAATGCAGATCAAGCCATCTGGGGGAATTTGTTAAAGATGAGCACACCAAGCGAGCCAATGGGGAGTGGTTCAGTAGAAAGAAAGATTAATCATCCGGACTGCATCTTATTCTTGATCCTCATTCTTTGTGCAAGACGGCAATTAGAAAACTCTTCCTATGACCAGTGTTTTTTTTAGGTCACCAAAGGTCAGTGTTACAATGGAAACATCACCGTCTCTTCATCCTGACAGTCCATCATCCAAGATTGGAGTCACACCTTAGTCTCAGGACGCTACGTCCACACTGGTGCAGACAAAGGTTTGTTTGTAAGACACACACACACACACACACACACACCCACACACACGCCGAAAGACAGACCGGCACACCCAAAGTTGATCCTGCCAGACCTTGTCAAACAAGTTTTAGCAGAGACAGAGGGAGGGAACAGAGGCAACAAGTTGACATGTAGAAAAGAAGGGTTTTTTCCCCTCAACCAAGACAACCAAACCTGATTTACCATCTTTCTTACTTATTTATTGGATTCATTAAGTGTTACATCCAGAAAACAAATGCTCCAGCAGAGTGTGCATAATCAACAAGCAATTGATTAGTAAAGCAATTCAAGTAGGCCCTCTAGAAGGCCATGGTTGCCTCAGAGGAGATTAGCCTCCTCTCCTATGGGTTTTTATAATGCCCAGCCTATTTCTGGCTTCACAGTGCCTGACTAAGGCGAATCCAAACAAGGCTTACTGAAGTCCCTCAGCATGTCAGCTCGGCGGCAGTAACGACACCAACTAACCTTACCTTCAGGTTCCACTTTGTTATTACTTTGAAGTTTCTTAAAAACGAATTTAGAGGAGCATTCGGTGTCAAACATGGTTTTCTCAGCTCTAAATCTTCAACCACTGGATGGAAACGCTGCTGTTTACTGCATTAAGAACATCCTGTTAACCAATTTGTGTGAAGGCAGATGTATATTGATAGCGGCTTAGGAAAGTGCAAACCCAAGAAAAATGGATCATGAAAGCTTTGGCCTATAGAGGGGACGCTAGAAAGACATGATACAAACAGCAGACTGAACAAAGACAAATTCCAAATCCTATTACATTACAACCATATAATAGGATGTAAATGTGTTCTATTGGGATTTGAATCAATAAGCACTGGGTTGTACATAAAAGTGGGAACAAATCTGTGAAGGTTCTCAGTCATCCAAGTCACGGTGAAGCTTGGAAAGTTCAGTTTAGTCAACTGGACATAAAGTTTTCTAGAAGATGTTTCACCTCTAATCCAAGAGGCTTCTTCTGTTCTAACTGATAGAGGAGAAAACGAGGATAAATATTAATCACACCAACAGTATATTTACCTCTGTTTTCTCCTGCGTCACTCAGAACTGATGAATTCTCTTGGATGAGAGGTAAAACATCTTCTAGCAAACTTCACATCCAGTTGCCTAAACTGAACTTTCGTAGCTTCATAAATGTGGGAAAGGTGGTGAAATTGATATTGAAAGAATTTAAAATCTATAGGATAGATTTTATAATCAGCTGTCCTGAGTCTAGAATATACAGAACCACATCTCCCTGCAATAAGATCTGCAAGTCCTTTGGGTTAAAGTTCTACCACATTTTTTATTCAGTCCTTTATTGCTAAAAAGTTCAATTAGATTGGATGGAGAGAGTCTTTCCTCATATCCTTCACTGGATTTCTGTCGGCTTTTAAATCGTTGTAACATACGACCATTTTAAACCACATCGTAGCTCTGGTCCTATATTTTAGTTTTTTTCAGTTTTTATTTTCCAGTTTCCTCCGAAAAACCTGAAAACTACAAACTCTACCTGAACTCTATTACGACTGTGTTTGATTAAATGATTAACGTTGGGTTTTAATTTAAGGTATCAAAGCCAAAGGGGCAGAAATAAGGTAACATTAGATTCCTCTTCTTTCCTTAAAATTGTGCCGTTTGTGTTGGTCTATAAAATGAAATCCCAATCGAACACATAGAGGTTAGTGGTTATCAGGAAAATAACGAGGAAGAGTTCAATAAGTACCATAAGTTCCAAAAGCACAATACAAATTCAAATCCTAATAAAACAGGAAAACGGCTCAACAGTTTTACATAAACATTCAAGCTCTACTGATTACATATAATTGGACATTGCGGAAATTCAAAAGCATAAAAGCAGCAAATCAGCAGCAATGGATGAAAATGAGACTTAACATGATTCAAGATTTTTTTCATTCACTACTTTTTCTCATTACAAAAAAAAAAAAATCAGTTGTAATTTAAGTTTATAATCAGTTAAAATTAAAAAGGATAATCAAAATAAAGCATATTATTCTTGGAATTCAAAGGTCTCTCACCAAATGAAATTGGTGAAGGCTCAGATCTGACTGTCCAGGGAATTCCCAGCAGAAGGGCCCCTGAAAGGCAAAGATGGACGTTCCCAAGTCACACAATTATATCAGCTCTCCGTCTCTCCTTTTCATTCTTCACACTTAAACACACACACACACACAATCTCAGCAGACCAGGTTTTATGCAAAAAGAAACATGTTGGAAAAAAAAGCAGCATCCCCTGGCTGTTTACTAATTTAAAATACCACCTCACCCGGCTGGCTCAGCTCTCTCCCCGGTGCATCCCCGACTCCTTTCTAACTAATTTTACACTGGAAACACAGGAGTCTGCTAGCCTACGAACTGCTTTTACAGTTGCTTGGTTGTTAAACCAATGTCTCAGTCTGGTAAAACATATTTTACCTCCTTAGCGTGAACAGGGATGCTTCGGCTCCATGATTTAAACAGATTCTGACACAACATCAGTGTCTTTTAACCCAATTATGGGATGAAATTTAATGACCTTTTTATTTACATTCCTGAAACAGAAACTTAAATACTTTACAAATTTAGATTTTAAGAAAAAATATATATTAATATGCATTTCAGTTTCGCATGGAACTATATGAGTTTTAACTATCCTGCAACTGAAAGCAAAAAAATAATATTTCAAACAATTGACAAGAGGAGAGAAGCAGAGGAAAAGAAGGTATAGACTTAAAACAAAAGGAAAGATACACTAGTCAAAGAACATGCAAAGGGAAGCAACAGGGCTTTTTAGTCTACTGAGGGGCTCTAGTACCTTAGAGCTACTGTGCACTCAGATCACTGGGTTTTACTTGTACTCGTGTTGACCCTTGGGTCAGCTAGATGCTCCTCATAAAAGCTATTCAGTAAACACTGCGGTTTACTGGTGCAACGCACACACCCATGCACGCTTCTAGATACAAATATCCATTATCCTCGTTAAAGTGCAAGGCCGATGTAGAGTCACACATCTCCCCTGTGGGGTAAGCTTCAGCTCATAAGGGTTATTTATCAGTCAAATGCAATAAGAGCATAAAACACATTAAGGTTTGTGGCTGCTAAAACCTTACGGGTAAAAAAAAAAAAAAAATTTGCAAAAACTTTTTTTTTTTTAACACAATGCCTATTGAGCATTTTAAAATATCAGCTAAGATTCTTTCTGATGTCGAGGGAACGCAGTCAAAAGAAAGAAAAAACAAATGGAAGAATCTGTTGTCTGTTGTTGTGCGTTTGCTGCGAAGTGGGCCAACACTGAGCGTCAGTCTGTGGGAACAAGCTGTCATCCAGACTACTGGACAGTAACAGTGACCGAGGTGGTCTCATTCTTGTTGTCACGGTTCCCGGGGCTGACGCCACGTCTGGTAGGGCTCGGACACTGGCCCAGGGCGATGATGCGAGAGTGACCCCTTGAACGGGCACCTGAACCCGGAGGGGGCAGCAAATCGAAATAAACTGGTTGATAAGGATCAAATGTTATCATCACGTAATGCTGCATAATCAAGAGCATTTTCAGCTCCAGAATTAGGATTAACAATAAAGATGTGGGATACAAGCCGGGGGTGGGGGGGTTAGAACAGTTTAAGGTCAGCATAAGTTAGGGACAAAGAAAGCCTCTAAGGTAAAGATGACGGAGTGCATGGGTGGCGCCTGCTGACCATGGGGGTCACTCGTTAACAACAGGGGAGGCTGGGCCAGGTGTATGGGGTATTCAGACCACAGGAAGCCCTCCCCCCCTCTTTTTATTCCCCCCTCTACTCCAGGATGGACAGAGAAGTGGTCCCAGAAGGTGAATGTGATCCTTTTCTTTGCTTCTAACACTGAGCTACAGTTGAAGTTCTTTGACCCACTACAGGAATCCACTGAATCTTTGTAAAGCGTCCATTCTGAGCGCTTTGCCGAGGCGCTGCTCTGTTTTTTCAGCCCTCTTTCCAGCACGAGAAACAGGTTAGTCTGAATGGGACTAAAATAAGCCAGTCCTGAAGCTGCAAAGGCTCAGGTGGGAGGTCCTGCACCCCTTTAAAATCAACGGATTCCAACACTTCCTCCATACTAATTGCGATACACTTGGAGCGCCCTCCCTCTCTCGCTCTCCATCCCTCCAAAGCTTATGCTTCACTGCCTCTCACACACACAAACACACACACAGTAAGGTGCAGTTGGGAAATGGTTAACACTCCAGCCGTCCCCTGCTGCCAGTGAAAGCCCACAAAACAATGGAGACATTGTTTGGCCTGGGCTAGACGCTAGACTCCCAGGCAGTGTCTGTGTGTGTGTGTGGTTGTAACAAATCAGTGTGTCCGCTCTTAAAACAGGGAGGATTCTCCTCTTAAAGCTTAAGATACAAATTACTTGTACTTAACTGGCTTTTATACCTCAGCAAGAGCAACACATTTGTTTCACTGCTAAAAAAAAAAAATCAAATAAACCAACTTTCATCACATTCTAAGACGAGACGGTTTAATGCTCCTCCGTCACGTGACGTCATGACATCGCCGCACAAGCCTGGACTCCAGCAGAGGAATCCGTTGCGTTTATGTTGAAAATATCAACATACAACAACCCGAGTTTGTAGATTGACTAAACAGGTGGCCTTGATGATGTCATTTGATTCAGTTACAACCACAGACTTAAGTGGATGTCATTGTGGCTTCGGGACAAGGACCAATATTGGTTGGTATTAAAACAGTTTTCTTTCTAAATAAAAGCTTAAACAGAGGCGTGCCTTTACATTCAGAGGCATTTACACCAACCACCATAAATTGATCCCACTGATCCTGCACTGCATCACCGTCACATGCTCGAATACCACATGTCCAACCTCCTCCCACTCCCCAAACACATAAACAAACAGCAAAAAAGACGGAAACAAACATGGGTTATTAATATTAGCCAAGTTTTGGGGATGGAGCTGAAACTGCCTTTGACAAAAAAAGACATTAATGCCAATAAATCGAACAGCCAGAGTTCCGATCATCTTCAGATAATATAAAGGGTTTTGCTGAACTCAAAACTTGCCAAAAGATAAGGAGCCAAAAGGAAGATGATAACTTTGGAGGAGCTGCAAGATAAATCATTGGAAAAAAGGAAAATTAAGCTGTTTGATGAACATTTTACAACGAGCCATGTAGGAGACCCAGCAAACATGGAGAGAATTTCTCAAATTATATAAAAACCAAAAACAAAACATTCAACAAACATCACCCTGAACACATCGTCTCCATGCTAGGACACGGTAGTGGCAACACTTGGTTGAGAAAGGGAAGCTGGTCAGAGTCAATCAGACAACTGACTGAGCTGAATATAGGGTCTGTTATTAAAGGAAACCAAGGGTTCACCTTCTGGAAGGAAAACGCAAAGCAAGTTTATTTGAACTACATTTCAGCAAAGCAACCAGATGCGGTTAAAAATGTTGGAATATTTTAGATCCAAGCACATTTCTTTCCAAACTCAGACCTAAAATCCATTAATAATCAAATAAAAACAGAGACAACCCAATGACAACTATAAGAGCTGCAAATGGTGGTTCTACCAAGTATTGCCTCTTCATGGCTGAATAAAAATGTATGCCACACTTTTCAGATCATGTAGATTTCTCCCCCCCCCACTAAATACTAAACACTACATACAAATGTTCAATGCATTTTTTATGTATCACACTAAATACATAAAAAATGCATTGAACATTTTGGTTGTGAGGAGAGAAAATATAAAACTACTTTTAGACAGAACTAAAGCTAATGCAGTTTTCAACATTCAGTATAATTTTGATTTTTAAAAGTACCTTAGAAGAGTCTAGTAGGAACCTGCATGATATATAAAAAAAAACAACGTTCTGCAGGTTCAACAGCTAAAATTGCACATCAATAGGTGGATAAAATATTGAATAACTTTCAACCAATGATGCCAAAGTTCAGCAGCAGCGGCTCTGACGGCTGCCTGCGGGGTGGTCACACACTTCAAAAAGGATCCAGCTTGGCCTCCTCCGAGGTGCACGGCAAGCCGAGGCATCCAGCCTGCCCTGAAGGAGAACAACCGGGATGAGATCACTTCCTCTTCTATCAGCTGATCCGCCAGTATTCCCAAACCGGAGCTTTCCAGAATAAAAGCCTTTACCTCCGTGTTTATTCCTCTATCCAAGCTCCTGGCCTGCAATCGTTGATATATCTCTGCTTCCATCTGGGGCTGTTTATTGTCGTTTCAACCATGTTATCACCACCAGAGCAGCCTGCTCCAGCTTCAGACAGACAGAGGTCAAAGTGCCTGAATAATTTCTTGCAATTGCCAACAAAAACAAGCTACCGTTAGCTGGTGGCATTGACCGATAAGAGCACCATGCACCTAAACAGTGAGGCGTTTTTTTTCTTCTTTTTTTTGGGGGGGACCAACTGAGCGACACCTGCAAGGTTCAACAGGAGGTTGTCGTCATAATTCACAGGAGCCGTGCAGCACCTAATCTCTCCTTTTTCTATATGTACACCAGCATGCATGATGCAAACAAGGGAAACACTGAAGCCCACTTCCCCTCTCAGCTGGAGGTGGATGCTAAAGCAGCTCTGGAGAAATAGCCAACAATATGAGCGGCATTTCACATTCTGTTTCATCACTTCTACTAACAGGCAGAGGAGCACTGCAACGCGGTAATGCTTCTGATCTCAACCAGCCTGCGTATCAAACACATCGCAACAGAGCGGGTAATAAGAGCACAGATATAACAATGGTTTGTCTTGTATTGATCAGTGTCATTACATATTATGATATTTGTTTCGCTGCTGTTGATTTGTTTGCTGTTGATTCTTTTTTTTGTGCCTGCTACTAAGGCCTGTAGAGTGGAAGAAAGGGGAAAAAAATAATGATAAAGAATGGTTCATGTGTGTTTTGGATGGCAATTTAACATCAAACAGCTTTTCCTTCCACTCAACTTTCTGTTAATACGCTTTGATACGCCACACTGAAAGGCTAGCCTCTTTAGCAGTCAACTTCTGTCTTTCTAAAAGCTTTAGAGTCTGCTTTTTATTTAAATCGCTTAACAAACTCAAACATATGAGTCATAGTCCTTAGTATGAAAACCAAATATGTAAATCGGGAGGTCAGACCTGAAAGAAAAACACTAATTGCCATCAGCCTGATGTGCTCTCCAGTAAAGAAGTTGCATTTTCCTCTCAGTGCCGTCAGATGATCCTAACCTGGTCCCAGCCCATGCCTGTGTCTCATTCCTGTGCTTCATGCTCGACTGATTCCCCAGAGTTGTAGAACAACTTTTTGAATATATCTGTGTTCGTTATAATTGTAGCTCATGTCAGCAAAAAAACAAAAACAAACGCCGACTAATCGTCTGAAAGAAGAATGAGCACAAAATGTGCATCCCACATAGTCAGAACAATAAAAGGTCGTCGCTTTTAAAGAGCAGGAATACACACAGAGGGAGACATTAATAGTCGTATGACTCACAGCAGGAGAAAGCCTCAATGATTTACATCAACCTGCATTTGCTGCATATTACTGCTTCAATTGCAACATGTGAGCTGGGACTATTTTTCTCAATATCTCCTAAAAATACGAGGCTAAACTTTTGGAATAAATAAAAACACATTTCAGATGATAACAGTGATCACTAGCTTTGTCTTGTCTTTAAACAAAACTTGTGACAACACTTCTGTTTCAAGTAAGAACCGTTTCCTATTTTAAGACCTGCTTCCTTAAATAGTCGGCCAAATACCAACGCAGGCCTCCGCTTTGCCAGCTTTTGGAGAAGGAATTTATAACAGACTATAAAAGAGGTTGTAATGATTAAATGTCGAATGTGACTCAGAAGGGGACAGGGTGTCTACACAGAGTAATAATGTGATTAAAAAAACAAAAAAAACACCACATATTCTTGCTTCTGCTCGAGAGCCTAAAATGACCGAATTTTAAAAAGACGAGTTCTGAGCTGCTCCATCTTTCAAAAACAAAGAAAAATATGCTTAAACAAGAGCAACTAGTATTTCTCAGAGGCAATAATGGTCACATAATCTACTTCTCCATCCCCACACACATCGATTTTCCTCACTCACCACGTGACCAAACACGTCTAACTCCTCATGTCAAACGTCTCTCTTGACCTCTTGTAAACTTTCAGCCTCTAACTAACCACTTTCAGTAGTCGCTTGTAGAGTTGGCAGATATCGGCATGCCTGAGGTACAAGCTGTTATTTGTATGTACTGTCAGGGCAACCCTGCAACAGCTTAAGAAAGTTTTATAAAGGATGGAGGAAAGGAATGCCCACACTTCTCTTACAGTGTGTTTTTTTTGCTGTGGTTTTTTTTTCCCCTACTAAAATGTAATAAATTCTCCATAAAAATCCAGCTAATTGCAATCGTGACTTGGGAGTTATCGTTGTGAGAGATTACAGGCGACATGGCTGGTTCAAAGAACAACAGGTGCGTCTGCCACGGTGTCTCTACCGCGGCCGCTCACCTCCTGATCAACCAGTCCACAACCACAAAGCCTTTCAGTGTCCACGTGTGCACTTTTGAGGAGAATTAGTGTGGCTCGTGTGTTAGTGGCTGTGATTTAGGCGAAAAAAAACAAACACAGGTGACCAGTCAAAAAAAAAAAAAAGATGAAGAAAGAGGGCAGGGGAAGGGGGGAAACAGGTTGTTTCTGAGATGGTGGAAGAAGGACCGAGCGGAGGATTTACTTACGACGATGTGTGCAGGTGACGGGGACCTGGCATCTTTAAGTGCTTGTCTACTCTGAAGACCTCCTGGTTGAACATCTAGAAGGGGCCATTTCATCTGTAGGTACTGAATGGCAGAAAGGAAACAGAATGGAAAGAAAGAAAACAAAACATGTTAACAATGCAAAAAAAGGGGGGGGGGGTGAAAAACAAAGGAAGGGGGCAAATAGTAAGACAAAAACAAAAAGAGGGAGACATTTCTCAACAAGTGCATGGGGTGTGGAAACTTAAAAAATATATGGAGACGCAAATAAAAACTTTAAGGCAGATGGTGGAGGCGATGAGAATGGCCTGAAGCGTGCATCTGAGTCATGCAGGAGGCGCACACAGAAGCCGTGTTAAACTAAATAATGGATCGTTTTTTTCTTTTAGATATACAAAGAGCATTCTCTTAAAGCCAGAAAGTTCGGAAAAAAGAGCTGTCATTTACTTTTAGGCAGCAGACAGGTGATTTGAAATATCCCCGAGTCACTTGTGGAGCCGGAGCTAAATGAGAGCAATGTCTTCTGGTTTGTTTTTTCACGGCTTTATGGTGACCTCATGTCATCAGTTGGACGGGTTTTATTGAAACTCGTAAAAAGAGGCAAAGCGTGGTCTCTCACCACGCTCCTGTGAGGCTAAACCTCCTGACTGCTCCCATAAATGATTGACTTGGCCTCGATCTGAAGTCAGAAAGTCTGACATCCCCCCTCCCCACCCTGTTTCTCTTAACACAGTTATACCAACATAAAAAAAAGAGGGAAAAAACAAACACACTGGCAGGAACAAGAGTAAAGAGAAACATCTCGATGTAGAATTATCTGATGTTTAATTCTATTAACATTTTTTTTTTTTGTCTCATCGCCACCTCTCTCTATGATCAAAAGTTTATTTTTATTTTGTTTGATGGATCGTGTCCGTTTCCAGGTAGTGGGAGTCGAGCTTTGAGGGTTCCTGGGATTTGGTCACTTTTCTCCACTTTGGTCAAATGGTAAAACTCCTGAATATCTTACTTCTAGATATGACCTTAATTGGACTGATGCCTTGTTTACAAATGGCTCACAAAGACTTTACCAACATATATTTAAATTCAAATTCATTCTCATATCTTTAGCATTTCCTTGGACTCCCAAAAGAATTAGTCAAACTGATGAGTGGTTAATTGTAATTCTCACAGAGAACCTAATAGATGCAGTAGACTATTAGTAATACAAAACAGTTAATAAATCCCAACTGGTTAAAGTAAATCCCTAAACCTTAACCAGTTTACATTTAGATAATTTAATACATATTCATACCCAATTCTGTATCTATTATTTTGAAGTTTATTAAATTGGGGTAAATTCTTGATATTTACCTAATTAAATGACGTTCTTAGTAGCATTGCTATTCAATTGTAAGGAAAAAACACAACTTAAAATTCAGATTAACAGTATAAAAATGCCAAAGTTAATGCCATATCCAAGCCAGAACTTCAGCTTTTTTGAATTGAAAATAATCAAACAAAAAGAAAAGGTGAAAGGAATGACCCTTTCAAGAACTCAGAGTCTGATTGTAAAAAAAAGAAAAAGTACGAGATTAGGTCTTAAGCAACCAAATGAAGAAACAGAGGCAATCGCTGGAGTCAGGTAATTAATGCAGGAGGGCAGCAGGCCTACGTTGTAACCTCTGTACCAGATACACTCATTAAACATTTGGAAGACCGTGCGACTAAAGAGCTGTGACAAGTGAGCCTGAACTCTGAGCCGGTCGGACATAAACTTTTTGACATGATCAAAAACAATCTGAAGGGGATGCCTTTCTTCCCATCGTCTCAAAAACCATTTCCGTGACTCACTGAGATGTCGCCATAATGACTGGAGTCGCTTCTGTTACATTTGGCGGTAATTATTGTAACCCAGGATCACGTGTTGGCACTAGGAGACAAAAAAGTTTCAGAGATTGTACTCCATTCCTCACACGATCAATGATGTACAGAGGGAGCCGAGGCAATTATCCCGAGACATTTGCTTTCTTTGTGTTCCCATCTTTGCAAAGGTGGCCACTAGTTTATATGCGTATGTTCCAGCTTGTGTGTGAGTGTGTGTGTTTGTCTCAGTGTTGGCTGGAGAGTGAGTGTGTCGCGACCCTTCCTGAGACCGAGTTTAAATCAGTGGTAATTAGCCAAGAGTTCACTGTGGGGTTCCTGCCAGTGGAAGACGCTGGAGGGAGTTATTGACTGTGTGTCCTCAGTTACAGCCCTGGCGCAGAGAAAACTGCCTGCTGCCGGGTCGCTCTCCAGCATCATTTATGACCCAAGGACTACTTTTACTGCGCTAGAACTGTTTATGCTTGTTTGTATGACTGTATGACTGGAAAAAGAAACGCTTGTAAATGCTCCTGTTGTTTTTTTTTCATGAACCTCTTTCCTCTTTATCCACACTGGGTATTTATTTCTATGAGTAAAAGGGGAAGGGGGCTTTCTTACAAAAAAGCAGAAGAACACATAAAAAAGGAGAAGAGGGACAAAGATGTCATCTGTAATTCAATATAGGTGTCTATTGTGTACGATTGAGTCGGGCCGGACAAAGAGATCATGCTAACTTGTCAGAGACCAATGCTTTAACTGCCGACTGTTTTAAGGCCCAATTTTACACTTAGCTGGAGCTGATCACCGATTGGCTACTTATAATTATTTGCAAAGAACAGCAACAGACACACTCACCTCAGACATTTTTTTGCCAATCCTGTGGATAGCTTACAGTTATACAAAGATTCATTAATTCAAATTTTGTACTAATTTGTGCCAGATATAAAAACAAGATACTAAAAATATTAAAAGATAACAACTCTGCAACCATTGTGTCCTTTTTTTGTGAAATACTACCAAAGTCCAGCTCAGCAGCAGAGCTATTCAGCATAAACTGCCCCACTTACACTGTGACATGACCTTTGGTCAACTTTATACAAGTCCATGTGAACATCTATAAAGAATGTTGAATTTTATGCCAAAATCATTCAGGAGGTTCAAAGAGTCACGCTTCTCTACTCGGTGAATTTTCTTGATTCAGTTGTGGATAAAAAAAAATAATAAAAGATTGCGTCATATTATCTGTACATGTGTTGATAGACGCAAACAGTGAGACACCAGTACAGGCGGGACGGGGGTCAGAGGACATGCTTAAGAGATTGGGAAGGAGCGTGAAGACCCCCCCACCACCACCATCCAGAATGTTACACCAAACAATAAGTGAGACGAAGGAAATTGCAGCACATGCTCTGATTAAGTGGCTCCACTTCAGTCTCACTATTGCAAATTCTCGCACATGTTAGGATGTTATAAGCATGTCCTGCAAACAGGGAAGACCACCTCCTGCCTCTCATCCTCTCTTTCTGCCTCCCATCTACCAGTCTGGCCTGCTAACGGACGCACTGGCTGGGCTTGAGTGGGGGCGCGACCTCTGACCCCCCTGGCTGCAGCGAACCCCTCCTTACTTCCCTGCTCGGCGACCTAAAAATTCTCCTGCTGTTAGAGAGGGGGGCCCCCCATGTAACTCAAGAGCCATTCCAAAGTGACAAATTGCTCCGGAGTTCCAGGATAACTCTCTCTCCTCCTTCTCCGCTCCCAAACCCCACCCATACACAAACGCTAACCAGCTCCCCCCCAACCACAGTAGCTGTGCTCTCAGAGCGCCACTTCTTCCTTCTCCTTTTCTTGCCCCCTTAAAGTTGTTCTTTTCCCCCTGCCCCCCCAGACCAGGCTAGCCCCACAATGGGAGCTGAATGACTCAATTGTCTCGTATGAAGTGAAAGACAGCGTGGTCCTCTAAATCCTCCAGACCCAGTTCTCCAGTCATCGGCCGGATTATCAAATGTGATGAATTTACACTGAGACTTATCCAAGGAAAAGGTCGCCATGAAAAATATTACTGGATAGATTCTAGTGCAATTTGGTTTTGGAGCATTGTCGGCCGTCGGTTGCTCACTACTGCTGTCCTGTTAGGAGCCACAGTGAGTTCACTCAGACCTACACTTTTTTGACAATGAAAACAAGCCAGGGCTCTGGTTCTAATCAGTCTGGTCCTAGAGGGGAGAAGGAGAAGCACCTGAGCGCGTCCCTTTCTTACACACACAGCAACTTGCATCACTGATTTGTAACCTGAAGCAGCTCAGTTTACTCCTGCCTCGTACGGGGAGTGAATCCAAAACAGTGGCTGAAAATGTACGCTTTCCATCAAACAATATCCTGTTGTCATAAATATGCTGGCAAGTTGCTTTTCTAAGGGTGCTTTCCCACTGAAATTAGCGGGTTAACGCAGGTTTATCAAGTGTGGGTCGACCTGCTAACAATTAGCATTTGGCTCCTTTCCCATTTGGCAAAATAAGCCGGGTCTGACTCCATCTTGGTAAGCTGCATGGCCTATGTCCCGCAACTGCTGCATGTCTGGTGACGCCATCACGCTTAGTTAGGTTGAAGATGTCATCAGTGCGGCAGAATTCAGGAAAGTAATAGTTGCAGAGCAATACCATCTTTATCGAATGTAAACTGAGTTGTTTTGGTTTGTTATATCAGACACCAGTAGCACGATGCTGTGACACAAGTACGTTGCACTCAAGGATATCATGTATAATATCGGGTCGACCGGGGTGCGATGTTCCCACTATATGCCGATCGGAGCAGAACTGTTTGAAGGCTTTTCTAAAGGCGGGAAGCCGTTCCCACTGCCAATAAATGCTGATTTTTCAAGGTTTTAAACAGGTTCTTTTGGCCAGTGGATAATGGTATTAGAGATCAGCTAAAACTAGGGCTGTACAATTAGTTTGATTTGTAATATAATCACAATTAAACAAACTGCAATTTTCAAATCCCAGTGGAGTTCGATTTTAATCAAACTATATCTAACAAGTAAGACACTACATCTTTCCAATCATGCCCTTTTGGTGGCGGTAAAACACTTGTAGTGGGTTTTTCACTAAACGGAAAGGTAGAAAGAGTTGCAGCCAGCACACGGATCCATGTATGCAAATAGAAGTAAGCACTTTTTCACAGAAAAGGTTACAGTAAAGTCCTGCTACAATGGACAGGAGGCAAGCAAGCTTTAAAAAACTGAAAGCCTAGAGTGAAACATCTATAAGCTTGGGGTTAGTGCAAAGAAAAATATAAATGAATTTGCAATCGCAGTTCTGGTTAAAGCTAACGAGAACATAGATTTTTGGCTAAATCATTCAGCCCTAGCTGAAACATTATTCACCTAAGATTATGACCTTCAAAGCTGAGCATTTGTATGCCATGATAAAGACTTGTTTGTATACAGTTAGAAATGTTCTAAAATTTAACGAGTCATATCATCAACATGTCATGTCAAAACCAAAAGAGTGTTCATACTGTCTTTACTTGACCCCCTTATTTAGTTTCAGTGAGCATCAAACAAAACAAGTAAAGAAGAAAACAATCCAAGTGCATAAAGATTTTGAATAAAACTGAAATAAAGAAATTTGAAAATCTCTTATAAGTCGACTAGCTGTCACACTAACAAAGATTCATATCTACTGCCTGTTTGTTTAGGTGGTATAATTAGATATAATGTAATGCAAGGTTCTTGATAGAGGTAGCAATAATTTCAAAATCCTCTTTATTAATATATGAACACATATTTCTCTAACTTTTATAAGATTAAAGTATTTTTGGTAAAGCATGGCAAAGCATTTTAACACTGAGGCAATAGTTAAAATAAAAGCTCAATTTTTTCATTATATAACCTTCCAACCAAAGATTGGAGCTGATTGAATAAAAACAATCGGATCAAGTTTTTGAATTCCCAGACAAAACAAAACAAAATGCAGAACTGTTATATCCTATTTATCGTCCAGAGCCAGCTCCCAACTGATGGTCTTATCACATGCTGACTGACCAGAGCGGCAGCCACTGCACGGCTCGTCTGCTTTTGTTTTGGATTGGGAAACCAATCAAACAAACTGAGCTCCTTATATGCCAACATGGCTCACAGACACTGGTCTCCTCTGCAGCGGGCGACCACGCAACAAATGATGAGCACCAGTGGGGCATTTCAGACATGCGTGCTATTTGAGTGTAGGGGGAGTCATCGAAAAGGCAGATAGCAGCTTTGGTTCACAATCAGCATATGGATGCTGGGTGTTGCTCCACAGAGGCTAAAGGATCTTCAGGCCATCTGTGGCTCCCTCTCCATATCACTAACCCAACATAGCTTTAATGGGATGTTATAAATTCAGTTACCACCCCCCCACCCCCCTTAATCTCCACTTAAACATGCTCTTAATGCACCTTTACTTACTCACGCTTGAATAACAGATCGCGCCCATATTTGACAAACTCGTGGCCAAATGGCTCAGCTGGAGAGCCCCACAGAGATTGGATTGACAGCTTGCAGATTACACCAATCAAACTGCTACTATAAAGAGCTTTATTTAAGTCTGGAAATGATCAAGGCTGGTAAGATGAGCCTATTCAAAAGCTCAGTAAGTAAACAGCAAAGAGCTTAAAAGATTAGTTTATCCAGTTTGACTACAATTTTATCCCTTGAAAAATGAGAGCTGAGCATATTGTCTCAATCTGTAGCAGATAATGCCCGCGGTCTTTGTTGTCACGCACAGGTGGAACCGAATAGGCAGCAACATTCTTTAAGCAAATAAAGTAAATAGGAAAAAAAAAGGTGAAAGTAACTATTCTTCAATGAGGCAAAAAAAAAACCTTTAGATAGCGAGATAGATGGATAGTCAGACAGAGACAATAGAATATTTGCAAAGATTTAAAGAGAAAATAGAACACAGAATATCCTTTACTGCCCCAAGTAGGAAGAAATTCAGGCATCTTAGTGGGTGAAAACATGTCTGACACTACAAAACCTGTAAGACCATGACTGAAATTCACCTTCCAACAGCACAGCGACCCTAAACTCAGCAAAAATATGAGTTACAATGGCCTAGTCAAAGTTCTGACCTAAACTTAATTGACAATCTGTGGCAAGATATGAAAATGTGCATTTCAAAACTATATCTCTCCAATCTGACTAAACTTATCTCTTTGAGAACAACAATGAGCAAAATGTTTAGAAAGGACAAAACCCATAAAGTATCTCAGCTGTAATAGGAGCCAAATGTGGTTACATATGAGTCCCAGGGGGCTAAACACAGTACATATTCATACTCTTTTACCTTTTTTTAATTAAAAAAGGCAAAAAACACTCAATCATTTTCTCTTTACTAATTCTTAACAAGTTTTCATAACTATTAAATAAAATCCAAATTAAGTATTATGAGTTTGTGGTATTGATGGGACTAAATTTAAGCAGTATGAACAAGCAGCTGAGTCCTTTCAGACTTTTTCTTTACAGAAATGAAGCAAATAAAAGGAGTGCAAGAATTCCTTGATAAAACTGAGAGAAAGTTAGCCAACACTAGAGGGCCCATCACAGCTCCTTTGGTTCTACTAATGCACATTTTATGAGTAAATATTAAAAGGGAAAAAAAAAAGCACCCCACCTGCTCTGATAGCCAGAGGCGTTTTGCAACCAGGAAAATAAAAGTGAAATGTGGGAAGGCCTGGGGTTTGCTTGCCCTGGGGCGGGAAGGGGGTCCACTGGGCCCATATTTACTCAGAAGCCAGAACCGCTTGGGGGTTCCGCCGGCTCTGGCAGCTCTGGGGCCGCCGACCTGAACCAAAACCTAACCTCCAACCTCCTATGTCGGCAATCTCCATCTCAATCCCAAACTCCCCTTCTATTCTTTTTTCTAGCAGAAAAGAAGTGAACCTGATACTTTCAAACAGGCCTGTCATTCCACAGGGGAGGGAGGAGGTGTGGGGGCGCATGTGACCTTTCCTTTCCCTTCTACCAGACTCAGAGTTTGCCTGCCCTATAAAATGAGGCTGTAGACACAGGCTTGTGCAACGGCTATTGTTAAAAATATCTGAGCGTTTTGCAGCCTTTAAGGAAAAAAAAAAACAAAAGAAGTTCTTTGTTTTTAGCCAATATGTTTCTGTGTTGTCCTTCAGACATGTTTCCATGGACACTTGACTTTTATCAAGCCAGTTCTGGTAGTTAGTTTCGCTCTCTTGAACACCGGTTCTCGTGATAAGTAAGGCTCCACTCTGACACTGTTTACTTTGCAGGTGTGGGCAAATGTGCTGTTCAAACACCAGCTGATTGACTGAGAAGTTTCAAAGGATTGCACAACACCAGGCGACACATTTCTTTCCAACAACTGTTTATCTAAATCTACGTGCTCTCTTTTTATGATATTGCTTGGATTTGCATACCATCCTTCTAAACACCTTGGATGACCAGTATTCAGTATAATAGACCAGCTTCACAACACGTTAAAAAAGAAAAAGGGACTCTGTATCTGACTTTGCACCTCTTTCTCTTTACCACCGAGTTCCTCTTGGCTGCTCTATAAATAGTGACATGTGGGGGGGTTGGTAAAGGCCAACTAAAGTGGGTTGGTCTTCCCCAAGTTTTGTTAATGAACAGTCGTTCTGGCACCTTTGGCAGAAGGAACTGTAAGCTTTTTCTTGTGTCTAGTGTCGTTTTCTCTTGCTTCCCAAAGGTCCGACCACTGATCTAATGCTAATACAACCTGAGCTTTGTGGTGATCTTAATGACTTCCATAAAAATCAGGGTAACAAATAGCAAATCACTTCTTTAAGTTGTCTTCAAATGGTCAAGGTGATAGTCACAGAGAGGTAACTCAATTTAAAAGACCATGTCAAGCATCTTCAGATTGTTTTTCATTTGTTTTGAAAGTTTCTCTCCAAAACCATTAATTATACACATTAATTACCATCTGTCTGAAAAGCAAAATGATTTCCTCACTCTTTAAGAGACCCACTCTTAAAGGCTCCGCCCAACTTGATCCTAAAATCCCCCCCCAAAAAAGAGCGACTACGCGACAAGTACTCCAGTTTATTTAATAGTGATACAAGGAAGAGTATCATCAGCAAATAATGTGATTCTGTGGGGTCAAGATCCAGTGATTTAAGTCACTTGAGAAAGATTTCAGAAAAGATACACAACTGTCTTTTACTGGTTAATATCAGTTTCTGATTTTCATTGGTGCCAAATCCAGTACAATTTAATTTAATTCAACAATTAAGAAACATAACAAAGGATAGCTGCTGGGATCTGAATTTTAAAAGTATTTTTGAATCTAAAAACAATATATACAGGGATTAAAATACTAAATATTAAACATATATACCCAGAGCTTTCATTAAATACAAAAAAGCCGTTTTTGTTGCATTCAGGTAATTGGTATTTTTCTATTCTATTTATAAGTTTTATCTTTTTCCTTTACTATTTCATACTTTGTTGTCACCGTGTAGTATTTCCCTTTCTTTTCATCCAATGCGCCAATTCACGCATGAGGTGGGAACAGTATGTACTATGTTTGATAAGACATTATTCACAGCAGTTTACTTTGATCTGCTGTCAGGAAATACGGCTATGTCACTTCAAGAAATATTATCAACCAAAAGGAGGTCAGTCAGAGTTATTTTGGTTTGATCAGTGACAACATTCTCTTTATTTTTCCATAAATTCACTGGCCATAAAAGTGATCAAAAAATGAAAGATAATATCCTCTGAAGGTAATAGAAAATCAAAACAAATGTAAGAATTCAGCATTTTTATGATTTCTTTTTTTATCTCCACAGATACAAAATCCCTCTCATATTTAAAACAACTGAATAAACAAGGTTTTAGATTACTAGTACAAAACAGCTACAGGTATGAAACGGAAATGGACAGTAAGGCAACAAGGGTTTTTTTTCCCCCAGTGTTTCACCCAATGATCACAAATCATTGCCTATGTAGAGCAAAACTAACCAATTTCAGTAAGTAGCCTATTATCACTGATGTCTCAATTATCTGGATTCATCTGAACTTTGAACTTAGACATTCGGGAAGAAATAGGAATCTGAAGTAGGGTTGCATAATACATCAAAGTGTTTTATTTTTTGTCAACGTTGCTAACATTTCCAAATCTGTCATGTTTCAGGATGGTGAAACGCTCACATGGATGAAAGCACAATTTCCATTAAACTTTCACTCTTATTGCTATCTGCTAAAATTTCTCTCTCTTAAGAGACAAAAGGACCTGAAAACAAATCCTGACAACATACGGTCTCCGAAAGAGGTTCTTAATATCCTTGTGCTAAACTCTGAATTTACTTTTAAACACATATCAGATACTTCAAATATGGAATTGTGATTTCTCACCAAAGAGTGAGGATCCCTGCTTACATATGCTTGGGGTTTCTGACTGAAAAATAATTCATTTTTAACCAGTCAGGGTTGATCTGCTTGAAAATTGCCTGCCAATTGCTCATTGCACCTCTGCTATTATTGTCACAAAGGCAGCAAAATATGGTGGACAACAATCACAACTGTGTCACCTTTACTAGAAGGTATAGAACTGGTGACGCACAGATTGAAGTCACTGAGAAAAGGTGATTAGGAAGGAAAAAAAGGTTGGGAAATCCACATGCTAGCTACACACTTACCTTTTTGTTTTAAGGAAAAGTCTCAGGGGCGTAATGATGAGAAGTAAAAAAGTCTGAACAGCAGCTGAGCTGTGCTAAAGGAGAAAAGTAAAGCCAACTGCAGCGCCCACATTGTGCCGGAGAGCGCTGCATTTGGTATTGTGCTAGAGGAGAGCTGAACGCTGCCCTTGATGTTGGGCGTCTGGTTTTGTTCCGCAAGAGTTCACCATGAATTAGTTAAACGGCAGAATGGATATAAGGAAGCTACGAAACATGCCTCAGAGGGAGAGTGTGTACACACACGGTGGTAGGCTTAACAAAGACTTCCGATATTCTGAGAGCACTGTGCTCTATCACACAATTCCACCTACGCGAATTCATCAATCAGAAAGCAGCACGTTGAAAGGCATCACACGCATATATCGGCAGACAATTAATACGAAGAAGAGAATCATACGAAACAGCTGGGATTTTTTTGCCTCATTCACGTGAGCATGTACGCCTTGAAGCGGTTCGGCCTCCATATTCATGAGCCCCACTCCCTCACCATACCTAAAACCTAAGATTTGAATGGTTTAAACCAAACCAAACTAACCTAAACCAAACAACTGGGAGAGTTCATCCGTTTTCAGTCAGATTAGCTTGTTAGTGTATTTACAGTGATGCTGCAAAAAGATCCCACAGCAGCAATTACATGCTCACTCACACAGTGGGGTAGCCCTGCTATGCCACGGCAGCTTAATGAATAAATAAGTAATAAGGACTTAGTTATTGGAGCTCATTAAAATGGCTGATGGTTCCAAGACGAGAAAAAAAAAAAAAAGACTTGAAGAGGGTCAGGTGGTGGGTAGCGGCGAATCTAGGGCTAGGTCACCCCTCACCACCAACTAAAACTACCCAACCCATGGATGACCTGACCATGGAGGTCCTGCTCTCACCTCCAAATCCAGTCGGTTGGTGTTTTGCACTCCCTGATACATCTTCACGAATCTGCACACACACACACAGCTGCATCCACATGCTCAGAAACGCACACCTCTCATAGTTAATTACCACTTAGCTCAATCACGTGGTGATCCGGCCATAAGAGTACCCCTCCTCCCTCCTGCCTCAACACAAACACCGGCACACATGCCAATTATTGATGAATCTTTAATATGCCGTTTTGCAAAGTCTACATCTCATTTCCTTCTACTGAGCAGACGATTACACATCCATGAGAGGCTTTGGCGTCTTGCATATTACGCTAAAAAATATGGAGTGAGAACAGATAATCTGCAGCATCATTGCAGGGCAGGAAAAAAGTGGCCTATATCATTTGGAGAAGACTGCTAGATTCTTTTTTTGCCCTTTTTCTTATATAAAAAAAAACACTCTTTTTTTGGCATCTCCAGGCTAGGTCTATATAAAAAAAAAATCCCACGCCGCGATAACGTGTCAATAATGAGCAGAGGCCATCTATTGATCAGCTTAATTTTGCATCTATTAGCAGGGGAACGGTTTGCTCCGGGGGCGAGGGAAGCCGGGCGCTAACACGCACCGACAGGCTGGATGGAGATCATTACAACTGATGTTCACACACACGCTGTGATTGACATGGAGATAAGGCAAGAGAGAGCCTGAGCTCGCACGCCTCCCCGCACACTAAGCTAATGATACGCTGAATGTGTGCTTGGCGTGCGTGCAGCCGTGTCTGCCTATCTGGAGAAAGAGAAGGGGGGAAGAGAAGAAAAGACGAGAAGAAAGGCAGGCCACACGCCTTTGCTAATTGGCATAGTCAGACGGCGACGATCATGAAGGATATGGAAGAAGAAGAAAAAAAAACATTTAGTGGCATACCTCAGCTTTCTAGATCACCTCATCAAGTCGGTGTCATTTAAATACAGTTGATAACTTCCTCAGAAAAACATGGCTTTGACCTGGATTCCTCAGCTTCGTCTCTCACTTTCTTCATTTACAGAGTCTGTGGAAGGGACTCGGTGGAGTTGTTCATTATGAAAATGGTTTGTTTTTCTTCACTGCAAGCTTTTAATGTCAAGACAGAAATCACAGCAGCTTAAAATAACTACAGAGATGACCTCTGTTCTCATATGAACACATCCACGTTGGAATATTTACATTAAGTAAAGACTAAGGCTCATATTATGGCCACTTACTGCCAACAATCGATTGAGGATATAGAGATACTGGACAGATATACAGGAACATGGCCTGGTTGGTCAATTTAGATTATGTCAAATGCCAATTATTCATCAGTGCATGTACCTATACCGGCATTCATGCTTATTAATGCATGTAAGTATCTATTATCCCTTATATTTAAAACAATCTTAGAATTCCTTTTTTTATTTACTTTGATTTGTAGGGGGATTAATCCCATATTTACTGTTTTGCAAACATTTTCTACATAAAAAAAGATCGATAATATAAAGACAGCTCACCTATAAGTGATGTCCAGATGCATTAGCTTGAACATATTGACTGATATCGATAGTGACCCGATACGATATCAGTGCTAATCATGCATATTTTGTATCGCTCATTTTTTTAGAGTGAGAGGTTTGAAAATGGTTGATCAAATAATTTTCCTCATTTACAGAACAGCAACCAGTCTGTGAGTAACTGACCTAATAATATTAACCATTAGATTGCCTAAACTTTAACAGATGATTATATTAGATATTTTAGATGCAGGTCGATATGTTTTGCTTTTTTTCTTTTATCTTAAGACTGATTTCTAATATCAATATCAGATTGGGAGATCCTTATCAAATATTCTCTATATCTTTCTCTTAATATGATGAGATAGTTTAGAGATGATTGATTAGAAATCCACAATTTTCTGTCTTGAGGAGTACAGATATGACCGAACAACGTCAAACTTCTCTTAGCCAATTTTCAGAAATGAAAAAAAACTTTAAAAAAGACATCATTAAAGGTATTGTAGTATTCACTCGTCTGGACTTGGCTACAGGAAAAAAAAGGCTACTTGCATAAACTTGCTCACATTTAGTCATAGCAGTAATTAAAAGGTTTACAACTGAAACTGTGACAAACAAGGCTGAGCCAGGACTCAGGCTTATCCTGCAATGACGCACAATGATGGTAAGAGAGGAATCCGAGTAGCCAACTGAGAGAGCGGCATCTTGGGTTCACCAAGCCTCCGTAAGAACAAAAAAGATTTCAGCTAACAGGCTGCACTACTAACATCCTTTTGGTTAGCCACCTCTGATATTAGAGAAGTGTAAAAAAAAATCAAAGCAAGCACATCAGATATAGGAAACTGAATACAAGGAAACTACATTTTATAGAGACAAATTTTGAAGGTTCACTCAACAGCAACAAAAAACATCTGTGCTGATCACTTGCTCCCCTAACTCAATGATTTATTGTAATATTAGTCCTGTTTTATAGCAACTTCTTTTTTTTCTACATATTACATGACCTGCCTTTGTTCCTAAAACAATAAATAATGAATGCAGTTAACTAAGGGCTTAATAAAACAATTAAATCAACAAAAACACGGTTTTAGGAGTTCAGAAAAAGACCATCAATTTCTGCTCTTCTCCCCAGCATTTTCAGCTATTTACATCTTTATAGAGGTAGCAGCACCTGTATGCATCTCTCAAAAAAAAAAACTTAAACCTACTGTTTAGATAATCTTGGGTAAATTTAGTTGGATGAGAGTCTTCAAACTACCCAACTAACCTGAGAGAAAAGTAAATATCTCAAGACGTCCTATATTAGGGGCTATCTTGTGAAATGGGTTTGCGTTCTAGGACGTGTTTAATAGTGGATATAACTTATAGGATCTTATTGGATTTTGAACAGAACAAAGGTTAGGGATTTTCGGAGATATCCATCTATCAGACAGATTCCAACCTGGGAATTCACATTAAATGCACCTTCCAACAGCATAGAGGTAGAGAAAATAGCAACCTTTCCACCTCTGCTATAGCAAAAGGCGACTCAACCTGCACTGCTGAATCCTACATGATAGCCACACAGAAAGGACAACTTTTACCTCAAAATAAAGACACATCAGGGTACTGTTATGGAAAACATCAGTCTACCTGAATTTTTAGAGCGATGCAATCTTGTTCTATGCCAGATAGGGTAGAACTGAGGTCAGAGGAACAGCAAAAAAAAGACAAAAAAAAAAGGAAAAAAATACCACACCCCCAAAAAATAGAAAAACCTTCGGCTACAAACTGTGTGTTTTTGTCAGCTGAGGGATGCAGCGAAGGGATCGAGGGAGCAATGGGAGGAGGAAGGTGAGGTATGGGGGGAGGAGAAGAGAGGAGAAAAAAAAAAAAAAAAAGCCCTCAGCCAAGCCATCAAGTTGAACATTGAACTTCACAGTAGTAGCTGCCTTTCTATGCTCTCCTTTTGATGTTACCTCCAAAGCAAAGGATCAAAGGCTTGGAGTGTGGCGTGGGGAAGTCCCAAGCTCTTAGCCTGCCAGCCTGTTATATATGCAAAAGTCTACGCCAAAAGAGAGGGAGTCGGGCAAAGAGGAAGAGACGGAAAACACGAGGTGCAGAAAACCTGCATGGAATGTGGCTATAGCTTTTTTTTGTGTCTAATGAATGACACGGGCGTGACGCAATCAGACGGCTAGTTGTAGTATGACGTAGAGAGGTTATGAAGCACACGTTTTACAAGAAGGGGGTGGCGATATATAAGAGTCAGTGGGTGTTTGTGGAACCTCACAGCGCATAACTACACCCCTCTGGTTCCTCTTTACACCCAAAGTCTGGCGGCTCTCCAACTTCAAGAGGGCTGAAAGAGTGTGTCGTCTTGACATGAATGTACTGTAAGGTGTGCTGTTAAAGTGACGACTAAAGTAAACACAGAGTGCACATGAAACCCTGGTTGTGTCTCAGTGGAGCGGAGACACACACTGTGGGCTCAGCTGGGCCAAAGAGTGGAGCAGAGGTGTGCTGAAACTGACAAACACACACACACACAATCACACCCCTTCCCCAAGGCTGTAGGATTAAGAGGTCCAGCTGGCTGACAGCAAGCCTTTCCTTCCCACGTATCGTGTCGATCTTGCACACACACACCCCCACACACACACCCAGCCTTCCTCCCACTTGATCCCTTCCTATAACTCGGCCAGCCTTCTTACCTAGCAACATGGCAGCAGGACACACCTGAACAGGGCACTGTTTAACCAAAGTTTGCCTCAAACACAACAGAGAAACAAAACAGCCCTCCAGTAGATTTAGTTTTGTGTTTCAGATCTACGCTTCAGTCAGACTGGATGGAGAGAAAAGAACATTTCAAATGCTTGCAAATTGGCTTTGACTGGGACGTTCCATCATACAAAAATGCCCTGATCAAAACAATCTGCTGGACCTCTGACTGTCTTGTATCTTTCCTTTTTTTAACTGGAAGGTGAATCCTTGCCTCAATGGCAAGTCTTCTGAAACCTTCCTTCCACCCATCAGCTGGGTTTAGCCACGTCTTGGGTAGGTTTGCAGCTGTGCACTCGTTGCCCTTTCACTTCAAACCTCAAAACGAACCTGTGTTTATGAACCTGAAACTCTGCTTTAACCATCTATACAACCTTTATCTTCATGACACTACTTGATCACTGATGTTCTCCAACAAACGTTTGGACCCTTCCGAGAGGAGGAGCCTTTACCTGAAGCTTTTTGCTGCAATGGATTTTAATAGCCAGCGTCACAGTAAAGGAGGTTCAATACAACCAAATGCCGAACTTAACAGGGTTTTGTGCAAAAGGAAAATTGAAAAACCTATGCATCACTCCTTTACAATCATGTTCTACCTTGTGTTGGTCTTTCACATAAAACTGCAATGAAAAACATTTGATTTTCAGGTAGAAAAGTAAAGAAAATGTGAGAAACTTATACAGTACTTTTTAAGGTACCGAACGTTCATCAGGCAACGCAGCGAACGACTTAACTGTGCAAGTGAATCTGTTTCATAATCTCGCTCTATATAAGCTAACATTTCCAGCGGGAGGTGTAGGGGCACAAATGTCGCCGTCAGGTGAAAACCAAAGTTGTTCAGTTGATTTAGTGACTCGCAGGGAGCCTCATATTTAGTGTGTAGAATTTCCAGACTAAAAATATCCGAGCATCTCATATTAACTCTCACCAGTCGAGGTATCTCGGCACCAATGGTTGTGTCCACTTACACTGACAGGGAAATCCAAGATTAATCAATCGACAAACCAAAGACTCCTCACCTTCTGTAACACTTTAAGAGGCAGAGGAAATGACAGGCTTGGTTTCCTTTAAAGAAAAATTGAGAACCAGAAGGGTTTCCTTTTGACCGATTTCATCTAAAAAGATCAGGAATTTTAATGTTTTGCTAATGAGAACAAAAGAAACGTTGAGAAATGCAGCTGACAAGGACGGAAGGCTACCGTATGTAGGGTTGGGAATGGTATAGGAGGTAAGGGAAAGAAATAAAAACAGACAGGACGGCAGGATAAGGACAGAATAAGAATTAGGGAGAGAAATGTGGAAGGCAGAGCGCAAGAGACAGAAGACAGGGGGGAAAAAATTCACAATGATGACACGTAAGTGCAAAGAGCGATTAAGGATTTACTTTCAAAAGGACTCCCATTGATCTTTTTTGATAGACCCGCAATAAATCAAACCAGATTGACTCGCATGAGAACCAGGCCTAATCCTTTAGTCAGATCCGGGAGAACTCCAACCAAACCAGCTGTTAATTTAGGCTTTACAAGATAAAGCGGGAGAAATCCAACCTGATGTACCCTAGGGCAGAGGCTTACATCATCTCTGTAAAGCAATCAACTTATTGCCAGTTTGGAGAGGTAATCAGAGCACATACTGAGAGGGAGAAAGGGGGAGAGGGGAGGGATGGCTGGCCGGAGGGAAGTGGAAAAAGAAAAGGGAGACAAGAGCTGCCTAAGGAGGCTAAAAACAGATGCACATAGAAATATATATAAGAAAACATCCAGCTTTCTTGATGCGGAGAACATTTGCAGACCTTGGAATAACTGCAAACTAAATGTTTACAAAGTTAAACTCTATTCATCGACCCTTTTTTGAAAATGAAACAGAAACTTGCAAACAGTAGCTTTCCTAGCTGGAGTGGAACACAGATTTCATCGTCCTTCCCGCCCTCAAGTCAGCCTATAATTTCCCTGGAGGCCAGCCCATACCTCGTCCCTCCTCCCCAGGGGCCAGTGCCACCCTAGCTGGGTCCTACCAACCGTGCTGTGGCGGCACCAACGTGGACCATAGTAATTAGGTTGCTTATTTTTGTCTGGTGGAGAAAAAAAAACAGAGGTTTTCTTTTCCCTAAGCTGTAAACCAAAGAATTGCAAGAACCCATCCAACTTTCACTCAGTAAATCATGTTGATGTCTCTTTTTCAGGTGCAGTGGAGGCTCTTATATAGATGATAAGGCTCATTGCCTAGAGTGGCCGAGCTATGGGACTACTGCTAATAAAAAGAACAATGTTGACTTACCTATAACCATACCTTATTGGTAGCTCTACTTTTTTATTAAAGCCTACAAACAGCATTTAAAGAGTTTGGTTGCGGTATTAAGATCACCTTTGAGTAAGACAAATGTGATAACTGCTGTACATAGACTATAAATAATTACTCACAGTTGAACAAACAATATCAGCCATTTAAAGGAACCAACCATAGACTAATCTAAAAAATACATTCCCTGCTACAGAAAAGACCCTGCTAGGAAAGTAGCATTTTCCAAAGACTTTTCAATTAGGTTTTTGGGAAGAGACAGAGAGATAAGTTAAATCCATCAATCAAAGCAATATACGTCTGTGGCTTTTAAAACTTTTCGGATCATTAACAGGACCTAGTTGGGAAAGATATTTTGTGCATATACAGGAGATGTTTATGTCAGGGCACGTAATGAGAGTTCACAGCTGCAGGAAGCACCACGGTTCAGCGACATGTTTTTTCTGTGTGTGTATGTGTGTGAACTGAATGTCATTGGGGTTACTACAGAGGTTTTACTTCTTCTTCTGAGCTTGGTGTGTGAAACCGCATTAGGTTGCGTCGAGGGTGAAGGACAAGAACCACAAAACATCCACAGAGCTCAACACATGCTGATTCAAAGACTCATTAGCTCCCCCATCTTCCCCCCTGTCTTTAATGTCCTGTGTGCTGCGCAAAACAACCAGATCGAGACCTAAATCCAATCACGTCAACCTCACGTGAGAGCTGAGGAGAAGCAGGCCCTGGAGTCTCTGGACTCTGTCCAAGGGAAACCAAACCTCAGGAGCTCAGCAAACCACACATAAAATCAGCAGTCTCTATCCAGCCTACCATGACCCCGGCAGCACACACACAAACACACACTCTTTGACCCAAGTCTATCCTCTCCCGGTTACACTGTATGCACACAGGGATCATGGCGACCTGAGCAGAGAGACCAAATTGAGCGAGGCTTGTTGCGAGCTTTGACGTGGGCTTGTTGGTGTGTGTATGCAGAAGACAACCATGCTGCTACTTAGGCTCAGCGCACATCAGTCTGTGCTATCTTTAGCAGCTGGGATAAACTTTTAAAACTGCAAAACAACCCCCCACACACACACACACAAACACACACACTTCAAGTAAGACAGACTGGCTCTTTGGCAGCGGCTGCCCACCGGCCACAAGGTCACATGATTAATTACACAAAAAGTGGTAATCTCACCAGACAGATGGCAAGCAGGCCGCAGCTCAATTACTTTATGCCCAATTGAATCATTACTGACGTTATTTACCAAAATGTGGCAGAGTGAAAAACACAGTAAAAATGGGATTTGGGATACATCAGGGAGGGGGGGTGGGAGGTTTGGGACAGAGGCAGATGTACTTCTTGCCAAGTGACTGTGACTCGGATCAAAAAGCGTGAAGACTACAAGCTTGCCTCTGTTAGCTTTTGGGGAAAAAATTGGAGGTTTAATGCAGCAGTACAGAGTGCCAAAAAAAGCAGATATTTTATTTTTTTTTTTTTAAACTGAAAACCAGAACTGGTACAGAACACCGGCCCATGTGGAAACAGCCGGCTCCCGGCAGCTCCGCTTAGGAAACCGCATGACAAGGGCAATTTAAAATGTTAGGAAAGTGTCTGTTTCTTAAAAGAGGGTCAGGAAAAAGGGAAAGAGAGGGAGAAAAGAGAGGTTTAGTTATCCCGAGTTTTCATTTCCTCTTAAGGGCGACTGGTTTGACATTGGGAAAGAAACCCTGCGGGTACACCTCTTTTCCTGAAAAGCTGTGAACAGCAAGTGCGAGCAGTCTCATCTCTACATCCACACTAGTTCCCTGTAGATGTCTGCTCTTCGCTCATTGTCTCTTTGCTCATCCTGCCAACGGCTTCTGTGAACAATTAGAGGTTGAGTTTCCCAGCGTTTAGGACCGCAGCATCTCAATCTCTGGACAGGAAGCTGCAGTGATTCAGCTGACTAGCAGAGAGACAAGATTCCCCTTCAAATTTAGATCTGACGTTCAGCAGGAGGTCTGTCAGCCTGTTTATGATTTAAAACGACCACAAAGCTAAATGATGGCAAAACAAGAGTGCTGACTCGACTTCTAAATGATTTCTGAATGAGAGAGGACTACCTCTACTGTGTGAACTTGATCGAACATTATTACACCCAACAAATAATTGTGCAAACCTCAAAATGCAGTTCTAGAAGCCTGTCGCTTTAAATTTGTTTTGCAAAATGTAGCTGCATGGGAGAAAAAGGAATCTGTTCCATCAGGAACCCAACAACAGATTTTAAAAATGCCTTGATCCCAACTAGAAGCTCCTGAGGTAACACTTGGGATCGCCTTAGGAGTTTCTTGCTAAATATTATTCAGGAGGAATATGATTTCTTTCTAAGCTCCCTGAACAAAAAGCATAAGAACTTGGGTTAATCTTGCACTGCTGTTGATCAGAGCAAGGCTGTTGACTGGGAACAGTTGAGAGGTATGTTTTTTTTTCTGAATTGTAAAATGATATCTAGGATCATTGAGAGGACTTCCAAGATTTTTTTCCCCAGTCTGAATAAGGGTGAGGAATTCCTCTGGCTTATAGATGGTAGACAACAGTTGTTCTCCCAAGGGGTAGAAGAGGGGCGTCAGCAAGCACTGTGGAAGAAACTTCGTGGCAAATCTGGAGAATACGAAGGTTGAATCTGTAAATTTGGAGTTTATGACTCCACTTTATCTCAAAAGCAAATGTGTACAGTGAGGAAAAAGCTTGTAAAAGACCCTGATGAAGGTCTTGCGGTTTTCCAACTAGATAAAGGTTCCCTACTTAGTGGAAAATAAGAATATTTCAAATGAACAGTAAAATAGTCTAACTGTTCCATGCATTAAGTATTGCAAATATGAAGAGATATTTATCAGTTCTTTGCCAACAGTAAAAAAGGTCAGGTCAACGCTGTGGTTCCAGGTTGTGATTGCAGAGACAGGTGGATGAATGCGTTTCTGCTGAATTGCCTCTGTCTCAGGATGCCTATTAATGCCGTTTGCCAGTGGCCAACACATGACCGAGGAACTCGCAGTCTTCCCCCAGCTGCTGCGTGTCAGACGTGTGTGGCACCTGTCTTTAAAAGCCTCAGCATTCACGCCGACTCTGGTTTCCCAGAGGTCGGCCGCCTTGCAGTCAGGTGACACATGCTCACGTACCCTTTTTTTCCTTATTCCTGACACAGACTGCAAACCGACCAACTAAACAGAGAGCAGCCACTTAAAACAGCTTTGGATTTGCAGTGAGGGAGGTCATATACGCTCACTTCCCTCTCCCTCTCTTTCTCTCTGTTTCTGATACAGAAACCCAGGCCATGATTGAGGCTGCGGCTTGAAGCTGTAAACCAAAGCTTCCCTCAACGCCTCCAACCCGCCCGGCTATGCTCTAACCACGGTTTTTGCATACTGCTCAGCTTGTGTAACCATTCAGTGGGTTTTACCCAACCAAGACAATGGCTTTTTAAACAGCCAGGCAGACTAAAGCAATCAGTTTGCTGCAATCTTTAACAGATACAAGGAACTCATCAAAATCATTCATAAAATAGAGAAACAAGTTTAGAGCATTGATGTCAGCTTTATTTACTTCTGAGTAAATATTATCTGGGAGCCAAGATGGGGGGTAATGACATGGGTACACCTGCTGCATAGGGGAAAAATCAGTCATTTAACTTAGGAGGGTGCTGACAGGACCTGATTGAGCTCTTGGTATGGCAAAACACTCTGGTACTCAGTCTGCTGCCCAGCAGACCACAGCCATGTTTCCGCACCTCATTTGCAAAGCAATTCCTCTTCCCTCCCACTCGGTGCGCTCAGTGCATCTTTTTGTCATTCCCATGAGCAGGCTTCATTGGCTTTGTCCGCCGAGATGCTGAGCGGCGTGGAGTTAGGGGAAAAACAGTGTAACCGGGTCTCAAGGAGACTGCCCCGCATTCTGAGAGCATGTTCACATGAAGGGCCCCTTTCCCCTCCATCTTCCTAGCCCAACATGTGCTCGCCCATTTCCCCCCGCCTGACTAATGTGCCCTGACACTCGTACATCACCCATAAATTGGCCAAATGAATTAACCACGGCCCCTGCTTAGCTTTACGGGTTTTAAATTGATTTTCTCCTTTCCAGGTCTGTCCAATAATTGCATTTATCCATCTTGTTGAAGCCAGGTTTACACACGTGCACAAAGATCATGCCAATCCCACAGATACATTTTCCGCTCTGGCGGCAAGAATGCCAGAGATTTGTCATTGGATCATATCTGGTAATTCAGACAACAATTAGCCTGACACCATCACCGTATGTCAATGTCTGCACCTTTGTTGGACCGGCCTCTTAATAACAGCAACAAGATGCTTTCCACCTCTTCGTCTGTCTTTATGTTGCCCTCCTCTTCTGTCTGCCATCCATCTCTCTATGTTAAACATAGCAAATCACCCACAGCAGGGAGGAGAGTAGCAGCTACAAGTTGCAGTTATTCGCAGACTTATTTAGACCAGAAGAAGCAGAGCTGTGAGCATCAGTGGGGGTCATCTCCACACTTGTGAGTGTTTGAACAGAAGTGCATTAGACACTGGGAGGAGGTTGGGGGGGGAATGGACAATTCAGCTATGTAAACATGCAGCAACTTCCTTCCCTCCAGTCCTTCAGGCCTTGCACAGAGACAAGTCACTGTTTAAACAGCACACACAGCATTCCTGTGCCTGGGCCCCGGCCAGCTGCTGCATCCTAACTGCAGGCCGGCCTGCCTGGCTGAGTAGAGACAGACACAGCCCTTACTCCGGCAAGGGTCATCCACAACAAACAAAGAGTCTTTATGCGCCTCCAAGCCTAGATTCATCTTCAGGAAAACTTTCCAGAGGGCCTACAACGCTGACTGCTGATAATTGCTGACCCAAACACTCTGCTACCTCCCAAGGAAGAAAGATTAGCGAAAATCATCCCAACCCTGAAAGATCCTTCCTGAAGCTGCTTGATTCTGCGTTTAATGACAAGGCTGGAAATTTATCTTTATTGTTATTTGAAATATGCAAAGTGTGGCAGACAATAAAGATAGAGGAAGCCATAAAGAGGAGATAAAAAGTCTCCTGGTTCTAAAGTGCATGGTGACGTGCATCACATGACACAAAGGCCATGTCCGTTTACTAATGCTAGTCTCCAGGCTTAACTTTCATTATAACTGAGCTGCATGGAAATTAACTGTTCCTTGGTAAGTAAACCAAAGGTTAACAGCTTTGCGTGAGAAAACTCATTTATAAAGGATCAGAACCGAAAGCTGTTTGTTACTTTAAAATTTTACTTGAGCTAAAAAAAGATGTGGATGTTTTATTTTTGTTTCTAGTTTAAATATAAAGTCAGCTTTTATTGCACCAAGTTAATCCAACACTGAAACTGAGCGATTAAGGATAATTTCTTTCACAAATCACAGGTGCCACACTTATCAACCCCCCCCCTGCAGCTTCCAGTCCAATAAATATGTCTTTTTAATTTATACCTAAGGTCATTACTTTCAGTTAGCATAAATATAAGAACAGGGAGACCAATTTAACTGCAGTACTTTTTAAAATGGGAAACACAACAACACATGCCATTCACGTCAGTCAGAAAGGTGTTGAAACCTTGTGTGTCAAGAACTGGCTTATTTATTAAACTTCTATAGTCAGAGGCCAATGACAACCAGACCTGTGGTAAAGAAGACTCGACAATTGTTAAAAATAAAACAGATTTTAAGTTTTCGTTGACATTATTATAAGAGATTTCACTAAGATTTCTGGTAGATTCCAAAATCCAGAGACCAGAATGTCCTTCCTGGTTGTTTAGCTGTTTTCCATATCTAAAGTTTTAACAAGGAACGGTCACTGGGGAACCTGCTGGAATCAGAGTTATTCCACTCAGGATCAGCATCCATCATCCACAAACCAGGATGTAAAATATTTCACTCTGAACTTAACCTGAGCCAAAGAATGTAAATTTAAGTTCGGAAACATGTGCTGCACTAATCTGTGCTTAATGTTTAACACAGAGATCTTGTGAATCAGCTGTCATTCATTCAGGCTGGGTTTTATTATAGGATGGCTCCAGTCAATGCGGCCACAGTCCGAGCTGCCAACTGCAGCTCATTATTCCAATCAAACAGCAATTTCAGGGTGGTCAGATTCCATTGTTTTCTGTCTCAGCAGCGCCACATTCCCCGTTTCCCGAGTGTTTGTCTGCCATTCCACTTGGTTGGTCTTCTGGCTGTGAGTCCATCTCTGTGCATCCCTTCAGGCCGCACAGTAAGGGCCACTCATCTCACCTCGGGACAGTTGTCCAAACAAGACGCTCCTTTCACTCCCGACCCCTCGAGGGAGAATGACAATTGACAATTCACTTCCACGAGTCAATTTGTTCACTTTCGGAGTTGACCCTGAGCGCTGCTGTCACGCTGGCCTCTAACTGCGGAGGACTGAATACACAATGAAGAGAGCGAGTGACAACAGCAGAGGACATGTTCAAATAGGAATTAATTATATTCTGAAGAAAGTCTTTAAAAGTTGGCATTGAGAATAACATGGTCTTAAATTTTTTCTATTATCAATCGCTTTGCTCAAACATGCGATTTAAACCCCAGCAAACCAAACTTGACATGTGCGGAAGTGGCAGCCTGTTCTAATGATGTGTTATTTAGTGCCGTACACAAATTGACAGCTGTCTCTTTATAAGAGGTGCTTTATTATTTTGTGTAAATAGGTTTCTAACAGCTGGTTAAAGAGCTCACATGGGAATTTACTCTTAATCTGTTTTTCATTGAAATTGGTTCATCAACTAGAGGGAAAAGAAAGAGAAATTCAGCACAGTTCCACGTTGCAGGGGTAGAGGGGGTTACATTTTATTAGCCTTGTGCATTTTCAAGTAATCTTACCAACATTTTTTTTTTCTGTTCCAAATCCCAACATAATCCTGAGATTAGCAGATGAAATTATTTCTGCTCGCACTCCTAAAACCTCCGCCTCACCTTTTGCAGCCAGAACCACAACCGTCTTTTTTTTGTTTGTTTTGTTTTTCTTGTTTTGTGTTGTTTTTTTTTGTTTTTTTTTTTAAATAATATAACTGCAAACACTCACCTCATTAGCGGACTCCCCCTATGCCTCCAAAACCACGCACGCGACTACGCTCTCGCTTCTCGGAGCTTATCCAGCACACAATTAAAAGTTTAATTAGTAAGATTAAAAAATACATCCACTGGAATTTTATCACCTTAAACTCTGGCCATTATGTGTTTAGCACACGCTTTTGCCTCCATCCCCATCTGAGCCATTTGTTAACAGATTATCTGCACGCTGTAAATCCCTTGGCTGCTTTAAGAGTGAAGATATAAACTGGGTCCTAAAAAAATGCAAACAGTTTGCATAATGTGTTGCAGATTGTGTTAAATAAACACAATGACTTGCGAAACTATTCACATCCCTTAAACATCCTCACATTTCCTAAGTTACAACAACCTCTAGGAATCTTTTTTTGAACTTCACATGGTAGATTTATACAATGTAACGCATATTTGGGATAAAAGGCAGAAGGAATAGTGGCATCAGATTTTTTTTTAGCATTTTATTTTACTGACTTAAAAAAAAAAAGAAATTGCCTTATCATAAAAGCTTTGGCTCTATATTAGCCAAAGCTAATATAAAGCATCATTAGCTGTGACCTGAGGCCACAGAAAAGCTTTAGCATGATGCTGCCACTTCTATGTTTCACTGCAAGAGTTTTTTTTTTGTTTGTTTTTCCCCAGGCTTTATGTTTTAAACACATATGCCTACAAGTTTAGTATATGCTTTACCATCTAAATGGGGCTTCTCAAATTGTCTACATGGATTTTTGCATACAGCAAAGTAGCTTCTGTAGGACGTGTTCAGCAAAATATAAGGCTATTAAGGTTAAGAGAGCATGAAAAATAAATACATGCCAGAAAAAAACAACATTTTGCTTGACAATTATTTGCTAGCTTGTGTTGGTGTATTTACATATAATCTCTGTAATGTTGTTGTAACATAACAAAATGTGACAAATCTCTACAGGTATATATGATTAGGAAAGTGTTTTAATTAAAAATATCTGAAAGGTTTTAATCTGTTTATAAGATGAGGGACTAATTAGGTTTTACAGAGCAGAAACAGCAAATAAAAACCAGTGGAAAGGGTTTCAAAATATAAGCATGAATGAGATTCTTCCTCCTTGATATTATGTTCCAGGGCATTTATACCACATCCATAACAGGCTGGTGTACCACAGGTGTTCCCAGCACACTGGCACAGCTAGTCATTATCTGGCCCAATGTGATCATTAAGAGCTGAGATGGCAGCATGGCACCTCCTCCCCGTGTGCACAGAGAAATGCATAATCTGGGGGAAGAGAAACTCCAAAGGAGACTCAAGGATTCTCCATCAGCGTTAAAAAAAAAAGAAGAAAAAATGAGGTGTTGAGGTTCTTTTCAGTGAAATTCATGTAAGTGCTTGTGAACTTTGACCCTTTCCAAACACACTCTGGAATCCAAACAGAAGGACTACGCTACCGGAATTCCTCCAGCATCACAGAGGCCCTCGCGCCGAGGGCTTCTAAGTTTTTATGATGATGACGAGGGCGGGATAAAGAAACATGGTCGCAAGCAGAAGGTGTAGGAGGCTGAAGGGAGGGGGCATTTAAAGGCGGAAGCCACACACACAAACCAACGCTTGGTCGTTGAGCGATGACTGAGGACTGAACTCTCCCGCTCCGCTCCGTCCTTCTCTCCCTCTGTTTTGTCTTCCTTTGCTCACAGGAAGATAAATGTGGAGCCCAGGGGCACTATTGTTTGGACATCTAACCAGGAACTGTCGCTGCTCTCATTGCCCTGGCATTAACAGCAATTATGCGGTCTATTCAAGCAGCTTTTGTGAGTCCGACCCCCCGGGCCCCCACCACCACCAACGTGGGCCCTTCACTCACACACGCAGAGGCCTAACACACATTTCCCGCTTTTCTCTGCTCCCTCCCACTCCTCTGCTGGTGAACTCATTTAGTTACTGGACCCATTATGAATAAACTTACAGAAGCATCCAGGCAGGCAGAAGAATGCATATAGCCAAAGTATTTTAGGACTGCTGTCAGAGCTCAAAGAAAGCTTCGCTTTAGCATTGTACACATGCAGTCAGATTCCCTGCTTTTTGGACTTTTTTTCTATGACAGGAAATAAATACATTCTGGTTAATAATCTGTCAAACTTTAGCCTTTATATCTAAAAGAGGGAGTCAATAGTTATTAACTTTATCTTTGCAGCAGGTTCAGTGCTACAGATCTGCTAATAACATCATCTTAAACAATCAGTTCATCTTATCACCGTTTTCTGCAAGTTTGCAGGTGTTGGGCTTTTCAATGATAGGCTATGGTGACCGATGGCCCAAAATAAACAAATAAATAAAAGTTTTTAAATATGAGCTCCATAAATATGAAGTGGAACTCATGCAAAAAATTAACTATTACGGAGTTTCTGATCTGCATGGCAACAAACTCACTTAACAGAGGAATTTCTGCACTGGTTTAAACAGTGATGGTCAGGAACACCTGGGAAGCATATAAAGACGTATTGACGACTCCGTTATGCTGTGTTTGATGAAGAAAGAAACAGATGACAAGATAAGCCGACATAGGAATGGATGCCGTTTTTGTAGGAGCTTGGATGGAACTAATAACGGAGCTGATTTTTGTGTCCAGGAGCTTCAAAACTGAATGACTCATGAGTTGTGATTGAAAAATATCAAAAATCATGCAAGAAAGAGGATGTTTTCTATGTTTGTTGATTGTTTTCTGGTAAAGAGCTGGACACAAAATAATGAAATGCTCAGTGGAGCTCACCACACAGGTAGGCAAATTTTCTAACAACTCCTTTAAAGTATAATGTTGTCTACATTGTTTTTTTTTTATGCTTTTTATGCAGCAGTCAAACTTAGTACAATTAGTTTTTTTGTTGCTTTTTTTCCCCTGATCGATCAGTCTAATTTACTTTAAACTTTTTAACTATTCCAGTTTGTATTAGATGGCTTTTCTTCATGTTAAAAAAACCCACAAAAAACTACAATTTGATGAACAAAAAGGGGCAAGTTTACCTTTTGCAAAAAGTAAAGAAAAAAAATATTCTTCAACTCATCTTAAAATTGACCTGTATTTTTCCCCCAGTCTAGCTGAGGTGGGAGGAAGCAGCAGACGAGTTGCTGAGTGGGGCTCAGAGTCAGTGGGCTTCACAGCAGCCATATTGGCATCACAGTTTGAAGATGCTTTTCCTATTAAACCCTAAAAAAAGGAGTTGAAATGACAACTTTTGAAGAATATCATGTATATCATGTTATTTTATGAAAATAAAATGCTTTAACTCGTTTCATTTCCTTGGTGATACGTAGAAACAATGATGTAAAGGTATTTGAATCATGTCCTTTTACTCCATTATTAGGGCTGAAACAATCTGATTAATCATGATTAATCCATTATTGAAATAATCGTCAACTAATTTAGTAATCGATTATTCGTTAACTGGAGAGACTCTAAAACATACCTTTAGCTGACAAAATTATTAAAAAAAATCTATAGAAATACTTTGTATTTAACATTAAAAAAGCTTTTTCATCCATCAATATGCTCTAACCAGAACTCATCAGGTGGAAAAGTTTTACTTTCACCTGTAAAAAAAAAAAAAAATCTTCTTTCAGGAACCTTTTACCATCCGATTATTTATCGATTAATCAAAAAAATAAAACAGATGAATCAATTAGCAGCATAATCGTTAGTTGCAGCCCTAACTATCATGGCACCATCTTCTCCATTTATGTTCAGTGCTACATATAGAAATAAAAGCACCTTAATACTCTAAATCAGGTAAAGCAAACATGTCTTTTTTTTTACGGCTTTGCTTAAGAAGATTGTTAGAAAGGTCTGGTAACACCTGCTTAAATATTGGGGCCCGGGGCCTCCTAATAACTATCCACTGTCCTCCCAACTATGGAAGATTTTTGAAATACCATGTTCAGTAACGGTTTGGGTTTTTTTTTTTTTTGTACTTTTCTTAGAGAAAATGAAACTCCACAGAAAATTTATAATAAATTTTCTTTATTAGCTTTTAAGGTAGAGGTATGAGCTGCAGGTATCTAAATTCTGTAAAGACTCTGTACAACTGGATATAAAATGGACCCTTTTATTGTAAATGGTTACAATTTGCGATTATTTGTGATACGAAATGAAATAATTTGGAACTGTGGACTAAAGAAAACCAGTAAATAGAGGGAACACCTGTATGCAGATTGAACTGGTCCCTACATGATCCCATATGCACACCGTGACACACGCAATAATTTCATTTCCATGTTCGATGGAGCCCCGAGCCATGTGGGCAAGCAGCACGGCTACCCTATATTTAACAGATGACACAAGTTGCATTCCAGATGTACAGTGCTATCTTTGTGTTTCGCTCCATAGAAATGCACTGGAGAGGCAAACGAGATGGGGGAAGAGGAAGAGGGTTACGCTCTCTCTCTCTCTCAACGGAGGGGGGGGGGGGCAGAGCACAGCTGCTTAACAAACTAATACCCCCCCATTCACAGGATAAAGCAAAGCAAAGGGTAGTGGCTCAGTGACTGAAACAGGCAGAGATACAAAAAGGTGAAAATGGATTTGTTCTTTTAAAGAATAATTTGTTTAACCAGGCGGGGCTCACTGTTAATGAGTAACATGCGTAATCTGTCACACTGCAGTCAAAATTAGGCCTCAGATTAGCTGTTATTGCATTAAAAACCCTGGAGTCAATGATTTCATTTGGAAAAATAAAACAAAAACCAACCTCCAAACCAGGCAGGACTACAGCTGCTGCACCACGTCGCAGCTCGGTGCCACCAGGGAGCCCCTGCTCCCTCCACACTAGTTTACTATCTGATTAGAAACACACCCCACAAAATGATTTCTTTTTTTTTTTTCTGTCTCTGTCATGTTTTAAGAGAGAGAACGAGATCGGCAACATGCTGACATCATCAGCATCAGACAATTAACTTCAACTTATATTTGTTCTTTTATTTAATACACACACACACACACACACACACACACGTTCCCTGTAAATATTTACAGCACAAATATTTTTCCATTCATTCGCTGGGCGCTAACAAAACCTCACTGTACAACTCCCCCCCACCACCACCGCTGCACTCTCCCTCCTCCTCTCCTCCTCACCGTCCCTACATCTGTGATTCATTGACTTTACAATTTACCACATGTCGAGATGGGAGAGGTCGAGCCTCGAACTGAATCACGGCGCAAATATGCGAATGATTTATTGTTTTTTTTTTTGTTTTTAAAAAAGACGAAAATAAAAACCCAGGCCGATTTAGAGAAACACCGCCTATTTATCCTGAGCGTTACTCTTATTGGCAGACCATGAACAATTACAGTTTGGACTAATTAAGCTCTGAGAATGTTGCACCGCTAATGTCAAGCAGACCCCAATTTTAGTTTAATGGTGCCAATTTTTGCTTCCCAGCTCCCTCCTGCTTCCAGATCTCTAAGTTAACTCCTTACATCCAAAGCAGATTGTACTTTTTATGCCTGTTTATTAAGTTGAAGAAAAAAAAATGCTGAAATAAATAAATATGAGGAGCTATTTTCTATTTTTTTTTTTTTTTTTGCTCAGACAGGATGAGAAGAGAGGGAGAGAGAGGGAGAGGCGGTAGGGAGTCGGGAGAGCGGGAGCCGCTTCCGCCATACTTTGTAAACAAAAGTGATTTGCAAGACAAAAGGAGCGAAACCTTCCGAGTAAATTCAGAGTGTATTCTTTAGCTTTCAGTAGGCGAAAAAAAACAAAAACAACAAAGACAACAACAACAGCG
>JAUZNJ010000032.1:318586-335001 GCA_034780135.1 Jordanella pulchra
CGGAAAAAAAAAAAAAAAAAAAAAAAAAAAAGCTGCAACGTAGTGCTATTAGAAAAAAAAAAAAAAAAGCCCTGCGGACATCAATTAGGCCCGATTAACATGTAAAGCCAATTGGATAAGGTGTGGGCCCTACCCCCTAAAATCCCCTATTAAAACTCATCTTCTCCTTCTCACCGTGGCCAAAACTTCCATTCACACCCGCCAAACACATATAATCCATATGATATGCCATTGTTATGCTTATGTTGCTCACGTGTTGTTGGCGAGATACGGTCCGTGTCATTTAGTTACAGATAACCCGCAGCAATATGTGCGGCACAAAGGGAGGGGCTGCTCTGAGCAATTTATTATTCCCAGTAAAAAAAAAAATAAAAAAATTAGTAGGTAAGTTAAGGTTGATTTATTATAAAAAAGAAAAGAAAAAAAGAAGACGATAAACATCTTTTATACTTGCAGAAGAATCACCACAGCTCCCCCCCCCCCCGTTTAAAGTAACCTTTTCACCCTCCCTTTCCACGTTTCTACCCAACCTCCTGCTTGTTTCTTTATAAACTAAACGTAATTACATGACGAAACTCAAGATCCCCGCCAAAAAATCCCAGTGGGCCCCGAATACGGAGGGGGGGTGGGGGCGGTGGGGAGCAGCCCAGGGGTGGCGTTAAATATCCTAACATTCATAAGTCCGAGAGGCACTAAAAAAAGCAGGGCGGATTTACGGCCCGACACAGGAGAGCCAGCTGCCCAGATCCTCATTTCTCTCCTGCCTCGGCCTCTCCAGACCTGTTGAGGTGTGATGTTAGCCCACAGCACCGGAGTTAACCCGCCAGCTTCTTCTTCTTCTTTCCTGCAATCCCCCGCGTTAGCAACGGCAGGGAACAAAAGGTGAACGCAAAGAGAGATGGAAAACCGGGGGCTGAACTTGGCAGGCCACTTCCCCAATTCAACCTGCACCCAGTGATTCAGCAGGCCTTTGTGTGTGTGTGTGTGTGTGAGTGTGTAGGGAGGGGGGAGGAGGGTTTAGGGCGGAGGGGAGACTGCAGGGAGAGGAGAGGAGTAGAGCTTTTAAAGTCCGGGCACAGCTTCATGTCAAATTGCTTAAATGATACTAAATTGTGAGCCTCCTCGGATTTAGGTGGTAGGAAAAACAAATTCTCGCCGGTTATGACTCCCAGAGGTCAGACGGCCTCATGCAGGAATTTGTTGCCGCCTCTTAAGCCGTGCAAACACAGAAATAACATAAACAACTTAAGAAGGGCTGAAGAAGAGGAATATATGAAATCAAAGGCTTCTTATGACAAAGACGGGTCTCATTCTTATAACAGCGGCGGTTATATCTCGAGCCTAACGTGACATGTTAGGGAGCAAGACAGCTAATCAATGTCCAGGTGAATTATTTATCCCGGCTTTAAATTTAATAGATTTATATTACAGCCACCGCCAACTTCAAAAGCTCCAACAGCTCGGACACACAGAGCGCCCAAATGAAAGGGGGGTACAGTAGGAGGCAAAAGAGGAAAAAAAAGACATCCTCTTTAGGGGCGCTCCTTCGAATTATTGGCTTTAATGTTGTGCCGTTGCCTGCAAATAATCATCTTATCGTTTTAGTTTAGGTCTGATGACATAGCAAGTAATAAAAATTTGAAGAAAAAAACAAAAACACACCACATTTGTCAAGGAAAACGGGGATTCAATGTCATTATGAGGAGAGCAAAAGGTAGATCAGATCTCAGAGGAGCATCTCTTAAAGAGAAAAAATGGACAGTTCTTTTCTAACTGTTGCGTGATGGAGGCAAGTGTTTCCGTGGGCTGCAGGACACATCGCTGCAATAAACCAAAAACAAAAACGGTTATTCGAAGAAGGAAGGGCCTTCACTTCAAAATCCGACTTGCCGTTGTGAACGCGAGTGTGTGTCAGAGCCTGACGATGAGAGTAACGAGTGACTAATTCCACATACCAGCCGGCAGCATTAATAAAGCTGACAAAATGTGCTTCAGTGTGGAAGACAAACACACACACACACAGCTACGTAAAGACATGGTGGGAAGTCTCACATGAGATCCAGAGCAGAAATTGTATAAAAAAACAAAACAAAAAAACAAAAACAAAAGAAAGGCACTATGTATCTGAGTGAAAGTTCATTTTTAAGGTGTGAACAGCAAAAACAAAATACGTGGAGGTAACACATAGTTGAGTAAGTGCGGATCAGATTTCCTAGTGATTGGTCTTTGCCTTAACCTTGTAAAACGAGATGACAATTTCTAAAGCGCAGCAACCATTTAAATAAAAAAAAAAAAAAAAAAAGCAAATAGAAAAGGGAAAGAAATGATGCCGCTTCTGCAATGCGTTTGGCCCCATGGGACCAGCTTAGCTAAATGAGTGAGTGCATAATTGCACAGAGCTGATTGTGTGAAAATAAATAACCTGAATGTGTTTAGTAACAGAGCTTTAAATGATTCTGGGTTAAAAATAAAAATGGGTAGCAGATTCCTTTGGAAAGCAAAGGCAGGTAGCATGCAAAACAGAATAAATAAATCACAACCTAAACTGAGAATTTGCATTTAACGTCCACATATTCAACTGTAGATATAAACAACTGTTTGCAAAGATGAGTGCATGCAACATATACAAGAATGTTAACCATGTAAATCACTCTTAAAATCTATTTGCATATTTGTTGCTTTTTCTCCCCCCCTTTTTTTTTTTTTTTTTTTTTTTACACAATATTTGTGTCATTTGTCCTTCTTTTAGTCTCTGTGCTCTTCTGGAAAACAAGCAAAGTACTTAAACCACCAGTCACTATTTACACCGACGTTACCATGGAAACACCCGTAGAGCAGGTTCTATCCATCACAGAAAGCGAGCGGGAGGGTGGGGTTGAGCTGGAAATAAGGTTGTGACTTGGGGTCAAATGTAGGAAAGGAGAGATAACCAGAGAGATGGGGGGGTTAGAGGTCACTGGAGGACAAGAACACAGTGAAAGAATCTGTACAGAAGTCTGTGTGCGAGCTCTCCTTAATGACACTGAACACACTAATCTGATAAGATGTTGACACAAGCATTTTTAGGAGTTGAAACATTAGAGGCTCAGGCTAGCTTGAAATCCTGGGATTCCCATTTTATAAATGCATCATTTCATTTCAGTTATTTTCTTTGACACCGATATAGACTATGAACATGAAAAACACTTTATAGGTGGAATCCGAACCGTATTACAGCTCTCTAATAATTTATTGGCGGCAGCAGTAAAACACAACAAAGGAATTACAATCATACAATTTCTTGGCGATGCAAACTTTAACAACAAAATTTAAATGTTCTTACCAATCTATGACTAATTGGCTAGTAAAATGGGTTTTATTTCGTTTTTGTTGTTGTTTTCCTATGTAGTCTTCTGTTCATCTGCAATGTAATATTTCTGCAGTTAGAGACAATCTGTCAAACTATAGATAAAGTTCTGGATAGAGGTTTACATATGAGCATGGTGGAGTCAAAAACAGGCCTTCAAGCCTGAGAACATTGCATCAAAGCAAAATGGTGGCAGCATCATGCTGTGTGAGGGTTTCACTGACAGTGGTACAGGTTCATTGCAAATGGAGGAAAATTATAATAAAAGAGGAGCTCTAGATACATTTTTTTAAACTTATCTAGATGGTACCTCAGCTTAATGGTTAAAACATTAGGTGTTAACAACAGGAAGCACTAAAACTGACTTCACTGAAGATTCCTGCACTATTAAAACCTTGTATCTGTCAGGAAACCAATCAGTTCACTAACCAACAAAGAAAGGTAAATAAATAAAATACCCAATCAGAATTATGTTACATTATTCCAAATAATACTGAGACTGTATTTGGCACTGTGGTTACTGGTTTCCTTTTTTTAACAAATGTTTAATAAAGTAATACTATTATTTAAGTGGGTTTAATTAGTTTGACTCAAATGGAAAGATTGTGAAATATGTTTTCTTTTCCAAGCACAAAAGGAGCCCTCATATGTTCTGACCTAATAACGCTTATGTGACACAAAGAGATAAATTTTGTATTTTAGAACACCTTTTTTCTTTTTTATATGATGATTTTCTCGATCAACATGACAGTGAATGGAGGTAATACTTCTTCATTATTCGTTTAAATCAGTCTGTACATCGAAGAACTAAAGAGGCTTTACTATGTATGATATTTTACAGCAATGCTTCAGCCATTTTTTTTTAGTTGTATCACTTTGGCAGTTTCATGTTCACAACATGAACTACATACCTTTCTGTTGAAACATTTGCCCTTTGAACCATATCTTTGTCCTTGTTAGATTCTCTTATAATCGTAAAGGTACGTGCAGTGGTTTGGAATTCGACCAGAGGGCTTTTATTCAAGGCTGGTAAATAAGGAGGAAGAGAAGTGCATTTTGGAATAAAACTAGGGGTTAGCCCGAACCCCCTGGTAGCTTGTTGCCATAGCTACAGAAGCACTTAGGTCCTAAGCATGCCCGAGCTGGCCACACGGATGCTAAAAACTTGGAAGTTCCTAAAGGCATTGGGTTTGCTTGTAAACTTCACAAGTTCACATACAAGAACCGCAGTGTGCACATGTAAGAACTTATTGGAATATCACAAGACAGCATGTTATCATTAGTATTATCAGCACCATGTTGTGGGGAGGAAACTCATTTGTGCGCAGCAGCAATTCACAATAACAGACTGAAGAACAGATAAAAGTCCCATTCAGGATCTGAGTTATTTGCTCTTAGGTTCAGCCTCCAATAAATGGACATCATCACTTTGGTGAAAATAAATAGACATGTTAAAATAATTTAATCTATTATATGTCTGCTTTTATACATAAAAAAAATAAAACCCACTTTCACTGGAACAGTTGTTTATGCATTTATAGACACTGTGCACATTGAGTTTTTTATCATATCAGGTAGAGCATCTTCCACGGTCAGTGCAAATACTGGAGAAGCAAAAGCTGCAGCCCAGGGGCTCAGGGCATTAGCATAGCCCATGGACAATGAGGTTCTTGGCCCATGTGAAAATACAGAAACAAAAAAGAAAAAAAAATCTGACTGAAGAGTTGGGGGATGTAACTTCAGATACCACAGCTGTGTCAGGATCAAGGAGAGGCCTTCCTTTTGGTCCACAGCAGTGTGGGGGGCAGTGGTGGGGATTGAGGTGGACGCTGCTGAGAACTACTCTGCCCCTCACACTGCACTTGCCGCCAGCGCAGAAGCTCCCTGAGGGTGGTGCTTTCATCTCTGTTAGTCAGACGTAGTCGCTGGAGAAACTAGTAAAAGAAGGAGCAAAGTTGGATTGGATTAGGAAGAGAGAATAGCAGGAAAAAGACATTTTGCAATGACGAATGATCAAGCAACTGTACTGGATGGCTCTTCAGAAATGTGGATGAAACCTTCAGATTTTATTCAGATGTGAGTGAATGAAATAATTTCTGGTGTTGGATTTTTTTTCACAAGTGCTCAGGAAACAAAAACCATAATATCCACACAGATAAATATATACACTCCTGATCAAAATCTTAAGACCAGTCAAAAATTGCAAGAATTTGCATTTTGCACTATTGGATCTTAAGAAGGTTCTAAGTAGAGCTTCACGATGTTAAAAGAAGAAATCAGTGTAAAAGACAAAACCTTTTGAGCGGGGAGTTAATTGAAAACTGCATTTATACTGAAACATGATTTTTTTCAGCTGATCAAAAGTTTAAGACCATAGCTCAAAAAAACCCAAATCCCCCAAAACAGTAATCAAAGTGTCAAAAAAAATGAATCAGTAATGAGTAGCTCCACCATTCTTGTTGATGACTTCAAACAATCATTTAGGCATGCTTGATGCCAGTGTTTCCAGGAGGCCAGTGGGAACATTGCTCCAAGTGTTGAAGATGGCTTCACGAAGGGCATTCACTGTCTAAAACTGATGTCCATTTTTGTAAACTTCCCTTGCCTTCCATCCCCAAATGTTCTCAATTAGGTTTAGATCCGGGGAACATGTAGGATGGTCCAGAAGAGTGATGTTATTCTCTGCAACATCTCCACATAGCCAGCTGCTGTTTGACGCCCCTGCACAACCTGAAGCTCCATTGTTCCATTAAAGGAAAAGGCACCCTAAATCATGATGGCGCCTCCACCACTGTGCCGTGTAGAAGACATCTCAGGTGGGATCTCCTTGTCATGCCAGTAACATTGGAAGCCATCAGGACCATCAAGGTTACATTTTTTTCTCATCAGAGAAGAAAACTTTCTTCCACCTTTCAGTGTCCCATGTTTGGTGCACCCTTGCAAAGTCCAAACGGGCAATTCTGTGGCGTTGAAGAAGACATGGCCTTTGAAGACATTTTTTGTTTTTGAAGCCCTTCTCTCGCAGATGCCGTCTGATGGTAATTGGGCTGCATTCAGCACCACTAATGGCCTTAATTTGGGTAGAGGATCGTCCTATGTCTTGACGGACAGCCAATCGGATCCTGCGGCTCAAAGCTGGTGAAATTTTTTTGAGTCTACCAATTGACTTTTTTGTTCCATAACCCTCGGGATCATTTAAACAATTCAAAATGCCTGTCTTACTGCGTCCAACCTCAGCAGCAATGGCATGTTGTGAGAGGCCTTGCTTATGCATCTCAACAATCCTACCGTGTTCAAAGTCAGTGAGCTTTTTTGCTTTTGCCATCAGAAGGTCTTGACAGTGTAAAGACTTCACAGAAAATGACATGGAATCCAGATTTTTGCACAGCTTTTGGCTTTTAAAGACGATGGTCTTAAACTTTTGATCAGCTGAAAAACTCATGTTTGAGTGTAAATGCAGCTTTCAGAACATTCCCTGCTTAAATGTTCTTGTCTCTTGCACTGATTTTTCCCTTTAACATTGTGAAACTCTGCTTAGAACCTTCTTAAGATCCAATGGTGCAAAATGCTAATTCTTGCAATTTTTGGACTGGTCTTAAGATTTTGATCAGGAGCGTATAGCAGCTATGATAAAATGGCCAGATAACAGACATGATGCTTGATGAAACCAGGCCAAACAAAAAACAAAACAAAAACAAAGCTGAAGCATCTTTATCCTAAAGCTTAGTTGTAATTCAAGAGATAAATTTGCACTGTTATAATCTTTGCAATCAGTTTTGCTTTTTTTTTATTCCACGTTCAATTGAAACAAATTTTGGGAAAAAAAATCTCTTCACTTAAACCTTAAGATTGATGCCAGTAAAAGGGGTGAGAGGTGGCATGTTTTCTGTCACTGCTGATGAAATGCAGAAGACTACTGGAGATCGGAATAAATTTAGGACTCATCAAGATAACACTTCCTTAGGTCATTTTTTTTGTGTTTAATTGAAAGTCATTCTAATGAAAAGGTTTCCACTGTGACTCTTTAAAAATGTGTTTTTATTTAAATATTTCTTACTTTTATTCTGTTCCCTTGTTTGTGACTGGCAAGGATTTTTCTCTTTTTTTTTCTTGATGCTTTGATAGCAGGACATAGGGAGGATTAACTAGAACTAAGAATTTCTGTAAATTGGTTTGTTTAATCGATACTGTTTGGTCCTTAACTTTCAAAACTGTTGCCTTTCCTTGATGCATTGCAGCATGGCTGCGATCTATTAAGTAGCTGCTTGCCCCCACAAGGCTTTCTGATCAGTACTGCAGGAAGTTGGCACACATATCTGTTCAGGTCTACTCATCAAATGCAGGGCTGGAATCTATTTAGGCCAAAAAAGGATCAAAACCACCAGGAAGGATGATCATTTTATATATAACCTTATTTTTATATTGATTAAATGTTTTTTGTATTTTTTGTTTTGTTTAAGCATATAACATTTCTATGCTCTTTAATTTATTCACAGACAAGCAATATTATTTTCAATTGTCTCTGGTGCGATTCATCATGGGATCGGGTAGTAGGCCTAGGATGAGGATCTGCTTGGTTTTTGGTTAAGCCCATCTATTTTAATCCCTGATTTTACAGACTAAGCAGCTCATGCAATGGTTTAAGAAGAACCCACTTGGGGACTGGATGTGCAATATGTCTGTAATGCAACCCATTCAATAATCTAATTGTGTAACTTATAATGCATACTTATAATTTTTTTAATAAACTCTAGAAACCTTTGGATGACAGAAAAAGAAGCTTCTAGGAAAAGTTATTTTGTTTCAGATGTGCAGTTTTTCTCAACCTGAAGTACTTTGTGCTGCACATTTTGTGTGACATTGTCACCACGCCACACCAATTACACACAACCAGCTACAATATACTGTGACATACATGAACATATGTTTCTGATAACCCTAGAAGCTTAAATACCCAGATTGCACAAGCCCAATGCTAAGGAATCTAATCCATAATTTACACCTCTCTGCTAGGTTATTCAATGCTTTGGCGCCAGCCAGGAACACAAGCTACTTAAACAGCAGACAAGAGAGAACACCATGACCTTCTGCAAATAATGACTGCACATGTGCTCACATAAATGCACATACTGCAAAAAGGATCAAAAAGAGTTTTTACCGTTTTTGATATTAGGAGATTCCTAGTTTTTAACCTTGCTAAAGCAGAATTTTGAACATTCATCCAATAACCTCCAAAATACTGTAGCTGCATAACATGATAAGATGTGAATGTAGTATTGAATGATGAAAAAAGGTTAAAAGAAATGCGTTATTAGAAGCATTTGCTTTGACTCAATGTTACAATATTAAATGAATTATTGGATGGAATCCATGAAGTCCTTTGGCATTTTGTTTACCAACATCTCTCCACATTCAATTCTGCAAATATTCTAAGAAATGTGAACCTAAAGTAGCTGTAGTTCATGGATCACATTATTACAGTGCTAAAGGTGTTAATCTTATGACAATGGGACAAGGTGTTACAATCTACTATATGTTAACCAGTTTATTGAATTATGATAGGAAAACATCAAAAGTAACTTTCTTAATACGAATAAAAATCTCCAAGACCACTTGCCATATAAACTATATTTTTGATTAATTATTGATTTGACAAGGCTTGGCAGTGATAAGCTATTTATACAGTAAAAAAAAAAAGTGTGTTAAGAATTTCAGAGTCAATCTTCTTTACTGTAAACGTAATCTGCAAGTGATAATAGTTAATAGTCATTAATGCAGTGTAACTTTTCATTACTCCATATCAGGGGTGCTCAAGTCCAATCCTCAAGAGCTACTATCCTGCTACTTTTTGATGCACCCCATTTTTAACACACCTGAATCAAATGAGTAGCTTGTTACCCAACCTCTGCTGAACCAAATGAGGGGACTGAGCCTTTAGATTCAGGTTTATTAGAGAAGAGATGCGAATAAAAGTTACTGGATGGTAGCTGGACTTGAGCAGCCCTGCTCTGTATGGTGTTCATTACCCTCCAGTAACTGACAGGTCTTCTTGATTTTAACACTAAAGTTAGTAAAATGAACTCTGAAAAGTTAACACTGGCTATTGATTCAATTTCACACTAATTTGGATTGGGTTAAAATGTTATCTGAAACAGTTATATTCAATTTTTGGAGTAGCTGTTAAACATTGTATACTTATTGGTTCTTTAAGCTTGTACATCCTGATGATCTTCCCTCTGATACCATTGCTGCTTTTTAGTATCATCATTCTCTCTACAGAAAGACCTTGTGTGCAATTTAAACATTTATTTTAGGGTTAGGGTAGGGGTAATGTGAACTTTATATGTAGGTATGGTAACCTTCTGGGATGTTGATAAGACACTGCCTTGCTTTATTTACTAATAAACAATTGCATTGAATACTTCTGGAAAAAGATGACATTTGATTTTTCACATCAAATTATAAAAATAGAAAAAAATATCAAAAAATATATTTAAAGATTTTCTTCTTGCAATATAAATTCTATTTATTTGAGATTTTAAAATGTGTTTTAGCTGCCTTATAACTTCCTTGTGGCTTTTGAAAATATTTAGAAAACAACTGAGAACTCTGGTTATTTTAGTCTTGAAATGTAAGACCTAAGAGTGTTTTATTGTTAGAGCTTTATTGGTCATAAAAGCCATAATAGTTTTAGGCTTAGCAGTATCCATAGTAGTAGATGAGAAGCTGACAAATACGAAGCCGTAGCAGCAGCATAACAATAAGATGACATAAAAGTTGAAGAGTGGCTAAATCTTTTTATTAAATAAAGAAACTTCTGTTATAGTAGGATTAACACTATCAAAAGAAGAAAAAAACTGCAGGAATAATATAAAGATTCTGTTAATTTAAAATACTTGTGCTTCATTAACAATTTGGGCTAAAGTATATATTTGTAAAAGTTTGCAACCTGAGGATAAGATACTGAATTAAAAAACAAGGAACATAAAACAAACAGAACAATCCAAAAAAAGACCAAAATAACATCCTGATCTGTGAATATAGTTGTAAGAAAAACATCCTATTTATTATTACCCTTTCCTGATTATATAAAAAAATGTATTCAGCCAAACACTAGACATGACTTCTGGTCTACCTTATTTGTATGAGTTTGTACTACAAAAAGAAAACATTTTTGTATTTCTGCAAGTGATCTTCCCAATCTGGCAAATAGAACAGATTATTCATTAAGATGAACAAAGGAAAAATCCCTTTGGGGTGAGGTTTTTTTTTCAGAAATATCTTTTACAAGACAAATTTTTTCAGTGACAAAAAGTATCGTACTGTTTGTCCTTTTCATGCGTCTCAGAAATGGGAATGTGGTGGGCCACATGCTTCTAGGAAGCAAACATGTGAGGACTTCTGCTTTAAATGTCATCGCCTTTACTGTGACATGGACTGAGAGGATAAACAAAACTATCAATCTTTGTCATCTTTAGTCACTCAGCTGTCTGTCAATTTGGTATATAATTAGCCTTGACTCAGAAAAATTCAAACCAGACTAATCAACGTTCTCCCTTTATCTTCTAGCATTCTTTCTTCTTATTAGTTATAAAAATCCTTTGCAAACAGTTGGAATGAAGCTAACAGACAACAATATTCACAGCATGATTCTAATTTTGTAGTAATGAACAAATTAATTATGTTGAAACTGCTCCAAAAAGCCATCAGAAAAGTATTATTCTCTTATCTTTGCCTCCCAGTATTTGCAATATTTCAGCTGGGATGAGCAGAAAGGAAAGAAGATTTAACAAATGTAAATGTGTGTTAGGCTTCACAGACATTAGGTATGCATGAATACAGCCCAGTTCTTAATTACATATAACATTGTACTAATAAATCAGGGAAAATGGCCTGTAAGTGGTTTAAAAAGCAAATAAAAAAAACGAATTAAGCAACACAGAAATGTAAGCAATTGATTAACAACTAAAATCAAAGATGTACCAATCAAAAAGATTTGTGTCCTTTTTCTGATGGTGTTTGTGAATTACAGCCTTCAGTTTTTGGGGGATGTGGCCTGATGGGAATAGTAGTCGTGAACATTTAGAAAGCTGTGAGTTGGGACCTAATGTCCTTTCTTGCTGTACTGTATGCTGATGTCCACTGGGCAGAGCATTTAACCAAGAGCTGCCGACCAATCTGCAAGTGTTTGTAAGATGCTGGGGAATGTGGTTTTATGCTAACCTTTATCGGTCAGTATGACTAGAAAACTATGGTATAATTTCAGTTCATGTAACATTTAAGTGTTTCTAAAAGAGTTGCATGAATCATCTAAAGTCCACATTTTCTAAAACACATAAAGGTTATTAGCTCCTAAGAATAAGACAAAGCCACTTTATAAAACTTTGAGGCAGCTCTGTGAGCTCAATCATTAATTCGACAAAACATCCCCAGGGCAATTATGAGGAGAGATAAAGAAGGTTATTTTGTACACAGAAATGCTGGTTACAAAACGACTCAAAACTTCAAACGCACAAAATAGTCAATATATTTTCAGCAAGTCCTCTTCTATCAGTAACAATATTCACAGCTAAGTTTTTGGAATTGATTTCTTGTTGCCTCCTTAACAGAAATTGGATTATGAAACTCATAACTCTGTGAGTTTATGATGTAAATAAAAACATAAAACGTTCTACGCCTTGAATAGTTCACGAGAGCAGGATCAACAGGGAACACTGATAATTAAAAAAAATATAATTACATATAAAGGTGGAGAGATGAAGAATGTACAACTAGCTGTTTTTTTTTCTTTGGTAGAGCAGATGATCTATAGATGAAGGTATGCAGAAGCAGTGCTTTTCACAGCTTTGAGTTCAGAGAATTTCCCTTTTTTATGTAAACGTTAATAATCAGAACATTGTGATCTTCTTTCCTTGGCTTTGATGGCTCATAAAAAAAACCCAAGGCTCTTTGAATAACCAGACTATTAATACATTTCACCAAATTTTCTTAGTAACTGGTATGATTTGTTTTTCCAATTTGTATGAAAAACACTGCTGTCACTGTCACACTGGAGAGCAGCATGGATGGGACACACTCACCACATCCCTATATTTGGAAAGTGTTTCCAATAAGCCCCCCTGATCACCCTCTCTGTTTCAGAGGGCAGCCCCTGCACCAAATGGGGAAAAATTGAGATGCCCTCTCTGGAAAATAAATAAGGAATAAAAGAGCAAATGAAAAGTTAGAATTGCAGAGAAAAAGAGACTTGTTATTTGGAATCTGCTTCAGACTTCTAAAAACTACTGTGATTAGCAAGACCGGCACATTAGTATTTTGCTTGCATCTACACAGGTCGGCTGTAAATGCAGTGGAAAAACGTTTCCTCAGTCACAGGATTTTAAAGAAGGAACACAGGGTGCTTTCACACCTCTTGTGGAGTTGGTCTATGAAAGGTGAATCCTGTGAACTCGTCTCAAAATGGTACACCATGTCCTTTGCTTATTTCTTTGCCTCCAGCTTAGCAAAAATCACATGCAAATCCAACATTTGATTAAAGTTCACTTTGTTTTTCTGAGTTAAAACTCTATGTTCAGGTCTGTATGTTCTAGAATATAATATACACTATTTATGAACACTTTTGGCTTGCTTAAACTTGTATAAAGTATTTAAACTCATATCTATTCTAAACTAATAATAAAGGGAATTCTAGATGGACTTGAGGGTATGGTTCACCTATGCAGCAGACCTTGGTGAAAACACAGGCATTTCTTCAGTTACTCCAAAGACGAATAAAGTCAATCAGACTGCAAGTTAACTTTCAGCTGCTTCCTTTTTAATTTAATAATGATGTGATAAGAACATTATTTAATCTTAGGTTATTTAGCCTGGTTGCAAATTCCAAACTTTGCAGCATTCATATTTTTTACACAATTATCTTCATTTTCAGAGAAACCAAACTGATCACAGATCATTTTTGCCACAACAATAAAGGACACCCCTAAAACCTCCTATAGAACCAATGTAGTTAAAACTATGAATTTAAATTTTGCTTTCTTAACTCAATCAGGTCAAGAAATATAGTAATCAATGATTTGTTAATCTTTCCATGGTTTTCTTATTCAGAAACTTGGTGACAAAGGCTGATTTTGATCAATATGATACAGATGCTTAAACTGAGAATCACCATGAGGAATTGGAGTGACTTTGAAGGTGGCTTAGTTGTTGGTGCCAGACAGACTAGTCTGTGCATTTCAGAAACTGATAATCTACTGGGATTTTCTCGTTTAACCATCTCTTAGGTTTACAGTAAATGTTTTGAGATAATAGAAAGGCACAACTACCTCAAATAACCACTTGTTACAACTGAGGTATACTTAATATCATCTCTGAATGTACAATACCTTAAACCAGATGAGCTGAAGCAGTAAAATACCACTCTCGGTGCAACTCACCAAAAAAATTATTATCCAAGCCAGAATTTCATCTGCAAAATTCAGCTATCAGGGTTATTATACGGTGTAAACCATAGCCCATCTTGACTTGGTGTAGTTTTCATGCTGATGGTAAGCCCGCAGTATTGGAGGGGATCATTTCTTGGCACTCCTGGACCCTTCAGGCCAGTTAAGTAAAATACCAAAACCTACCTGAGAATTGTTGTTGACCATGTCATTCCCTACTTAATCACAGTTCAGCCTTCTTCCAATTCCTATTTCCAGCAGGTTAAAACATCCTGTAACTAACCTCAAATCATGCCAGACTGATTTCCTCACTATTCATGAGCAGCCTCCACAGACCCCAGACCTCAACCCAACACCACTAGGATCTGGTGAAATTAGAAATTCCAATGATGGATATGAAGCCCAAGAATTTAATGTTTTTCTCTTATGGCTCTTTAGCATCTTGTGTCTGTAACCTTTCTTCCACTTCTACACTATGACAATGTTGTTTAAATAAACACCCCAGCAAGGTATTTGCACATATTTCTGCATATGATCGAGCCTTACAAATATAATAAAATGTAAAGCTCTAACACACTACTGTACCCTCTACCCACTGGTTTCATAGGGCATCATTGTCTATTACAACCTATTCTTGTGTTTCTTTCTGTGTTCCCTTATGTTTGTACAGAATTGAAAAAGAAAAAGGCATTTCTCCTATTCTCACACATGTGTCGTGTAGAACTGCTATGGGCTAACCTTACCTGTTTGAAGGGAGCTGTTAGTGATTAAACCAGAAATATATGTATTCTGTGAAGCCCAATGATTAAAATATGCTATTAATGGCAGTTGTGTCTTTATTTCCAGGCATGAGATGGTAAGAGTTGAACTTCGAAACTCTACGTGGGAAAATTCATAAAACTGATGTGGTGCCAACTGCTGAATAAAGCCCATTCTGTGAATGTTGTGGTATTTCATTTGTGTTCAAATCTTTCAGGGAATCACAGGACATTTTTTTGCCATTTAGTGGCTAATGTCAAAAACTGCCTCGGATCAAAGGAAGAGATTAATACAATGTTTACAAAAAAAAGAAATATTACTGGGTGTTCTGGCCTGAAGTGAAATTACAGCATGTAATAATCACTATGAAAGCCGGAATCTATTTATGACTTGCTCCCCCCCCCCCGTTGGCTTTTTTGTTTGCGGCACAGGTCATGCAAGTTCGATTTCCTACTGCTTTAGGCTCACTGACATTTACAGCACTGCTTAGTTGGATCTCTCAGTTTTCACTAGTTTTCACTTGAATGTGTGTGAGTTTGGCTTCAAGTGAACAGGACAATGAATTTAATCCTGTAACAGTACACCTGTCTGTAGTGTCTGAAAAGGCTCGTATATCATGAGAGGTACATGGTGTTCCTAAGAAGGTGACTTTTTCCCTTCACTTAGTCAACAAACCCAAACACAAAACGTCTATCATTACAGGGGCCGTGCTCTAACACTCTCTGTGTGTGCCACTATGAAGGTGTGTGAGTAAATGTTTGTGTCCCTGTAACCAGCTATAAGCAAATAGATCTCAAATTGAAGGTCAACGTTTCACAAAGTCTGCAAGTTGAGGTAACTAAACATAATAAATTGACTTCTGGGACTAACGGGCCGAAATTCAAAAAACTGTACACCACTTGAAACTGAAATGGAAGCAACAGGCAAACAGACTTTACGTTTTCTGTAGCTCTACATAGAATACTAGTAGGTAAATATTATATTTATATACATTTAAATAGGTGTGTGTTTACCTGAGTATGGTGGCTGTCCAGATGTCTGTGCAAAGAGGTGCTGCTAGAGTTAGACTTGCTGTTGGTCTCATCTTCTACTGATCCTGAATATTTTAGAAATAGCAAATATCTAATTAGAGGTCAAAATACAACTTCAAAGTTCTACAAGTGACATTCTTTTCATTGCATAGGTGAATCTCCCTGAATTAGAAAAAAGCTGAGAAAGTAAATTATTTTAGTAATTCAGCTCAACAATTTCATGTCAAGTTTCGTATCGATTCATCACACAAAGAATAAAACATATCTAGTCAATTATTGGTCAGTTTTAATTATAAGAGCTTATAGGTAATGAAATGCTTAAATTGCAGGGGCAGCAGCCGATAAAAATTATTTCTAATCACGAGTGATGACCAGAACACAATTGTTCTCAAGCTGACTGTCAGATGGGGAACCGTCCACCTAGAATCCTCCAAATAGAAGAGAAGCCAAACACAGGATCGGGTCTAAATAATATGGCTGAATAAAGCTAGCGCGAACTCAGGTGTCAGAGTCTGCAGGAAGATTAGATAGCAGCTGGATTCATGCAGTAGTGGTGAGTTTATATTAAAAATAGCAAAAAGATATAGCCAATAATAGTGGGTCTCATGCATTTGTCAATTTTCTGGGAGTGTAACTTTTAGTGGAGTCATTGCTCTAAAGGTCTAAGGTTGTGAAATTTTAACTCTCAAATAGAATCATTTTCCTGTTTTTTTTTCTAAGCTAAGAGTTTCAGACTTCATTGGATGGCCACTCTGTCAGAGTTACTAAGGACCTGCTGCTTTCTGTTTTAGCACTCGAGATTCAAGTAGTCTTACTTTTAGGCCATGTTGTTTCTAGCGA
>JAUZNJ010000032.1:347002-358831 GCA_034780135.1 Jordanella pulchra
GGACATTCTGGTACCGTTCTTTATTCATGGCTGTGTTTTTAGGTAAGACTGTGAGAGAGCCGACTCCCTTGGCTGAGTAGAAACCCCACACATGAATGGTTCAGGATGCTTTACAGTTGGCTAGAGATAAGACTGGTGGTAGCGCTCACCTCATCTTCACCAAACAAGCTTTTTTCCAGATGTCCCAAACAATCGGAAAGGGGATTGATCAGAGAAAATGTCTTTACCCCAGTCCTCAGCAGTCCACTCCCTGTGCCTTTTGCAGAATATCAGTCTGTCCCTGATGTTTTCCCTGGAGAGAAGGGGCTTTTTTGCTGCCCACCGTGAGACCAGGCCTTGCTCCAAGAGTCTCGGCCTCACAGCGCGTGCAGATGCACTCACACCTGCCTGCTGCCCCTCCTGAGCAAGCTCTGCACTGCTGGTAGTCCGATCCCGCAGCTGACACACTTTTAAGAGACAGTCCTGGCGCTTGCTGGTCTTTCTTGGGCACCCTGGAGTCTTTTTGGCAACAATGGAACCTCTCTCCTTGAAGTTCTTCATGATGTGATAGGTTGTTGACTGAGGTTCAATCTTTCTAGCTGCGATTCTCTTTCTTTTTAGCCCATTTTTGTGCAGTGCAATGATGACTGCACGTGTTTCTTTAGAGATAACCATGATTCACAGAAGAGAAACAATGATGCCAAGCACCAGCCTCTTTTTAAAGTGTCCAGTGGTGTCATTCTTACTTAATCCTGACAGACTGATCTCCAGCCCCGTCCTCATCACCCCCCACACCTGTGTTAATGGAGCAATCACTGAAACAATGTTAGCTGGTCCTTTTAAGGCAGGGCTGCAATGAAGCTGAAATGTGTTTTGGGGGATAAAGTTCATTTTCTAGGCAAATATTGACTTTGCAATTAATTACTGTTATGTTGATATTCTGGAGTTTATGCAACTTTTATACTTTCTAAATATTAAAATTTGAATCATTCTCAAAACTTTTGGCCATGACTGTATGACTTTCTTGACTGAACTGTTCACATAATGGAAGACACCACCCACTGGAACACAAACTAGGTGTCATCAGAACCTCCAGACACGAGCAGAAACCCTTCCCACCACCAACAGCGGGAGGACGAAAGAACAGGGACATATTTCTTTGCAATTATTTCTTTGCAAAGAAATGAGAACAAACAGAAGTCATACCATGAGGTTCTGCTCTGACTAGACAGGAAAAAAATCTCACTAACTTAAAGTCTGGATTATTTCCTGTTCATAGTCATTGGGATAAATAAAGATATGTAATATAGAATAATTGGAGATAGATTTTTCCCACAACAGTTCTAACCTTTCAATTATAAAAGGACATTTATCCTTTATGAAAGCAGAAAAATCAGTCTAAAAATGTAAATAAGCCACATAAACAAGGAGTTATCAGGAGTCAGGTGTGTCTGTTCTGAGAATAAAACTATCAACAGTTTTATATGTTTTAATGGAATAGATTATAATAACTACAGGCCTCCTCTCTGGCTGCTTTAAGCTCTTTTGGAAACACATGTTTATTCCTTAGGGTTTGACACTGTCATCTAGTTAAGCAAGGCACTACTCCTGTTATGAACCTGGTTTTATGTTTATTTTAATTGTATTTATTTGTTCTTCTTTAAGGTTGTCTAAGGTTTATTTTACTCTTTTATATTCATCACTTAGGTTACCGTTGTTTTTTTAAATTTACTATAGAAATGAAGTTCATTGATTGATTGAGGAGATTGATTGAGGACCTTAGCTGCTAAACATAACAAACCTCATGTATAAAAAAGATTAATCTCAATGTAAAAGTTAAAACCACAACATAAACATTTACACAAAAAAGTTAAACTCTTCAGAATAGGGGTCAGTCTAAGCTCACATTCTTAATACTTATCAAGTAACGTATCAGTAATTGATCATCTGACAACTAGACATTTCAGAAACTCAACTAATATCAAACAGATGCTACAAAATGTTCACTTTTGAAACGTTCATTAACATGCAGCATATTTTCCTCTCATGCATGTCGTATAGATAAATAACCCAAAGGCCAACAGTTGGTGTCTGACGTCTTCAGGTGTGTCTTTCTGTTGATGTTGGTCCCTTTGACAGGCGACATTTTGAGTTCTGGTTCTGGTCTTCAACTCAATCAGGGTTAGACTACCTGTGTGTCAGCAGATCAGATGTTCTGATCTGCTTTGTTGGAGCTTTTCCTGGTTCCTTCCTGATGAGCTCAAATGAACTCAGATGACCTCTGACCTCTCAATGTTGATGACTTTGAGCCCGTCAAGTGCTGAGGGATGGCTGAGATGGTTGCCCATGGGTCTCTGTATTGGTGGAGGAGGTGGTGAAGGAGGACACCAGGAGACCCTGGTAAGATGAAGTTTGTTTTTTAATACAGAAGCTGCACAGGGACATTAATTAAACTCTGGCGGCACGGCTGAGGGGAAACCAGGGCTCACACCGGTAGCTACAGAGCATACAAAGTGGCAACAATAACGGCAACACAAATGACTAGGACTAATGACAAGGACCCGACGAGGACCCAGACACACAAGTGGCAATAAATACACAGAGGGTAATTACAGAAACGAGACACACCTGGGAACTAATCAAGGACAGACAGGACACAACACAAGATGGCCGCAGACCGGGTGGCGGAAGACAGTACTCACAACATGATTGCTAACCACATGACAGAAGACGTCAGTACGTATGGGACGGAGGAGGGGCTCTGAACCAGGGACAATAGCAATAAAATTTCTTTGGAAAACGGTATAGGGGAATCGTGGGAAAAATCAAACATGCATAGCCATTCTTACACAATTAAAAACAAGCACTTGTTTCAAATAAAAATATGAAAGCAATCAATCATAAACCAGGTCTTCATTAAACATATGCCATCCTAACAGATCTACCTTCTCCCCAAGTGGGAACACCCTTTTGTCTTCAAGCAACAGATTAGAGGACCAAAAAGGAGGGTTTTACTTTGAGTTGATCCTTCGTCCGGGTTTCTCCAGGAAGATGATGGAACATTCTCACTCTCTCTAGTCGGGGTTTCTTCGGAGGATGGTGGACAGTCTCGCTCGGTCCTTCGACTCCAAACGGTTCTCAGAGAGAGTTAGATCAGTCTGCTGCGGCAAATAAGGGATACTTTCATGGGTTTTGGTATTCAGCAAAACATTTACGAGTCACAGCAGTCCCAAGGCACCCCACAGGAAAAGAGCAGGTGGCTGAAGTATATAGCGGTTCTCAGCAGCGCGGTCCAGCTTCTGGCTGCAAAGGAATTAATTCGGCACCGTGCAGTAGAAAACACCTTGTTTTTCTCATCTACTCGAGTAGGCTTATAGTTGACACTACATCCAGTTTTGGAGTGCCTCGCTAGCAAAGCTCAGACAAAAAGAAGGAAAAATAAGCTAATGTGTCCTTCTGACCGGTGGGGAGATTGGCGCAAAAGAGGGCGAACTGCGTTGTGCTCTGACCTTTGAATGGAGCCAGACGTCAAGGGGTTTGTCCAAAGTTTTATTGAAATATAATCCAGCCTGGTCTTGTTACAGAACATAGCAGAGGCTGTGTTCAGCGGACATGCACACAGGCTGTTGCTCTGTGTGTCTGGAGGGGCCTGCTTATTTTTGGCAACCTTCGTCTTGAAGGAACATTGTCTTGTTGTGTGCAGGTTTCCCAACACTTATATATTCACACAATCTACTTTTCTGAAGACAAATAAAAACTGTCACTCACAATTAGACAACAGATATTCACTTATCCGACCATCTGCACACAACATGAAAGACAAAGAAAAACACACAAACAGAAATGGCCAAAATGTTATTGATTATGAAACTTCCTAGTTACTGCATGTAGATCTTTCAGGCCTTCTCTGTTTCTCACTGGGGGGGTTTGGTAGATCCCTGGGACCCACAGCCTGCAGCCGATCTTTACCGGACCTCCTGTAACTGAGTCAACAGTAGAATGGCAGCTTGTCAGTGCTTTTATTCTTCAAAGCTAAACTATGAATCAAGTCCTCCACCTAATGCCTGTGGGGGTCTCTGGTAGAAAATCCTGATCGCCTTCTATGTACCAATCCCAGCAGAAAACATTATCAGCTATTTATAACTTTAATTCAGCTACTATTTCAGTCCTGAGTTTGATGGTCAGGATGTGTTTTTTTCTTCCCTAAATTTCAATGTATTCAGTAGCTTTAGATCTCAATATCCATAAAACAACTTATTTTAAATGTGCTATAAAAGGATTATTTCCCTTTCTGAGAAAAAGATGCCCCTTTGAGTTGAATTCTAATTTATAAAGTACCAATTTAGTTTATAAACTCAGCTTTTATGTATTGTAGTTGCATCCTCTGAGCCACATCCAATAGATGTAGTCTATAGTTTATCATTTATTGTATCACTTTAAAAGCAGGAAAAGAACAGTTTTTTCCCTTTTATTATCATTCATAAGTTTTAATTGATATATATTTAAATATATAAAGTCTTTAGATTTTATTTTAGATTGAATCTAATCAAGATCAAGGTGTCCCTTAACTATCTATCTATTGTTTCTTTCTTCTATTAGATGCTTTTTTGTTCACATCTTTCCACTGTCTTTGTCAGGACCTACACATTCATGCACAGGGAGGAAAATCTACATACCACAAAATCATGAAGAACCTCTCTGGGCGGCTGTTGTGGAAATAAAGAATTTGGTTTGTAAAGAAAGCCTGTGCACGTTTCATTACTACTGCGTCAGACCATGTTTGGACCCTTTTCCTCTGGATTCACCAAAGTTTTCTTTATTAAGGCCCTTCCATAACATTATGGACACACTGGCAGCAGGAAAATAAAGAAAGGAGACCCGTCCTGTTGTTACACATGCAACAAGCCTGATTAAAGACACTCTGTTTTTTCAACCATGAAGCCAACATAGCAAGATGTCGTTACCACTGAGTTTAGAAAGATAATTTTTGTGTTTAGAATTTGAAGGTTGGTTCTACTTTAATGATAAAAGACAATACCAACTCCATCCATCTTCTCCCGCTTCATCCGTCAGGGTCACGGTTGGGCCGGTGCCTATCTCTGGCAGACTATGGGCGTAAGGTGGGGTACACCCAGGACAGGACGCCAGTCTGTCGCAGGGCAACACATAGACACACAAGGACTCAGAACCATGCACACACTTAGGGACAATTGAGAGATGCCAATTAACCTAACAGTCATGTTTTTGGACTGTGGCAGGCAGCACCCGGAGTACCCAGAGAAAACCCACACATGCACAGGGAGGATATGAAAACTCCATGCAGAAAGACCCGAGGCCAGTACCAAACCCAGAACCTTCTTGCTGCAAGGCAACAGCGCTAAACACGGCGCCACCGTACAGCACCAACTTTTCTGTGTGAGCAATTTGGGAAAGAGATGCTCCCGACCCCTCCAGAGCTTGATAGAGTGCACCGCTCTCTGGCAGCTAAACGGCCTACAGGACGTCCACCTCGCCCAGTGATCCTTTGTCTGTATCAATACCAGACCAAAGACCTCATCATTTGGGAATGACACTTCGATTCACGACAGCTCTCTGTTCTCATGCAATTGCACTTGCAAGTTGGTGAAACACTAGGGTGTTGTTTTATAAACTTGGTTAAAGAAATCACAGAGTCCTTTTACCTGCATAAATACTCAGATCAATCTGCAGTCATCGGGTGCATCAAAAATGGACAAGAAGCTGAGTACACAGCGCTGGTGAACAGCTTTGTGGCATGGTGTAAAAACGATCAGCTGATCCTGAATGTCAGCAAAAAGGGAGATGATTGTAGATTTCAGAAGAAACAAAGAAATACCTTGGTCTTCACCTGAACAACAAACTATACTGACAACGCTACTTCAAGGCAAAGTATCGTTATTGTTGACCCATGAATAGATGTGACCGCTTCCCATATATCCTTCCTGTCATGCATATGCGGAGGACAGTTGCTTGGATTTTATGCCGTTTACTGCAATGAGTGGTTAACAAACAGCACAGTTAGCTACCTTACTGGTCCACCAGTTATTCTGTGTACACAGCAGAGCACAAAACAGACTGTCATTTACAAATACTTGTTACAGTGAAGTTTGACAACATATTTTTCAGACTTGTGATCGTATAGTGGTTTTGATATTACATCTTTAAAATGTTATTTAATACAATTTGGTCTTTCTTTTATAAATGAAATAAGTTTAAAAAATAAATACAGACAGCAATCAAGATTGATAATTAAATTACTTAGTAGCACCCTCTTGTGCTTCACAGAAAACAAAGCTGGCCACATCATGTCATAGAAGCAGCTAACAAGCAAACTGACATACTGGCAATAATTGACAAACTGACAAACATAAGTGTCAAGAAAAATTATTGACATTTAAAGTAACATAATTACCTGCAATGAGTAGTTAACAACATACAAACAATGCAGTTAGCTTCCTTACTGGTCCACTGGTTACTCTGTGCACTATAGCAAAACTCTAAGTTAGTCTTTGAACAAAACTTTGAACAAAACAATACTATTCAGAAGAGAACCAGATTTGATGGCTTACCACAGCGGAGCGCAAAACAGACTGTGTGGAATCTTTGGTTTCCCTTCGTATTTATTGGCAACAAATATGGGGCGCCAAACACCACTCATCACAAGCCAACCATGAAATACATTTTAGCAAGAATTTCATCTGTTTCTGTAATATCTACAAACACCCCCCTGAAATTCTGCTAAACATGAAAAGCAATACTTCAAACCAAACAAAACAAAAAACAAAAAAAATGGGTGTACTAATGGAAAAGCAAAAAAAAGTGCAGCTCTTGAAACAAAACTGGGTATACTTGTCAGTGCAAAAACTCTCCCCAAAAGGAGTATGTAAAGAAAGGAGACGATCAAAGTCCTAGCTAAACACAGACTCAAAGGTGCTCATTACACCTCTGAAATGTAAACATTGTTCCTGTGATCCTAAAAGTACTACTCAAGCAGTTCTATGCTTTACACTGTCCCAACTCTGTTACTTAGACTGAAAATGCATTTGAAAAAAAAAATGAATCAGGGAACTAACAGATACAGCAGATAAAGAAGACTCATCTACTGCTTCATTGTTCATCTCACAAATAAGACATCTGGGGGGCCTAATGGAACTACGGTCCCTAAGAATACAATGGTCTAGCTGTGTGGAAACAATCTGAGTTAAGGAGTCTGGAATGGCATTGTCTGAACATTCACTGTCTGGAGCAGCTGTCACAGGGGCGGCAATGTCTTCGAAGAGTTTGTCAGGAGGGAGCACGTCTGGATGGACCGAGCTGGTAGGGATTGTTACCATGTCTTGGAATAGAATATGTGGGCAATGATTGTCTACATCACAGGTGTCAAAGTGGTTCCAGAAAAGGCCGTGTGGCTGCTGGTTTTCTTTCCACCCAAGCAGTAGCACACTAGACTTCATTCATCACATCAAGTGAGTCTAGTCTTAGCCTGATGACTTCAGAAAGGCACACAGCCCTTTCTGAAACCATTTGAACACCCCTAGTCTACATCATTGACTGTTGAGTGGCCAGGATTCAGGTAACTTGTTGGACTGCATGTGAAGATTGAGAGAGAGTCAGTCTGGGCGAAGCAGGACTCCTGGCCAAGTGAATCATCATCATCTGAATGGGTTCCATCATCGTCGGACTGTATCGGCCACTTTATGTGGACATCACTTTTCTCCATTACATCAGGTACATCTGGACATGGACCACTTTCATGCGTAGAAGCAGCACTGTCAGATTCATAATTAGATACATGGTCTTCAGCACTCTAACATGGCTAGAAGCTAACAGAGAGTAGCAAGTTTCTGAGGACAACTCTCTCTCTTCCCATGAGGACATCCTTAACTTTTCAGACATGGATATCAGGCATAACTGATATGACCTCATAAAGGGTAGATTCCCACTTGTCTGCAATCTTGTGTTTCCCCACCACTCCTCTGTTGGCGATCATTACCTTGTCTCCAATGATATGAGGTGATCCCTTGATCTTGCGGTTGTATAGCTTGGCATGGCCGAGTCTGTTCCTTGAGACTGTTTTCTGCACAATCTGAGCAACCTCAAGTGGATCTTTCTTTTGGTGAGAAATAAAGTCTGAGTAGTTGACAACAGTATCATTTGTAAGGGCATGTTGATACATCACATCAACAGGTAGATGAGGGATCCTTCCAAACACCAGGTAGAATGGTGCAAACCCGGTTAAAAGAAAAGGTTAGTAGCTGCAGCATTTGCAGCCACTTTACTTTTGGATATGGGGTATGGGATTTGATCATGTCTCCCAGAGTCCTGTTGGCTCTCTCTGCAACACCATTCCCCATGGGGTGATAAGGGGTTGTATGAGATTTCTGTATCCCAGGCATCTCTAGAAGCTTGCTCTCAAAGTTGGCCCCTTGGTCAGAATGTATATAGCAAGGACACCCATAAATGAGAAAGAAGTTGTTTCAAGGACAAGGAGCAACTTTCTTGGCAGTCTGATTCTTGCAAGGGAAGGCGTGTGCCATCTTGGAGAAATGATCAGTCACAACTAGAACATCCACAGACTTCTTCCCTTGCTCAACATTCCAAAAGTCTATGAAGACTAATTTCATAGGCTCAGTAGTGACTATATCTTGGAGTGGCACATGCTTGTGTGGTTCCGGTGTCTTCCCTACAATGCAGCGCTGACAGGACCGAACATAGTTCATTACATCACGGCCCATGGCACTTCAGAAAACCCTTTGTCTCATCAGAGACAAGGTACAGGTGCTGGCCGTTGTGACCTGCTGCGTCATGGAGACCATGGAGAAATTTCTGCTTCATTGAGTCATGTACAATGAACTGGATTATTCTCTTGTTCATTTGAGGATATTTCCTTGCCTTGTGCAGCATGCCTGTCTGTATGGTTAGTCTGGTCCCGTGTTTCAGCAGTTTAATAACACTTGGGGATTCATTAGCCCTTTCACGTTTGGTAGGTCTTTTATGTCTCCGTAAAGTACATGGCTGTGTTGATTGTGTCATCAGCCCCCTACCAATTGAAAAGAGGGAATGCAGACGACAGGTTCTCATCCAGCAGAAAACTGGGGTCAACACCAGTTCCCATCATATGCCTCACACCTCAGCTGGACTGAATATTGAGGATGGCAGCAACTTCCTCTGCTGAGACTGAGCCTTTTGTCTTTGGTGGAACTCTATCTTGAACTGGCTCATTTGACATCACACCACCATCATCTATAACAGTTAAGTTAAGCTATAAGCCTATTTTCTCAGCAATGGCACAAAGCACTGTGGTTGTCAGCTTTGCAAATAATCCATGGTTTAATAGTGAAACCGTCAATTTTGTCTTGTGGAGATCAAGTGTCAGGAAATAAATAAAGGCGACAACCATCCTGCAACCGAGGTGATAAAAGCCAACCCCCAACATTCAAATTCCTCTTTCAAGCCGCTGGTTTCAACCAGGATAGACGAGATCCTGATCAGCTGAAGGTAACCCCGTTAGCAACCAAATCCCTGGACCGAGAGACCAAACCTTCCTACTTTCAGAAGTTGAACATATCTGTGGTTCTCGCTCATTCAGTTCATGGTCAAGCTTGGAAGGTTCAGTTTAGGCAACTGGACGAGGAGTTTTGAGGCTTCCTGATGCAGGAGAAAACAGGGATCCCTCCAGCATAGTGGCCAATAGAGTCACCTGGATGGTCGTTAGGGAGGTTCTCATGGGTTGTTAGCGTCATTGTTAGTGTGGTTCTGGTCACATGCATCTTTAAAGGTTGAGTCAGGTGAAGGTAGGTTAGAGGTAAATCTTTTGAGTATAGTTCCTAAAAGTGCTTTGTATGTGGGTGTCAAGTTATGTCTGAGATCACCTCTTCTGTTAAGGGATGGTTTTTGCAGGTTAACAAAGATGGCTTCTTTGACCCGCCTCTTACATTCTAGTGAAGGAAGACAGATGGTTTGAGACAGAGCCAGCCAGATGAACTCCGAGCCAGCCCCCATGTCAGAGGATGAGAGAGAACACATCCATTTAGTCACAGTAACAGAAGCAGGACAACACTGGAAAACAGGCCAAGCTGCAACATCTAAAACAAAGGTGTTGATGGTAGCAGCCCAGCCGACATATTTCTCCAAACAAGTCTTTGAACTCAACTACCAATGCTATTCAGAAGAGAACTGTATTTTGTGGTTTACCACAGCAGAGCGCAAAACAGACTGTGGAATCTTTGGTTTCCCTTTTTATAGGTATCCAGTAGGGGGCGGCAAAAACTACCAATCAGGGGACAATCATGAAACAGATTTTAGCAGAATTTCATCTGTTTATCTACTACACGTTACATAGATATATTATCAAAGATGTAAAGAGTGTAGGCTACGATTTTCACAAAGTTTTCTTTCTACAAATGGCACCATTGTTTATATTAAAGGGTTAGATTATTTTATATTGAGTAGGAGTTTTTGGTGGCTCTTTTTAAAGTTTCTAGATTTCTTTTCCATTCAAACTGTTGTTGCGTTTCTGAGATGCTGTATTTGAATGTTAAACTTTCTCTATAACCATAGTGTGGATGTGCAGAGAGCAGAATCCCTTAAAGTCACAAAGCCATCGATATAGTTTGAAAATGTTCACAGATTAAAATTTTTTCAAATATTTGACTGTGTTTAGTATGACTAGATATATGTTATAAATATGATATACAGTTTGGACATATAAATGCAAACTTTTAAAACGTTTTTAATTCTTAAGTATACTCAGATTTAAGTCACGTTTGAGCTTAGATTAACTGGTTACTTATTTGGTGTAAGAGGTCTTGATGTGTGCAAACTGTTGCACACGGCTTAGCCTTAGCCGTAAAGACATAAAGGGAATGATCTGGAGGCTTCATCGCTCATCTACAATCCCTCTCCTTTGTAGGAAAGCTGGTGATTGCTGACACTCCCCAAGCCATTCTGCTGCGGGCCAAACACATTCTGATAGGAGACAAAGGAGAGCTGCACGTTGGAAGTGCTGACTGTCCCTATCAGGGAAACCTAACCATCTCCCTGTTTGGAAGGTACATTTATCTAGACCTGTTTAAAACTATTGCAAACAGCCATTATGAATAAACAGGAGGTGATATGGGGAAAATTAGAAACTATCAAATTTGATTTATATTCTAATAGGTAGTAGTTCCAATTTTAACCAAACTCTTTTAGTTTTTGTTTAGGGAAGGTCATTTAGCCAGTGGCACGCCTTCATTCTGTACTGATGTTCAGCGGAGCAGTCTGCAGATATCCAAGTCCTCCTGGTCTTTGTGGGACTACCTGAAAGCTGGTTGCTGGCCCAGACTGAGGCGTGTTAGTTGGTATAGTTCTACAGGTGTTTCTATGGGGTGTCAACAGGGACATTTCTCAGAATTAGCTTAGTTTATTATAATGACCTTTTACACACACGTATTAAATCAGACAATTTCAAACACTATACTAAAAACCCTGGACACACTAGTAAAAATCCAACCTCCAAACTGGTAAAAAATGTTCATAGAATGATTTCAGTGTAACAGAACGAGGAATTAGCGGACCCAAATGCAACCAGACAGCGAGGAGCGTTTCAACAGTTTATTTAACAAGATCTCCGGGTCAGTGACGGGCGGGACCAACAGCGGCAGGATCCTCTGAGGGAAAATATGAGCGTTACTGAAAACCCTGGAAGGTGGATGGATAGGAGGACATAAACAGGGAAAGTACTGACCTCGAGGGAGGATGAGAAGGTCTGGAGATGTTGCCAGTCAACCCGCACGAGAGGGAAGCAATCCCCGGGAAGGAGGCTCCGTGAGTCGGCAAAGCCGGTAGGTG
>JAUZNJ010000032.1:358931-379339 GCA_034780135.1 Jordanella pulchra
TTTTAATCCTGGTAAGATCATTTTATCTAATAATATTCTCAATCCTAAAACCCGATGTACTAACTTTTTATTATGTCCTATATTTTTCTGTCCTGCTTCATAGATTCACAGGATTTTTTTTTTAAACAGCTTCCATTTATGATAAATAAATAAAAAATTGTTGTTGATAGTAAAGTGTTTCGTTTTGATTGAAAAGAAATCGGAAACTCTCCTACAAAAGATGACATCAGGGCCATTTTTGATGTCATGCGGTTGTGTGTATTTGGGGGTTTTGGGGGATTTACACAAAGACGGAAGTAGGGGGTTATGAATCATCTCACTCATACCACAGGTAAATAATGTTATACTTTCATGTTCAAATCACGCTTTGTCTGCTTCCTTTTCTCTGCCCACAGAACAAAGCAGTGCAAACAATGCGACAGAGCGTCCGCCATATTGAAAGGGGCAAAATCTCTTCAGGGTCAAACGGAAGTTTCAACAGAAACAAGATTTTATGAGTTAAAGAAGCAACAAACTTGTAGTACAAGTGATTTTAATGCCATAAAAATATGTTTATTATAAGGGAGATCTCTGGACAAAATAAAGATTATTTTGTGAGAAAAATGAGAGACACAACGTGCTCTAGACGATATAAATTAACGTTTAAAAATATACGCTATTATTATGAATATGTGCAGGTTTAATTTAAAAAGGTAGAATGTCCTGGAAACCCCTTAAACTTGTATTTTCTTCCAGATATTTATCAGTAATATTTATCAGTATACAGCTTTAATCTAATGTCTAACTGTCTAAAACACAAGACTTCATTATTCGATCCAATGAAGTGTTTCTTTTTGATTCAGTTTGTTTTTACAACAGTTTTAATCAGAATTAAATTAAGATGAGCTCTCCTCCATTTTAAATCCAGAATGAATGCTAGTCTCGTACTCAGGCTTGTGTGTGTGTTCTCTTGTTTTTAAAACATTGCAGGGCCCATTTTCAGGAAAATGGCACATTGTGGGAGAAGCTACTCCTTGTGGGGCCCAATGCCAGGATCCAACAGGACCAATTAATATTTGATCATTTTAATGCAGAATTGAAAAACCAGAATGTGTTTAAAAGACAGCGAAAGAGAGCTACAGCGGCAAAGGAGAGGAAACTGGTGATGAAGATTGCTGAGAGTCAATGTGTATGTTTATTATATAGGTTTACATTTTTCCCACGGTATGACAGGCCATTGTGATATTCATTAAAAACACTTTTCTCTCTTGTTCCATGTGTAGATCACTAAAATAGGATTATTCCTGGTCAAAATCACATTCCTAGACAGGAATGTAATAACAGATTGTCTAAATTACATTTTTGCCAGAAAAAAATACATTTAGTTTTTGAACATTTTACGTAGCAATTTTCACATTTGTCAGTGTGACTATATGAAATAAATTTCTTCTTAATCAAAATATACAAATGATGACCCGTAACAATGGGAATGTAGAGAAATTCAGAAAGTTTCTAGATATGAAGATTGTCATTTTGTTTGAAATTGTCACTTTGAAAAGGGAGTGGGTTCGGACCCCAATGTTCTCAGGTCCAGGAAACGCCCCTGGTTCTGCCTACTGCCCTAAAACTGAAAATAAAATAATATTTAAATTGTTCTTGCAGTTAATGAAAAGTAATACTGCTTGTGTTTTTATTTAATAAAATCTAGTTTTGTAGCGCAATTCAGTTCTTCTCAGGAAATCTAACACTCACAATATGGCGGGACGCGCTAACCTAGCGAGTTGTTGACTCTCCTGCTTGTTTATAAATTTGACTCTAACCACTTCAGCCTGTCATAATCCGTCTATTTTAGAATAGTTGGGCTTCAGCTGAGTTAATGAGTTTTAAAGGTTTATGCCAAAATTTATGCGGTAGTTGTCAGTTTTTACACTCAGGCTCCACACGTGCTACCTAAACGGGTCCTTCCCGCACAGCAGAGATGTTATGACGTCAGAACTTAGAGTTGAAGCTGATGTTTCATGATTTAATAGACAACAAGTGTCTCTGCTGTTTCTGTCTTCATTGTAGGAGAATGTTCTTTAAAACCTCGTGAAATGAGTTTGGGTAAGTCTTTAAAAACTGTTGTAATCAAACTGTTAGTGACTAAACGGCTTCTTTCATATCTGCACATTATCTGCGTATAAAGTAAATTAGATAAGATTAGTTCATTTCGCTGTTCGGAACATTTTTTAGTGGTTGATATTTCTTTGTATAAAAAAACCATTTAATGTACATTATTTAAAAAGGATCAGAAATACTTTGTTTTAAAGTGAATCGGATGTTTCAGTGATATCACTAAAATAGGGCATTTTAATGATGGCGATAAAATAATCACTCATTTGAATTAATTGATTAAATAAAATGATATCATAACGTAACGTCACTGGTTTAATCACATGTTTTCTCTTTTTAAGCACCATAATGACCTTTTGTCATCAGAGATCAGCTTTGGTTCCTCCTCTGGTCTCCATCCTCTGTTTACTGAATATTAAAATATTCATAAATGTATCAAAGAATGAAGCTGGGATTTAAATCACATCTTCATATGTTTTCCATCAAACTGAGATGATGAACCATTTCAAATAGAAATCCCTGTCTATAACTGTGTGTTGGTATTTTTCATGCTAGGTTTGTTTTAAACATCTCACCGTGTCTCATATTCTGCCCACAGAGGTCTGTCCATTCTGTGGAAAAACGTACAAAAGGCTGAAGAGTCACCTTCCGCACTGCAAAGCGGCAGCGAGCGCTCGAACACCTCCGACCACACAGGATGTTACAGTTTTGTCTAAAACAACCACAAAGGAAAACACACCCAAGCCATTAACTCCCATGGCAACAGACAGACCACCGAAGAGGAGCAAGAAAGACTCTGCACAGTTAGCAACAGCAGCAGACGGGTCATCATCCAGGTTAGCATCAACCATAATACCTTCTAAGAAGAAGCAGAAGACGAGGACACAGACGCTGGTTGACCAGTTCAGAGCAACGGCCCCCTCTACCCCTCCGTGTCTCCGTGCTTTGATAGAAGAGGCGAAACCTGACCACATTGTGAAGGGAACCGGATCAGGTTCAGAAGATCCCAGTCTGAGTAGAACCAGCAGGCAAAGTAAGACAGAACCTGCAGCAGAATCATTTGAAGCTGCCGGCGTTTTCTCAGGAACTAAAGCTAACAAACAGCCAACGATGAAGGATTTCACTTCAACGACCCTCCTGGACTCTAAGGTAAATCCAGATCAATCAGGTCACCGGGTGAAAGCTACCCTACAGGATGTTAAATCCACGCTGGGCAGAGCCAGCAGCCGCCGGCCGTCCAGCATCCTGAGCCGCATCACAGCCGCTGACGAAATCAAGCTGCACAATGATCCCAGTTCAGTCCCACTTCCTGCGGAGAACCAAAAACATCAGACAGCTCAGCCCCAAAAGCAGCTCAGCACAAATCAATCCCCACCCAGTGAGTTACAGCTGTCCGGGAACAAGTCCGGCCCTCCTGCTTCCATCCAACATCTGCTGCTACCAGCTTCGGCGGCGCAGGGAGGAAGGAGTCGGCTCGGCGTCAGCGAACCCGGCAGGAGCCTCCCCTCAGTGGCAGCAGCCACCGACCAGCCCTCCAGCCACGTCCAACGTTTGCTGACTGAAGGTCTGCTGCGCATTGAGCCTCCATTTAAACGGATGAATGAGGGGAAAAGAAATGAGATTTTATTTTATTACCGGTTATTTCTGTTCATTTGGATCATTCAGAGCTGCAGGAAACTTTACTTAGTTTTTCTTATAATATAATTATACTTTCATTCAAACAATATAATATTTAGATTGTATAAAGTTGATTATTTTCTGTGTAAAGTCACTTTCTGCCTCCAGTCTGTGTTTGGTCGTCCAGAGATCAACAGCTGCAGGTTTTTTAAGGCTGATACCAAATATTTCGACCGATCAATCTAACCGATCACCAATATGTGCTTCTGATTATTTTCAGGCTGCTTCTTCAGACCGATGATGATGATGATGATGATGAAAATCTGGGCTAAATCAATATTTGATCCCATTTTGGCTGAAAAACGATATTTACTGATATGCTTGAAAATGAGCTTAATGTCAAAATATTGTTCATCTTGATTCGATTTATACGATAAACTGAAACATTGATCTTGTTTACATATAAACCTTTATTGACAAAGAAAACAAAGGACAGCAGACGGAGGGAGCAGCAGGCTGCTGACGGACGGAGAACCGATGCGTATCGACCGATTCGCTGATAAACTTTCTGTTTTTGAAATGCAGGATCAACGACACAGCAACATGTGGGCCAGGTGAGGCTGAAGGAGCTTCCTGATTGGCTGCTCAGCAGAAGGCCCAGCCGCCCCGCAGACGTCCTGGAAATGGTGCAAAGAGGTCAGGATCCATCACCTTCTTCTCTGGATGCCATTTACAAACCATGTTCACTCCTTTATTAACATTTCCTTTTGAAAGTGTTTGAATTTTTTTCAAGCATTTGAATTTTCGAATATTATTTATCATTTTATTCTGGCATGTTTCTGCAGTTTAGAGGCGGGTTGAAGAACCAGGCAGCAGCTTCGTCTGATCGGATGGTTTCAGCCTGTGAAATAGAATCTCCAGTCTATTTTACATTTATTCACATATATAAAAGTATTCACACCCTTTTAACTTTAGTTGGTATTTGATTAGTTTTACGGAATAAACTTAACAGAGTGATGCGATAAAAATCTGAAAAGTGTGGACGGTTGTGGGAAATGATAGCATTACTACTGCATGATGCTGCCGCCACCATGAGGGAGTTTGGCACCAGATTTAAATTTATGCCACAAAGTTTTGACTTTAAGTTGGAAATGAAACCAGATTAGTTTTTTTGAAGATCAAGAAAAAAACTTTCTGCAGCTTCTGTCTCCTGCATGAGCTGATTTCATCAAGCCCAGATTTGTTGCCAGTTGTCTCATCATCTCAGCGACTCCTCCAGAGGCACCGTTAGCCTGTAGTTGGTAGCTAAACGTCTCAGATGTTTGATCTCTGCTGCCTTCAGGCTGGCTCTGGTATTACAGGAGGTACATTGACGTGAGGAGAGGCGGCGTTGGTGGGCTGAGCATGCTGCTGGCAGGATACTGCGTGCTGAGCTACGCCTGGAGCTACCCCCACATCAGTGAGTCTCACATGCAGCAGCAGCACGTCACTCAGGACTGAAGGTCACCAACATGTTTGTCCTTTTTTCTTTTTCTCCTCAGAATTGAGCCGTTGGAGGAAGTATCATTGATCATGAAGGTTTCAACTCTGAGAAAAAGCAGGAAGAATCCGAACCTTTTCTGATTCACTTCTACCATGAATTTAACTGAATCTGTTTCTTAGAACTGAAGACGAACGTAAGAATGATATTTATTAAGAGTGGAGCAGCGAAAGGATCAGAGGTTTCTACTGGTTTTATTATTTGTTCCATTAAAGAACAGCCCGGCCTCAGCTGTAAGACGCTCGGTCACTTTTCCTCATCGTATTCAGCAAAGTGTGCAGTTTAATGAGCTCCTTTTTAAACCAAAATAAGCTGAAACTTGCATCACAGCAAAGCGCGTTTTGTCCTAATGTAAACAAAACCAGTGGAGCAGAGAGACGGGAACCAGCAGCAACAGACCCAGGAGACCCAATGAGGAGAAACAGGACATGTTTGCACTGGAAGAACTAATAGAAGAAAATAATTTGACTCACAAGGAGAAATTTCTGTTCTTAGAGGAAAGTGATGCAATCAATAAAATACATATATTTATTTCCATAAAACATGCATCTAAATGTATTATTTGAAATTGTCACATTTTGTTTTTAATATTATGACATAAGTAGCATTAGAGAAACATTGCTTTGCTGAAATTATCATTTGATTGTTTAGTAACTGGTTACTTTTCTTTAGGTAACCTTTTAAAAAAGTCGAGTGGTTTCCTGCAGCTATAATTAACGACACCAGCAGGTCATCGAACTATTAAAACCAAAAACGCTTCAGATAAAAACACATTTATGTCTTTAATGAAAACATCTGTTTTATTATTAGCTTCTGTCTGTTGAGCCTTTTGGAGATCAAGTCAATAACAGCGAGTAAGATGGATGACCTTTGACCTCCCTTTGAAAAAGAGGTTTCTTGTTTTATTTGAACAAACAAATTCTTCTACATTAGTAAGTTATTTTTGTGTATTTTCTACTTTGGTTTTTACCTGAATTTGCCCATAATTTCTTGCTCTTTGGTTAAAATACGGAGGAGCCTAGAAGCGCTGATCTATACATACTTTCTATAATAGAAATATGTCTGTTAGAAACCGATGAGCAGAAGTTTTCAGGTAGAAGGGTTGGAAGACAGCAGATCCAGGTGGTTTTATTTCACCTCCTCTCATTAAAACAACAGATATTATGTAAAAAACAACAAGAAAGAAAAGTGATTTTAGCGCGACTGTCCGTCGGTGTTTGTTTGCTGATCTGAGGTTCAAATATTGAAATTAAAGTCATTAGAGCAGCTAAAGATTTTACTCAGGTTACAGGAGCGATACGTAAAGATAATAAACCTCAATGAAACTACTAAAAGTACCTTCTAGTCAAGTTACTTGAATGTAACTAGTTACTGCTCAGGTCTGGAGATAAAAAAACTACATTTTGTTGCTTAAAATCAAAATACAGAAATGTAAGTTTATGTTTTATGAGGAAGACTGTAAACGTAACGGATCTCCAGGATGTTTTAAATGTGGTTCTGGAGCAGAGCTCAAACATAAACACAGCAACTGATGCCACCATAACAGCGTGATCTTCCCACTCTGCTGGTGGATTGAAGGGGATTCAGATATTCTGTTGGAGAGAAAACGGTCCTGAAACACGAAGGCAACCATGTCTGAAATACAAACACTGGAATTATTAAAAAAAACAACAATAAAATATTTGTGTTCAAGTAGATTCATAGAAAGTTTGGTGGAGAGAAAAAATAAAATTCTAAATCCATTTATTATCATATAAACTGGCAAATAAACCGTAATTCTCCTCATTTACAGTTTTATTTAATGATTGAATAATAAAATAATTGAATTATTTTATAATTATTTATATTATAAAATTATAAAATAATTGAATTATTTTATAATTATTAATATTATAAAATTATAAAATAATTGAATTATTTTATAATTGTTAATATTATAAAATAATTGAATTATTTTATAATTGTTAATATTATAAAATTATAAAATAATTGAATTATTTTATAATTGTTAATATTATAAAATTATAAATTAATTGAATTTTTCAATTAATATTATAAAATTATAATTGAATTATTTTATAATTATTAATATTATAAAATAATTGAATTTTCCAATTAATATTATAAAATTATAGAATTATTTTCTAATTATTAATATTATAAAATTTTAAAATAATTGAATAAATAAAATAATTGAATTTTTCAATTCAATTTCAAAGTTGTCTAAATCTTAGCTTCCATCATGTTTTCCTCTGCTGGATCTGCAGCCTGATCAGCCCAGAGTTTCAGAGCCCAAACAGCTGCTTCTTACCCATCAGCTTCATGGAGATGCTGATTTTATTTTCCACCTGGACCTGGCACCAGCCCACGCCGTCATCCGGTCCAGTCACCATGATGACGGGGTTCTGGATCGGTCAGGTGACCGGCCTAAGAGGACGAGGAGACTCCAGAACCGAGAATGAAGTCAACCTGAGCTTCAACAGAACCACAGGTGGAGCTCCTTCCTGCAGCGCCGCACTGATGTAGTATGTGGAAATATTTGATCAAAAATCATTTTTATGGGTCTGGACATAATACAGATGATGAGCTACGTTTCTATCAGCAGGAACCAATATTTCTAAGACTGAAAGATGCATAAAACAGCTCCTCAATCCTTGAAATGCTCTGATTGGACGCGCCTCTCATCACTGCAGGAAGTTTCATAGTTTTAAAGATTAAACCCAAAAAGGCTCCAGAAGTTTAAATGTTTTAAAACGTTCATCTTTTTATCCGTGAATGAAATGAGGCTGCGGAGCATCACAGCCTCCACTAGGTGTCACTGTTAAGTTGTTCCTGAACCTTAAAGCTCAGGATGTTTTCAATAAAGCAGGTTTGTTTTTATTCATGATCAGACCAAATGCAACCATTTGACTCCAGAACCTAAACATGTTGATCTCTGCACATCAATATTTTCCTGTTTCAGTTCTAACCAGCTAAAGCTTCCTCGTGTCACATGCTGGGATTATTGGCGCTCGGTGAAAACCGTCCCAGCATAGCGATGTGGGCGAAACAGAAGAGGCTTCAGTCAGGCTGGACCTGCTTGAGTCGTCGTGTTCAAAATGACTTTATTGTTGAGTCTCTTCTCTGCTGTAGTGAAAAACACACATTAGCTACAAATGAGGGAATGACAGCCTCTCCTTTTCCTCTCAACCAACACAATAAAAAAAATATTTCAGTCGAGTGTTTTTCCTTGTTCTTGTGAAACAATAGGTTTTTTATATTTATACAAAATTATAAATATTTTACATTTAACTTTTCATTTTTTATACAAAAACTTTACAAATCAAGTGAGATAAACATACAGAGAAAAAAATGGATGAAAAGTGTCAGGAAATAAAAAGGGAGTGAAGGAGGAGAGCGAGCACAGTAGGTTCCCAGCATCCAGAGAGCACGACGTTTCACCAGCATGTGAAGCACAGCTCTGCAGTAGAGGCACAAAACCCTGCAGTGGGTGAAGATACAAACATCCAGCAGCCGTTGGGGGGGTGATTAGTGGGTTCAGGAGGTTACAGACAGCAGCGCTAACCTTTGCTTGTTAAAGAACCAGAAAACAATAAAATATATCATTTAGCTCCAAAAACCAGTTGCTAGAGCTTTAAAGGAGATATTTATGCTCCGGTTTTATCACTCCAAGAACCTACAGAGATTCTGGATAACAATCGATGGATTCGGATGTTCCTGTAGTTTGATTGGCTCAGGAGTCCTAATTAGTCGTATTTCACAGACGTTTAATTAGATTCAGTAAAATAAATCTAAAATTTATTTTTTAGAAAAACAAACCATCAGATTTTAGCTTTTTAAATTAATTTGCTCGATATCTGACTTAAAAAAACCCGAAATCAATAAATGTGTTTAACTACAGGGATACTAAATGGAAGAGGGGAGGAATGAGGGTCTGTGGAGGCGAACCGACCCAAAGCCCACCGAAACCGTTTGGTTCTGCTGCTGAGAGGAAACCTCAGTTTGGTAAAACGCACATCAGCGTGACAGTAGAGAGAATTAAGAAACACAAACAGGAGGATCCAGAAGGATTCAACCGGTGGAACATTTAACATCCAAATGATCTGAGGATAAATCTTCAACACAGGCTGAGATGTTTAGAAAAGGCTTCAGAGTTGAACTTTTGAACTGAATGTTTTTGGGATTCGCAACAAGATGGCCGAGTTCAGTGAGACCAGAGAAAGTCGGATGGAGTCTGACAGCGAACCAGAGCTGCTTCTTCCAGCATCTATCAGGAAAAGTGGGTTTATTTCAGATTATTCAAACACAGAGTTATCATTCTAGGTCTTCTGCTTATTTTCATGATTTGGACAAACAGCTCATAGAAACTCAGGACTTTTTTGGTTGTTTTAAGAGACCAATTAAAGATCAATCATTGGGTAGAGTCCTGCCTTCAGGAGAGCATGAGATAAAGCTTTGATTACAAGCTGATTGAAAGTTTAGTGGAAGGAAAAAATGTGTCAAATGTTACATCTTGTTTGCAGAAAGATCCAAGAGTCTGTCTGAGCGGTCGGAGGGAATCCGAGCTGATTGGGGTCTAGAGGGAAGTTTTAACAAGCATATTAGCAGCAGACAGCTTGTTAGTAAACCTACGTTTCAGCCTTATTCTAACTCTGAGAAACTGACATTTAATTTGCTGTAAACCATGAAAGCAGTGAAGCATCATTTTAGGAGCATAATTACTGAGATTGACTGAGATGCAGCTGAGTGCTGGATGACGTCACGCTGATGTAAAACACGGTTCTTCTACATGAACCTGTCTGTGCTCCAGGTCTGGAGCCTCTTTATGTAAACACTTCCCCATAAACACGTAGTCAGGCACAAGTTTCCGTTTGCTCCTCCTGGGCGTCATTGCACACTTTCCCGGATCTCTAGAGGCGTCCGCCTTCACCTGCGACGCTCCGTAGACCTAATGCCTCAAAAACCTTCCAATACAAACGACACAAATGCTACATGGCTGCGTATCGCTAAAGTAAACCTTTCTCCTCACTGGAGTACGACAAAAAACAAGACATGAAGGATGCATCGGTACCGAGAAACAGAATCACAGACTGTAGGAAGATGCGGAGAATCCCCTTAACATTCCAGGATGCTGTTGACTGCTGCCTCCAGAGCAGAATCGGCGTCTGCGTGGGGGGGCGAGGTGAGCCGGGGGGAGTACTGAGGCTGGGGGGGCGGTTTACCTTGGCTGTAGCCGTCTGGGTCCTGCTGCGGCTTCTTCAGCTCCAGAACCTTCTGGATTTCTAAGTGCGGCGGATGGAGTCTGTCTGGGGGGGGGTGTCCTGTGGCCCCGCCCCCTCCTGGGTCCTCAAACCCGGGCTGAAAGTCTGTCCTGTGCGGCGGCTGCACAGAGTCCCGGTCTGACTGATCCCAACTGTTCTCTGATTCAGAAGAAAACGTCTCCTGGAAAACGCTGGATCTGGTGCCACAGCAGAAGTCCTCCAGGAAGCCATCTTGGAACCAAGCAGATGGAAGCAGAAGTTAGAAGGAAAATCTTTTGCAAAGGTTAGAAACAGTTCATGGACCCTGAGTGGCTAAAGCTAACGGTTAGTCTGACGAGGAAAAGCAGCCAAAATCAAACAAAGCTGGTTCCTCTAAAACATCACAATAAAAAAACATGAAACCAAACATCTTCATTTCACTTCGTAACAAGTTGGACATTTTTTAAAAATGATCCAAAACAATTTTAAAAAATCCTCTAATTGATTTTTATTAGTAACTGGAGTTAATAAAAGGCAGAGTTTTAAAGTGATTTCTTGGTTCTAAGAAACTCTTGCTGAGCAACTGTTGACTGATTTTAGGGATGATTGTGAAGCAGAGGAAGGCGGCAGATCTTCACTTTATTCCAGGAGGAAAAGGTTTGACTCCATGATGGGATCTGCACAGAGTTCCTTCCTCAGGTTTGTTTTCATCAAACCTTAAAACGTCCTCGGCGTTCAGGACTCTACCTGGATCCACCAGCACCATGCGCTTGTCCTGCGTCAGGTTGCTGCGCTCCTCTTGGTTGAAGGTCCTGTCAATCATCACCATTTCTGATGACGGACTCGAACGCTGCAAAGGGAAAATAAAATTAAAGAAAACTGGAACTTTAGACCAAAGAACATCTTTTATCCTCTGAAATCCACTAATTCTGTAAAAGTGATGTTGAAGCTACACAAACTAAAACTAATCCGATTTATTTGGTTTAACAATGATTTCAATGCTTCTGTTGTATAATTTCACAGAGGATCTAATAATTATTTGAAATGTTTCCCAGTGGTTCGGCCCTTTGAGGAGGAGCCTCTTACTTCAGCCTCCACCATCAGCAGCCGTCTGTATTTGTTGATCATGGTCTGGGTCTTTGTCACCACCTGAGTCGCAATCTCCTCAAACTCCTGGTCCACTGAGGATCACCAAAGACGCGGTTTAGAGCTGCGTTCTGGGCTGACTGGAGTCAAACCGGGTTTCAGAGCCGTTACCTTGTGAGAACTCGTCCGGACACGGCGGCGCGCCCTGGAACACGTGGTAAGGGAGCAGCCTTTCCAGCGCCTCCTTAACAGACGTAAACCTTCGTCGATTCGGGTTCTGGACTCCAGCGTGGTCCCTCCTCAGGTGGTGAAGAATCCTAAAGAACAAACAGCGACTTTAACAAGGCCGCCCTCCAATCGTAATCAAATCTGACCTTGGCAGCGTGTGAAACAGATCTCACTGCTCTGTTCTTGAAAGCGCCGGAGCAACGAGCCTCTTCTGTGAAGACAAAACAGAAGCTGTTAGTTTGAGAAGCCGCCGCGTCGTTCCACCAAATATCCATCAAACGTACCTCAGAGTTTAGCGCCGTCGCATCTTGTGTTACGGTTTTCAGAGCTGAGGGAGAAAATTAAAGCCATGAGTCAAAACTCAACCATGAGGAATCACATCAGAGGGCGGAGTTAGTTGTGGTTACCATGGATACTGCCGGCCTGTCCCTGGTTGAACCCAGGCAATAAGGAATTCTGCAGAGGAAACGAGGGTTAATGGTCGAAAAACAAGGCAGTGAGCAGGGATTTGTGAGGACCGTACCTGTCTGAAATCCTTCTGATCTGGCGTCACATTGCTGGGCAGAGGAGAGAGAGAGGTGCAGTTCTGGGTTTGAGTCACTAGAAGGCGCTGCACGGGACAGGAGGCCTGGCCTTGACCTGCGACCCCGATAGTTGCCGAGCCGACCAGAGTGAGCCGCCCAGCAGCGCAGGACGTCTGCACGGGAGCGGAGGAAACGCTCGCCCATGTCTGCGACACGGACCCCTGGTTCAGGATCAGCTGACCTCCAGGGGCCGCCGAAAAGTTCTGCCCTGGTCCGATCTGCACGGCGTTCTGGTTGCTGGAGCTGCCAGAGCCGTTGTGGACGGCGCTGGACGGAGTAAGCGTCAAAGAGTTGGGTAGCAGGAACTGTCCCGGCGGGACGCCTGTCTGTGTCGGAAGCGGCTGCTGATCCCCTGACGGCTGCACCGCCATCGAACCGTTGGCTGTGTACTGTCCTCCTACAGCGTTAGCGTTCAGAACGTTAGCCAGGGTGGAGGCCGGGGGCTGCAGGCCGAGGCTGAAGACGGTCTGAGACGCAGCGGGAGGAGGTTTGGGCTGGATGGGTCTGACGATGGCCTGCGTCCCTCCAGGGCCTCGCTGAATGATGATGTTTTGAAGGGGGATGTTTTTGAAGGGTAAGCTCACCTGGCCTTGGGTCGGGGCAAAGACCTGGGCTGCCGGCGCGCTCCCCGCTGCAGCGACCGACAGCCCCGGCCTTAGAACGATCTGAGGAGTTCTTTCCAGGCTGCTCAGGGTCATCACGCCACCGCTCGCCCCAAATGAGCCCAACACCTGGATATGCTGAGTGGAACCGTTGGCCAGAGGGGAAACTCCCTGCACTACCTGGCCTGCTGGGAAGGCAGCTGCTGCCGTGGTCACCACCCCCACTCCGCCTCCGTAACCCCCAGAGACCAGCTGGGTGGGGAAGGACACCGGCGCCTGCACCAGGTTTGGAGCAGGCTGGGAGTCCAGCAAGGCCTCCTGGGCCAAAGTCTGCTCCGTGATGTCTGCCTCCAGCAGAGACTTCTGCAGGATGTCGAAGGGCTGATCCTCTCCACCAAGGCCCGCCCCGTCAGGGGAGCCCCCCGCCTCCAGATCATCCTCCATGAAGGAGAGGCTACTGGAGAGGTGGAGGCCGGCCCCCACAGCGTCCTCCTCAAAATCTGCCATTCCAGAGGAGCCATCTTTGAGGCCAGAGTTACAGCCGGTCTGAAAGACACCAACAAGTGTCACCATTACTGACGACGCATCCTCAGAATAAAATCACGCATTTCTGCTCAAACATGCTCGTAAAATGGAAAATGTTTCCATTTTGTTTAATTTTAACATTTCTATATCTATTCCAACTCCTTTAATAGTTTAACTTCCTAAATTACATGAAAGAAAGTTTTTATTTCAACTAAATCATCAAAAATTGTGTAACAGGACTTCCTGGTTGTTCTGTACGACGCAGGAATATCTTCAAAAGTCCACATTTCATCCATTACAGCTTCTCTGAGAAACATGTCTGTATTTTATTTTAAGGAAATATTAAATACTTACTGTCTCATTAGAGAAAAAAGATCCATCGGACCCATAAGCTGCATTTGCCACGTCGTCTTCTCCAATCTAGGAAAGAAACAGAGAATAAAACCCACCACTCAGCCATTTCTCTGCTCAGCAAATCTACAACCGTTAAACGTTCAGGTAGCATCACTCACAGACTTGCTATTGCTGCCATGGAGATAATCGTTCAACGCTTCCACGTCTCTGGAAACAGTAAAGAAGGGAGACTTGGAAGCTTATTACAGACAAACGTCATCCATTTTCTCTTCCCATTGGTGTTTAACACAATAGATGAACATTGTCTAATGGTGAGGGCTAAATGCTATCAGCTAGCTTGGTCTGGAAATGTGCAAATAGGCTGTTTGCTTCAAGCCGGGTTTCTTTTACCCTAAAATATCCAGAAGACGGCGATCGTCTTCATCATCCATGACACCTGAAAGGATGAAGTGACAACAGGTCAACATCTAAACAAACATGTTGAAGCATCTATTAAATATGGTACAGAAGCAGACCTGGGATGTTTCACCTGAGGTTAACACTGACTGTGGTTCAGCATATCGTGATGCTCTAATTTCAAACAGCCATAACTGGGCTGATGTTGCAGCTTTTAGGGAACCACGCCGGGAGCTAAATGTCACCCGTTCCTAAATCAGCTCCGTCTTTGTAATGCCGGATGCTTCGATGTTCCATCACCTTTCATTAAAGCACCCGTTCCATTGACAGCTAAACAGCCCACAGCATGATGTTACCACAGCCGTACTTTACAGCTGGAACAGTCTGGGTGTAGCTGTAAACCTTATGCTGACTTAGGGAACAAACCAATTTCCTATTATTTGATCCTAACAGTTTGGACCTGCTTCAACTAACACGTGGTGTTTAGTTTCACTGTATTTATGTAACTGATAATCATGTCATGTGAAGGATTTCTTTTAGGATATGACTCCTTTCCTTCAACTTTGACACCAGGTTAAATATTAGCCTGTTTCATTAGCAGCATTCTGGCTAATCTAAGGATAAACTGAATATGTGCCTCTGAACCAGTTTGGATCAGTGATGTAGCTGCTGGTTATGCTAAATATGACAACTTTTTTGGCGAGGACTTCCTGTGCATTTTAATGACGACAGTAGGGGCATGTAACTCACAGATTTCCACCAGGAAGCATGGATTCAGTCATGTATTAGCCTTTTTTCTCTTGTAACAGGCTGCGCTGCGGGGCAAAAAAACTGTTTTTAGTACATTTTAAGGTCACTGGCCAAGGTTATTGCAATTAGTGAGCATTGTAATCATCTCAGGGTGTTCAGGGAGTGGAGGCTTGTTATTCACAACACAAATGAAGAACAGGAAGGCTTGTCACCACTCCTACAAATGTTTTTCTGACACAACCCCCCCTTTATGCTTCTATGCTGTCGTACTTGTGCTTAGTGCAAAATATTGACTTTTGGTTACAAATGCTGATCTATTGGCTTTATTCGTCACTGCTGTAAAGTGGGATTTGGACAAGTCTGGGTGACTTTTGCAAAATACTGTCAGGAAACAGCTTCTATGTAAAACTGTGAGAAAAGACGTTGGAAAGCTTTATTTTGGACTGGTTGGGGTGGTGTGGGGATGGAGAAAAACAAAATGGCTGGACCACGCCATGAGGCTGTTTTTGTAGCTGAGCCATGATCATCCACCATCTTGGATCCAGGCTGAACAAAGACCGAGTGGAAAACTGGACCAAAAAACCCCCCCCAAAACAAACAAATAATAATAATAAACAAAAACGCGCTAACCTGTGGCTAAAGCAGAGAATTTAAAAAAGACATTTTAACCGTTTTTTAAACGATTTTGTTCCCCGCCGCCCTGCTAACAAGCGGAAATCAAACACGTTCATAAGTTAAACATTAATTCACTGGATTAATATAAGGACAGCTTTTAGCCCCCCAAATACTTTATCCTTGATTAGAAAAGTAAACATACATAAACTTTTGAAGTACGTAGTAAGCTAGCAGCATAAAAAAACAGCACACCAGGAACCCGTTTCCTTTTAAAACAACTACTTTCGACGCTAAAGTGGATTAAATCACCTTAATTCAAATGTTGAAGTTGTTTAATGGTTTAAAGTTTACAATAAAGTTTATTTCGACACCTTTCAGATCCTTGTAGTCTGAACTAAAAAGTCGTCCTAGCATGGAGGCGATGCCTTTCTGACTGCTCCTGTTTTTAAAAAACAAAGCGGGGTCTGTGTCGCCTTCAACCCCCTAAAAATAAACCGAAGCCAGAGAAAGATAATCGCATTGAAACAGAACAAAACGTCCATTCGCCCCTGACGCATTTCTGCTCCTGGAGGGGGGAAGCCTCCATTGGTCTTCAAAGCTCGGCTCACCCACTAACACGGGGCAAAAAACAACAACCCAGTCACATTTTGAGCCGAGGGGGAACGTTTGGACCCAGACTGAGTCCCGGTCGGCTCGCTCTCCGGTCCCGCAGCCTCGGACCTCGGCCTGCCGCCCGGTTAGCTAGCCGTAATGTCGTCGACGCCTGTTTTGAAATCGTCGGCTGGAATCCGCTGGAAAGGCTAAAGGACTAAACCGCGTCGCGCCATAAATATTTATCCCGATTAGCATAACATAAAGACGACTGAAAAGAGGCAAACCCTTTACTCCTGTCTCACTCCTCTTGAAACCCAATATCTCCATTTGGCAACTTTTAATTTGCTCCCCCCTCCTTCTCCTCCTCCTCCTTCTTCTCCCTCTCCCACTCATATATTTTACTCACTGTCCCTGTTCTGTCTCGGATAGATTTTTCTCTCCGCTCAAACTCTCTTCCCTCCCTGAAGGAAGGGAGGAAGGAGCCTGTGTGTGTTTTTTCCTTGAAATTTTTATCACAAAATTATAATACACTCAAAGGGGAACTCACCGTCATGAAAAAGCAGTGTCTTGTCAACGGGGTTTCCTCGCCATCACCGCACGGGTCGCTGGGGTAGCGCGCTCAGCGGAGCCCAACGACACCCCGCATGTTTCTATGGGAGAATACACAAACACTGATCATTTATTCATGGCATTTAATGTCAGCTCTAGATTTATTTAATAGAATATATTTTCTCACTCCAATGAATACAAGACATATGCAATTCGATTGTATCGTGACCAACGGTAGGGGGCGGTCCTGTGTTTACCACACCTTGACCTTTTCTCAGGTGTAAACATGTGACTCAGCTTTAGCAAAACAACACAGAATTTAAAGTTTAAGTTCAGTTTGATATGTAAAGTAAAAAAACAAAAACAAAAAAAAGAGGTGTTGAATGTAACAAGCAGAAAAATCCACCTAAACTGGCCGAACCTGATAAAGTTGTGAATGACTGGTATAGCTATACAGTGAGAGGTAGAAGTATTCACAGCCGCTTATTACAAGCAGCACCTTCAGCTTTTTTATGTAAAAGACCATCATCGCGTGGTAATACAGAAGTATTTTAGGTGTATAGCTTTTCTAATTAACGCTTAAGCTGTATGGGCCATTTGAAAGACATGAATACACTTTGATGATTCCACTGCAGCCATCATCACATGCCTTAAGCTTTTCTGTTAGAGTTGAGCTTCCATGCCTCTTTAAAAGGAAACTTTCCAGGATTGTCCAATATTTACCGTCCCACCAGCGTCCTTGTCCCTGCTATAAAACAGCATTGCCAAAGCTTGATGCTGCCACCACTGTGCTTTACTGTGAGGATTTTGTGTCAAAGGTGAAGCGAGTTGTTTGCTTCCCATCTTGTGACGGGTAAAAGAAAAAAAAAGCTTTTTGTCTCATCTGACAATTTTAGTCTCACATTTTTGCTGTGTGGCTTTTAGGAAAACACAAATGGATTTCTTATGGCTTCCTTAATTCTTGATCGTTTTTCCTAAAGGTCAGACCTGTGGAGTTAAGAATCTATCCAGCTCCTTCACAGTTACCAGAGGACTGTTGGCTGCTTCTCTGATTCTCACTCTCCTTTCCTTGTCTGACATTTTAGGCAAGCAGCCTGGTCTTAGTAGACATGGGCGGTTCTAGACAGGGGCCAACAGGGGCCGGTGTAGAACTGGTCCCTGTACTGAAGAAATAATACAAAAAATGGAATGATAATATTAGTTGGAACTGAAATAGCAACTAATTTGTCCTTTGATTTTTTTTACATTTCTGCTTTAATTATGATTTAAAAATTAAGGAAATGGCTTCAGTTGTATGAGAAAAGATCTGTTTAATTTACTAAATGTTATTTTGAACCCACTTTAAAAAGTAATACCTTTTCTTACAGCTGAATTTTGTAGTTTCACCTAAGTTCTAATTCAGATTTAATTAAAACTGATAATTTTTACTAAAACTAAGTGAAAAATAAGTAATATTTCATAATTGTGAATATACACCGACCTAGTATTCGAAAGAATAGCTTTGTTTTATCTTGAGTAGTTATTTATTTGGCAGGCTCATCATTTCAGTTGCTTTGTTTCCATAATGAATAATTTTTAATTTTAAGGTAAAAGGAACATTTCAAACCAAAAAAGATAACTTTAATTGGAGCAACATCAAAGTGAATTAAACTAGATATAATTTCGATTATACTCTGTAAGGAGCCACACGTAGCTCTTTGGTTCTGCAGCTCATTTAAAATGTTTTTAAATGTTAAACTTTTACCTGTTTTTTCTGTTTGTTTTTTTGTGTTCCGTGAACCACCTGTTTTAGATCAGATACCGGTTTTTATCTCCTATTAAGTAAAATTCTCCATGTGAAAAGAGGTGCAGTGTGTTTTAGACGTTTACATACAGCAATTTTTTTATGCTTCCAGCCTGATTTTACAGTTTCAGTCGCCTGACTGTGTTTCACAGGGGATGTGTTCTGCATCGCATTCAGGGTTGAGCTTAGACTAATATCAGGTTATAGACTGAATTTGATTTATGTGATGTAAATATTAATTATATAAAACTTGTGTGATTTAATAGTTAGAAAAAATATATTTTATTAGGTTTGCGGTTAGTAGTAACTAGTTACATTTACTTAGTTACTTTTACTTGAATAAAAATATGATAAAGTATTGGTTTTGTAAGTTTAATAACTCAAAAAATTTATTTTAAAGTGTTCATCCAACCTAAAAGTTTTATTGTGTACTTACTGTATGTTATATGTTTTTTTCAGTCTTATTCTTTGAAACACCAATAATTAGCATATTATTTCATATTTAGTTTCATTTTACATTATTTTATAAAATATTAAAACAGTTGTTATAATCTCGGGTAACTTTCTTTAAAGGCTACTTTTTATTTTTACTTGAGTAAAAATATGATGAAGTCGTGCTACTCTTCCTCAAGTACAATTTCTAGGTCCTCTATCGCCCTCTGCTGCAGAGAAGATCATCAGGGTGACAAAAAGGTCACCTAACATCCCTGCAGATCCCACACATTCTGGACACAAGCTGTTTAGACTTTTACCTTCAGAATGGAACTTAAAAAAACTACTTTTTGTTTGTTTGTTTTCAAACCACCCCTCTCATAAACACTTAGCATTCATTGTTCAATTTACCCAGATAGATACCAGGTTTTAACCATATCTTCATCTTTTGTAAACAAGTAGATAGCTGTCTAACTCTTAGCCACTAGGGGTGCTAGACCAGTGACTTTCAGGTTTGATGCCCTCTGAAGGTCACTGGGAGTACTGCACTGTCTCTAAATCAGACCACTTTGCACCAGTAGAAAGGAGTTCCTGGAAAAGACAAGGAAACCTTCACCTTTTGGATCAGATCCTGCATCAGAGAACTAGAAATATGTCTGATCAGCTAAGGCTCAGAGCTAACAACTGTTAGCTTCATTAGCTTTGGTGTTTAAGGGGAGCTCAGAGTGACGGCGCTCTGGGTCACATGACCCATTTAGAGACAGAACCAAGCCTCTGAAGTTACTTAGACCGGTTTTGATTGGAATAATGTTGACCTGAAAAAACTTTTATTTTACCTTGGCTCAAAAAATATTCATCCCCCAATTTTGTCCCATTACAAGCACAAACATAATATATTTAGTTTGAGTCTTATGTGAAATATCAACACACAGTGGTGTACGGTGGTGAAGTAGAAAGAAAATTATCCATGATTTAAAAATGTTTTACAAATTAGAAACTGAAAAGTGGAGTTTGCTAAAGTATTCAGACCCCCTTTCTTTGCAGAAACCAGTTGCCTTCAGAAGTTTCCCAATGAACATTAAATAGTCTTCAGCTGTGTGTGAACCAATGTCAGTCCAAATACAGCTGCTCTGTGACGGCCTTTGTTAAAAGAATGCTGGGAGAAAACTGCATCATAAAATCCAAGCAACACAGCAGACAAGTCAGAGATAAAGCTGTGGAGTAGTTTATAAAGCAAAGCAAAAGCTGGTAGAGAAAAAACCCAAAGACTTGTGTTGACTCAGGGGGGCTGAATACTTTTGTACAATGCCCTTTCCAGCTTTTTATTTGAGTAAAAAATAAGCAATTTAGGATTTCCTTTCAAGATAAGATAAGATAAGATAAGATGAGTTTTTATTGATCTCACAGCGGAGAAATTCACAC
>JAUZNJ010000033.1:9949-22691 GCA_034780135.1 Jordanella pulchra
ATCCCTCATGACTGAGGGCCCTCGTCTGTGTGGCAATGATTGGGTTTTTCAACAGGACAATGCTGCAGTTCACAATGGCCGCCTGACAAAGGAGTTCTTCCCAGAGAATAACGTCACTCTTTGGACCATCCTGCATGTTCCCTGGATCTAAACCCAACTGAGAACATTTGGGGATGGATGGCAATGAAAGTTTACAAAGATGGACATCAGTTCCAGACAGTGGATGCCCTTGGTGACGCCATCTTCAACACTTGGAGCAACGTTCCCACTAGCCTCCTGGAAACACTGGCATCAAGCATTAATAAACGATTGTTTGAAGTCATCAACAATAATGGTGGAGCTGCTCATTACTGAGTCCTTTTTTTGACACTTTGATTTCTGTTTTGGGGGGTTTTCAGTTTTTTTGAGCTCTGGTCTTAATCAGGTGAAGAAATCATGTTTGAGTATAAATGCAGTTTTCAATTAATTCCCTGTTAAAAGGTTTTGTCTCTTACACTGATTTCTTCTTTTAATTTTTAATTTTGATTATCTGGTCTAAAAGTGTATCAGACAATTAATTAAACATGATCTGGAACAGGACTCTGCATTTAAGATAAGGAACAAAACATCTCTACTATCTTATTTTTAAGTGCAGGATATAGAGTTATCAGTACCACTTTGCAATAAGGCTCCCATTCTACACAAGTAATCATTTTTCTGTTACTTATTAATCTGTTAATACTTTAACACTCATTCATAAGTGTTTATTATGTAATTAATTAATCCATAATCAACACTCATAATACACTTATTTCAGGAAATCTCTAATTATTTTCCATATAATCTGGTTTACTATCAACACAACCCTTTCAATATTCTTTTTCAATCCTGTTTCTGATCCTACTTTTCATGTTTCCTCCTCTGTCCTCCACCCAGCCATCCCCTGCCCCCCAAACAGCTCCTACACTTTGTGCATGAGCTCGTGCCCTGAAACCTGTCTGGGCGTGGTCGGACCTCCTGGCTGTGAGGACGTGTGCGTAGAGGGTTGTGAATGTAACCCAGGCTTCATCCTCAGCAACGACAAATGTGTGCCACTGAAAGACTGCGGCTGCGTGGACACCAGTGGGGATTACCATCCTGTGAGTGGAACCCACCTTTAACCATCCCTGCTGGGGTCTATCCTTAGAAGTAGCCTTTGTGCAAATATTCTGCTTGATAAATGTAAGAACGAGGTCCTAAAGAGAAACTATAATCCTGCAGCTTCTATATAATAATGTCCTTTAAATGCCAGTTTTGATGCAGAAATCATAGATGCTAATGAGCAAGCTGCACAGGAAATATCATAAATCATAAAAATACTCCTATAAAATTAATTGATAAAGTGTTTTGGAAGTTTATAAATTGGAATTTCTAAGTTGCTTTGTTCTATTTTTTTGCAGGTGGGGGAAGATTGGTACTTGGAGGGCTGTGAGCAAAAATGTGAGTGCCAGGGTGGAGGTTTGATCCAATGCTACAACAGCAGCTGTAGACCATCGACCGAGAGCTGCCAGCTGCATGATGGGCAGTTTGAATGCCGACCTGTTGGTATGTGAAACACACTCAAACCGACTTTTCAATTTGGCATTGAATACACATCAAGTTTAGGAGAATTAGCTTTGCATCCAGAAAGAAAAACTGCATTAAATAGCGCTTGTGTGAATACAGTAGTAACTAGTCAAAAGCTTAATAAACCAGAAACTGGTTAATAATACGGCCAAAGTGGAATCTGCAAAGATCCAAACTAGATTAGTACGAATCCCTTAATTTCTACAGCATATTTGAGCCTTTTTTAAGATAATATTGTGATCAATTGTTTCTACTCAGATCTAACAGGAGAAGTACAGATACACGTCAATGATCTGAGGCCATGAGAATATATCAATAGTGACTTTCACCTGAGCTATGTTAAGCTCTAACACCTGACTGGAACACTTTAAACAGTTTATTACTGAGCCACGCTAAATTAGAAACTATTTTCTCAAGAATATTAGATAAGAAAGATTTAAAATAGGTCTATAATTTATCAAAGGTGATCGTGATTTATCAAAGTCAAACTCTTCTTGGCCACTAATAGGCAAACTCACCTGACTTGTTTTTCAGCTTGTTGACAGGACCGCTAATGCTAACGCTAATGCTATCCTTTGGTTAATGCTAAAGCCAGCAAATCTGTACAGAAGAAAACCCTCAGCTTGATATGTAACCCTAAAACTAATAGCTATAACTCCTCTCAGCCTGTAGGTGGTGCATTGGTGCGTTTCCACTCTTGCACCGTAGCAAATTCAGACGTCATTTCAGAAAGTGTTTGAATGCAGTTTTGGCTAAATCAATACGTCTGATTCTCAGGAAATGGAATCTGTTCTGTGTCTGGAGATCCTCACTACACCACCTTCGATAAGCATACCCATCACTACATGGGAGCGTGCTCCTACACGCTAACCAAACCCTGCAATGAATCATCCGGCTTACCGTACTTCACTGTGGATACCCAGAACGAGCACAGAGGAAGCAACAAGAAGGTTTCCTACGTCAGAGCTGTGGTGATCAACGTGTTCAACGTGACTGTGATCCTTGACAAGGGCCGTAAGGTCCAGGTGCGTACTACTTAAAGGACCCTCAAAGACGTTGGTGCAGTGATACGGTGATGGCTGACAAATCTGATGTTGCTCTTCAGGTCAATGGGAAGGTGGTTGTAACACCCAGCAGCCCCACCAACGGAGTGGATGTCTACTTTAGCGGGAAATTTGTAGTTCTGGAAACATCTTTTGGCCTGAGGGTGCGGTTCGATGGTAACCACCATGCTGATGTCACAGTACCAACTTCCTACAGCGGCCTACTCTGTGGCATGTGTGGTAAGAAACACGCTAGTACTACAAGGTTTCCAAAATTCTCACATTTTTTATTCAAGTAAAATTTAAAGAAAAAAAACTTTGCTGAAAGTATTATTTGAACACCTTTACTTGAAATGACAGTGTCTAAATAATTAAGCCTTTTAATAGCAAAAGTCACACATTGCTTTCATAACACAAATTCTGCCAATGTCTAAAGCCAACTGGTTAAAAATCGTAATCCCTAGAGTTTAGAATAAAGTTTTTGTGATGACATAGGTTGCTGTAAAACCATTGGAAGACGTAATATTGTGTCGCCATGTTTGATTATGGTAGCCATAATGGGACAAACTTGTTACCATTATGTGTTTAATCTGTATAGGACATGTGGTTTAAATGGAGGAGCATCCACAGTCTACACCCAATGAGAGTAACCGAGAAAAGAAAAAGAAGAATCAACTATGAAAAAACAAAAGGCTAGCTCCGCATAAATTTTAACAGGCAGTTTGTGAGATGGCGGGGCTTCTAAACAAACACAGAGGTTACAGACGTTTTGCTGAACACGGAAATTAATTCAGCATAGCTAGAGTTTATTTTGCCGTTATGTTAGATACAGAGCAGTGTTATCAAACTACTACTCTGTACACCTAGCACAAGCAGCTAGTTTGCTTGTTAGCAAACACTCAAACAGCGATCAACTGATGTTAATCTTCACAGAAGCCATACTATCTAACAGTAAATACTAATAAATAATTAGTCTATTAACTATAGCTACCATCATTAGCAGCTATGAGCAGTTGCTACTAGGGGTGGCTACTAGCTATAAGCAGTAGATGCTAGGTATTAGAAGTGGCTGCTATCTATTAGCAACAGTTGCTAACTATTAGTAGTAGCTTGGAGGAGATACTTCTAACGCAACAATTAAAAAAAAAATTATGTATCGCTCTGTACATCATAACCAGAAGGGATACTTGAAATTGAACAGGATGTTGAGATTGTCACATTCATGACCCTCCGCAGCTTCCTTAGTAGTTGTTATGTTCTTAATCACTATGTTCGGATTTGTTGGCTGAGTCCTGCGCAGGCTGGATTTGTCAGCCGGTTGCGTCAAATTTGTTGTTGTTTTCCAAAAACCAAACTAAGCTCTCTAAGCTTAATTTTTTTATTAACTAAAAAGTTTTCTGGCCCTGACAGGAAATTTCAACGAGGACCCCAAAGACGACAACTTGAAGCCAGACAACACAGCAGCTTCTAACACCAACGACCTCGGCGACAGCTGGCAGGTGGCCGACCCACGGCCAGAGTGAGTAAAGACATCATAAAGTGCCCTCCTACCGATCCTTTCCTTCTCCTGCTGAAAACCAGAAAATGCTAACCCTAACCTGGGGTGATTGAGGATGAATTCAGCCTCATATATACCTCGCATAGATACTTTTAAAGTTAAAATGTTTGCACTTTCAAAAAAACTGAGACGCAACAGAAACATATTCCCTATTTTGCTATTTTCTAAAACGTTCACTTCTTTAGCTGCACAAACGGTGGAGAGCAGGAGGACTGTGATGAAGACGTAGAGGAAGAGGCCCAGAAACCCAGCAGCTGTGGGATGATCTTTAATCCTGAAGGTTGGTCCGAACAGATTCACCCTCACACACCAATGAAGGTTTGCAGACATTAGAAGGAGTCAGAGGACACAATGATGGTCCCAAAAGAAAGGGAACAAAAAGGTCAAAACGTGAGCGATGATTTGAGGAGCCTCGTCTTGAACCCAAATGTAGGCAGAAGCAAAAAACTTGAAAGTTTCATTTCTTAAAAAGGAAAACAGATATCAATCCATGTAGGCAGAGAAAATAGACACAACAACAGGTGAGAGTGATCTGACTGAGCCCTTGTCATTGGCTAACACACGTTAGCCAATGAGTCCAAAAACACCAATACAACAGACAGACGAACCCCTGAAATACACATTATAATTACACTCTGTATTTATTCATAAAGTATAAATGTTTAAAAAAAAACATTCCTTATTTGTATTTTTTGTCGTTTTATATTTTAATTAATTTTTTTAAACATTTTCAAGTATTTATTTAAAAAATATGACATATAATTTAATGGTACATTTTACAGTTTCATGGTATGTTTAATATTTGAAACAATATTAAAACAATAGATAAATAAATAAATGTCACATCAGTATATTTAGTGGTATATTTATTTATTTCATGGGACATTGACTTTCATGTGTTTTATAATATATTTGCTACTACACATACCTCAGCAATCGTATCACATTGATTGTGAAAGTCTTCTCTTGAACCCCCGCCTGGTGAGGTCAGGGACCCCTGGCGGTCGGACCCCTGGGGGACCAGTTCTAGCAGGATCACCATGACTTCCAGAGCTCCACAAACGCCGCTTGGACTGAATGATAAAAAGATCTTCTTAGAGTAGAAGCTGCTTCACATTATTCACCTTCTATGTTTCTGTTTGTCCTCAGGAATCTTTGAGCCATGCTTCTCAGTCGTCCGGCCTGAACCCTACTTTGAAAACTGCGTGTTTGACATGTGTGCCACTGGAGGCCAGACGGTGGCTCTTTGCCAGGCCATCGAGAGCTACGCTGACATGTGTGCTGCTGCAGGAGTCCCCATCGCATGGAGGAACAACACCTTCTGTCGTACGTCTGGTTGAAGCTCTTTCCTACCACGTGTTCTTCTGTCACTGTTTAGGATCTGAGTAGATCAGAGTGTTTAAAGGTGAAGTTTCTACTTTTCTCCTCCTGCAGCCCTGAAGTGCCCATCAGGCAGTCACTACGAGCCCTGCGCCCCTGCCTGCGCTCAGCCCAGCTGCCAGGACCCCGCCGGCCCCGGCGGCTCCTGCAGCCATCCTTGTGTGGAGGGCTGCGTCTGCAACGAGGGCCTGGTCCTGAGTGGAGACAAATGCGTCCCCATCAGTGAGTGTGGATGTACGGACGAAGACGGAAAGTACAGACCGGTAGGTGATCAAGCTTTTACCTGAAGACCCGCCTGAACTTTCATGGTATAAAACCGAGTTGGAGCCACAAAGAATATACAAAAAATGTTTCTGTTACTAAACTAAGAAATAAAACTTATTTTAAACTTATACACTTGTATGTGAAAAAATCTTTTTGAAACTGAAAATAAAGAAAAAAGGAAACTTAAAAAATGGAAAATTAAAGATTTCAATATTTAAAAAAAATGATTTTTAAAACTACATTTCAGATTCATTTTTTTTTTTTACATTTTTTTTTAGTTTTATGATTTTTTAAGTTTCAGTCCCATGGCTCCTCGGTGTGGGGGCGGGGCTTAGATGATATGGGTGCGGCTAAGGTGCCTGTTGCATTCAGGAACCGTGGGAACTAGAAATGTCTTTGAAACATGATTAATATCCTTTGTTTATGTGAGTGTTTTTATAAAATAAAATCCTTCAAAATCTGTTTTCAGTTCAAGTTTTCTTTTTTGTTTCTCTTCCGAATTTTATCGGTTTCAAACATATTTTTGTGTTTGAAATCTTCTTTTCAGTTTCAATAATATATATTTGAACAAACTTTATGGGCCCACTTTAGCTCCATGAATGGGAGTTTAACGTGTTTCTACACATGTTCAGGTGGGAGACGCCTGGTTCACAGAGACCGACTGTTCGGAGCGCTGTAAATGCAACGGGAACCAGAACGTCACCTGTGAGCCCTGGCAGTGCAGTCCTGCGCAGGAGTGCAAGGTGCTGGAAGGCGTCCTGGGCTGCCACTCCACAGGTAACCTGGACCACCATACTAGGAGCAGCTGTATCTCAGCGAGTCTGCCGCATTGAAATCCCTCCCCCTCCCTCCCCAGGTAAAGGAGTGTGTCATGTTGCTGGAGACCCACACTATTACACCTTTGACGGCATGATGCACACGTTCATGGGTACCTGCACATATACCCTGGTGGAGGTAAGGAGCTTGGCAGATGCCAACAGATCACACCCTTTGTAGCAACAGTTTTTGATTCACTCAGGACACGTTCACAGTCTAACAGGATGTGAGTCCAATTGGTTTAAAAGCTGGAGCCTCAGAGATCAGGGCTCTTTGGGACTTTGGACTATAGGTGTTTAATAACAATCTGTAAGAGCCTCAGCTATGATGTCTGTAATATTAGCTCTACTTTATTAGATGAAAGTGGTAAAATCTATTTCTATTCTGATATGATTCTTATATTGTCTGAATGTAGATCCGCTGTAGGAGTTAAAGGGCATAGTTTAAGTAAATTAATGTTATAAATCAAAGGTAAAAGGGTAAAATTAATGGTAAAAACATTTTCATTTTAAATACACTGTGTCTGAACACCTCAGGTTTGTGATGCCAACATGGTGACTCCCTTCAAAGTGGTGGCTAAGAACGAGGAGCGCGGCCAGCCAGAGGCCTCCTATGTTCGCTGGGCCAAGGTCTTCCTGCCTCACGACACTGTGGTTGAACTTCAGAAGGGCCGCAGAGTTCTGGTAACATCTCAGATTCATCTGTTTAAAGCAGACGTTTTAAAGCCAGGAGAAAAACACACAAACCTCCAATGATTTATTTTACTGTGGCGTCTTAGTTGAACGGACGGCGTGTGAAAACCCCGCTCACAATCGAAGCAGCTGGAGCCAAAGTGATAACAAGTGGGGCCTTCACTCTTCTGGACACAAACTTTGGTCTGCAGGTGAAATTTGATGGAGTCCATCACCTGGAAATCACTATTCCTGGAGAATACTTTGACAAGGTAGAGACATGCGCTAGCCATCACGTTAAATGGTTTTCAGCTTTATTAGCGTTTACAACCCTCTGTTGGACTTTATTTCTCCCAGGTGTGTGGCATGTGTGGAAACTTCAACCACAATCAGTCGGATGATAACCTGATGCCTAATAAGAAACCAGCAAAAGATGTGATTGAACTGGGAAACAGCTGGAAATCTGAGGGAGACAGCGATCCTGGGTGAGTAGCGGCATTCGTAAGAAAAACAACTAAAAGACGAACTGGCCTCCTGAGAGAGACAACATTTATCAGAGCTGAACATAAAAGCCTGTTCCTCTGTGAAGCTGTCAGCCGGACACACGACCCGACATCCACCCTAACTGCACCACCGCGGAGGAAACGCTTTACGAGGCCCAGTGTTTTGGGGTCATCCAGTCCGACCGCTTCAAGCCCTGCCACGCTCTGGTGCCCCCGGAGGCTTTCATTGGTAACTGCATCTACGACATGTGTGAGTATGACGGCATGCAGTCAACACTCTGTGATAACGTGGAGGCCTACGCCCAGGCCTGTCAGAGCGCCGGGGTCACCATCAGCTGGAGGAACACCACCTTCTGCCGTAAGTGTGTCCCACACCAACGGATAACAGCCCAGCTTAAAGGTTCCTGTTTCATACTCTTCCTCACTCTTCTTCACAGCGCTGCCCTGTCCGACTAACAGCCACTACTCAGACTGCACCCCCCCCTGCCCTCCCACCTGCTCCGACCTGTTCCCCATCTTCTGTCACCTCCCACCCACCACCTGTGTGGAGGGCTGCCAGTGTGATGCTGGGTTTGTCCTCAGTGACAGCAGGTGTGTTCCTCTAGATCAATGTGGCTGCCTGGACTCAGACGGAGAGTACCACGATGTGAGTCGGACACCAAACACGCCACTGGTTAAAGAAAACTGTAAAAGCTCCTTTAAGTGCATACAAGGGTACAGTTAAATAGATGTTTAGGGTGTGGAAAGATGACTGACAGTTTAGCTGCCTGGCAAAACATTCCTCACTGCTGTTTTCAAGAACTGTGGGAAATAGAAATGGTCTTAAAACATTATTGATATTCTATATTTGTTGTCGTGTTGTTAACAGACTAAGTTTGTCAGGTTACATCAGGGGTGTCAAAAGTCTGGCTCAGAGGCAGAACTGTAAGGAAGTATAGGTGGGCTTTCATCCCATTCATAAATGGCCAAAATGACGCAGATACACATTTGAAAGAAATGCTAGGTGCAACTTTTACGTCGGCAAAGGGACACAAACACACTGCAAAAATAAACGTGGGCAGCAGATACAGAAAGTTTTCTTATTGGGTGGAACGGTGGGCTGGACCAGCCCACTGGTTGTTTTGAGGACTGATTGAATCCATGTGTCCGTTCTCTGGTATGCAGGTGGAAGACACCTGGCTGACGGATAACTGTGACAAGCTGTGTAGTTGTAACAGTGGTGGAAACATTGAATGCAAGGACCACAGCTGTAACTCCAACTCCGTGTGTTCCTTGGACAAGTATGGAGACCGCTACTGCCAACCCACCAGTGAGTCCAACGCTCAAACAACACCTAGGAACATCAGACAGATCCAAGTCTGGTTTAACCTCTGCCTTTCTATCATCGCCCTCCAGAGTTCGACCGGTGCACCATCTCCGGAGACCCTCACCACAGAACCTTTGACGGTTTCGCCCATCACTTCCAGGGTCCCTACACCTATGTCCTGACTCAGGGCCACAATCTGCAGGGCTCCCAGACTCCCCTGCTGGTGAGGGGAAAGAACATTAGGCGAGGCGGGAACAAGAGAGTGTCATTCTTGGATCAGATGTATGTTGATGTCTACGGCGTCAACGTTCGCTTCCTGCAGAAGAAAGTAGTCCTGGTCAGTGTTGGAATGAATTGTAAGAATGTCATTATTTGGAAATTTCTACGTACAGAATACAGATAGTCTTTGAATGTTATGGCCTTCAGGTGAACGGAGAACGTGTCACACCTCCTCTTAGTCCTGTCGGCGGTTTGACGATCACAATGAACTCCAAGCAGGTCCAACTCTCCACAGACTTTGGGCTCACAGTTCGCTTTGATGGCAAAAGCCGTGGAGGTAAAGTATTTCCAAACAGAAATACTTTACCTCAGCTGGTTTATACGTTCCTTCTGCTTCATCCCTTCCATTTTTCTCTCGGTTCCTCCAGAAATTATCCTCCCCAGCACCTACAGGAACTCTGTCAGGGGATTGTGTGGAAACTATGACGGCATCAGAACGAACGAGTACATGAAGCCCGATGGGACAGTGGTCAGAAACCTGAACGAGTTTGGAGACAGTTGGAGAACCGACGAACGCCAGGCTGTACTGAGGACCTCTGACATTCAGACGACTGTTCACGTCCACAGGCAGGAGTTACAATTGATTGTTTGGGGGTTTTCTTCCAATCTAAATATTTGTCATACATGATATACAAGCTGACTGTAATTAGGGTTTATTACTAACAACAAGATGAAAATGATCCAGATCCAGAATAAAAATGTTCAGCAACACAAACACTAAAGAGGCTTTAAATGTAGCCTGAACCAACAATCCCCTCAGTTTAAACTGTTACCCAATCAACAAGCATGGCGTCTGGATCCTCTACAGAAATGAAACAATGAAAATGATATTGATAGTAATAGTTTTCACACCCTCGATTCACTTTAACTATGCTCTAAGTCCTGTAATTCATAAACTGAACCCACATTAAAACCAGACACAGATTATAACATTTCCGTCTAATAAAGTTGAGTAAATAATACAGAAATCAGGTTGATACAAGATACATCCAGTCTAAAGTCCAAAATAGTCCAGATCCCTTGGGTGCTCCAGCTATAAACTAGCTGGATTTACATCCTGTCAGAAGGGGAACGAAGCTTTAATGAATCCATGAAAACAAAAATATGTGTGTGCAACAAAGGGTCTTATCTGTTAACAACAGATGTTTCCTATTTAGGTGCAGCCTATTGATAAGTGAGCTCGTGTAGCACCCATAGGAATTCTCCACCAACCCTTCCCCACACGGTTAGAGTCTGGGTTAGTTTACCATGGGTTTATGGTAAATGGGTTTATGGTTTATGGCTTAACTGAAATATAAAATGTCCAACCGGACGAAGAATACTTATGTTGACAGATCTTTAAATATCACAAATCCAAATACACTGGTTGTTGCTTTTTCTTTAAATCCTTGCTACCTAACTGGTAGTTTGGGTCATGAGACCATTCTGACATTTTTTTGTGGGTCAAAAGCAGGAGAGTTTGGGGACCTCTCATCCAGATCACTCTTCTTACCCAAAGCAGATTGAACAGCTGTCCATGTCACTCAGAGCAGGCAGCGGGAGCCTTGTTTTGGTCATATTCTCTAAAACATGTCTACTTCCTGTTTGTCTTCAGGCGAGAGGTGGAGACGGAACCAGATTCAGGATTTGATACGTCCGACTGCTCCAAATCTGACATCAATGACTACAACAGTTTAACCAAGTGTGGAGCGCTGTCTGACCCTAAGGGACCGTTTGCGGCCTGCCATGACATATTAGCCCCTCAGACCTACCAGGAGTGAGTATTCTTCCGGCGTCATCTGAAACACCATTTGGAGGTTTTGCTGGTGTTGAACTTGTGTCCTTTGTCCTTGAAGTGACTGCGTGTTTGACCTGTGTGCGGAGGACGGCAGTGAGGAGCTGCGCTGCACCAGCTACGACGCGTACGCCTCAGCCTGTCAGGAGGCTGGAGTTAAACTGGGAGCCTGGAGGCAGCAGCTGGACTGCGGTAGGGTGTACCAACCCCCAGATACCCTTAGAAACGCCCTCAGACATCTGACTCTCTGTGTTTGTGTTGTAGTCCTACTTTGTGGAGCCAATAGCACTTACTCCTCCTGCATGACACCTTGTCCATCATCCTGCGCCAACTTGGCAGCTCCCTCTGAGTGTGACATCACTACCTGTGTGGAAGGGTGCCAGTGTGCCGCTGGTTTCGTCATGAGCGAGGGAGTCTGCGTGCCGTATCCAGAGTGTGGTTGCACCTTCCTCAACAGATACTACTCCGTGAGTTGTCCTCGGTTAGCCCAGCCTTGTGTATCTGTGTTTGTGCTTCTGTGTGAAAATGTGTTTCCTCGTTCTCTCTCCGGCCTGCAGCTCAATGAGAAGTTTGTAACCGAAGACTGCTCCCAGTCCTGTGAGTGTACAAGAACTGGGGCAGCGTGCCAACCCAAGAGCTGCCAGGAGGGTGAAGTCTGTGCCATCTATGACCTCAGAAGGGACTGCTTCAAATGTACGTATTCCTGTAGGAGACGCCATGAAAAGACTGACCGAAAGCTGCAAACAAAACCTCATTCTAAAGGCGAAGTGAGATGAGATATGAGATGAATCAAATTAAAAAAATAAAACTAAAAATACATAAATACGCAGAAAAATACAGTAAGTGCTATAAAGACAAAGAATGAGAGTAATGTGCAAGATGTTTGATAGATCTTCTCGTTCTGACCGCCTCTGAATCTGGAATGACTCTGAAAACAATTTCATGAGATAATCCTGCTGCGTTTGGAGTGTTAAGAGTGATCGGGTCAGATTGGAAGGACGTTAGGACTGCTGCAATAACCAGTTTGGGAATTTTAATTATCTGGATTCTCTTGGCCTGAAATGTTTTTTCAGGTGTTTATCGAGTTTAGACAAGGTGCAACCTGTTGAGTGTGACTTGTAGCCATAAAACGCTTCTAGAGGGGAAAAAAGCTCCGGTTAACTGAGGTGTCATTAGTTTAAGATTGTGGTCCAACAACTTCCTGCTTTTGTTTTTCTTCAGTTTTATTGTTTAATTATTTTAAAGCACCTTAAATTGTCCTTGTAATGAATTGTTCTTCACAGATAAAGTCGCTTTGCCTCCATAATTTACTACTTTGACAAAAAGAGCCCTGGATTCATTGTCTCCATGCTTTAACAGACTCCTTGTCTAGTTCTTTGTTAACATGATTCCACGAAGCGTCTCTGTTGCTTTTTCCTCATCGGTCGTCTTTATTCACTCCTAACAGGTTTTTTTTTAAAAACTGAAGGTGTGTTGTGTTTGGTTTATATTGGTGAAGGTTCTCAGTCATCCAGGTCAAGCTAGGAAAGTTCAGTTTAGGCAACTGGACGTGTAGTTTTCTAGA
>JAUZNJ010000033.1:22791-44352 GCA_034780135.1 Jordanella pulchra
GTCATCAACAAGAATGGTGGAGCTACTCATTACTGAGTCCTTTTTTTGACACTTTGATTTCTGTTTTGAGGGGTTTTTGGGTTTTTTTGAGCTATGGTCTTAAACTTTTGATCAGCTGAAAAAAAATCCTGTTTGAGTATAAATGCAGTTTTCAATTAATTCCCCACTCAAAAGGTTTTGTCTCTGACGCTGATTTCTTCTTTTAACATTTTGAAGCTCTACTTAGAAACTTCTTAAGATCCAATAGTGCAAAATGCTAATTCTTGCAATTTTTTGACTGGTCTTAAAACTTTGATCAGGAGTGTATAGGAGGGAGGGGACTTTATGCAATTTAACAACAGAAAAGCACATTCTTGTAAATTTGGAGGACAACTAAACATGTTTTTGTTTTATGAACAGGTGAGAATTTAAAAAGTGTTCTGCACATTTGTAAGTTAAAGCTGATGGGAACTGGGGTCAAAACCATTTGCAACTTGGGACCAAAAGTGTCAACTTTACAGTATTTGGGGTCACAATGTTGACGTTGATAAGACTTATCAACATATGTTAATATGTTGAAAATTCATCCCTTTTTAAAGCAGTAAGAATTTTTTTTTACTGTTTAGGAATAAACTAAAATCACATTTTTTTAAAAGGGAAAGAAACTACAAATCACTGTAGATTTTTTACTTTTTTACTGTAGATTTGAATGAGTCATGATTTACCCGATTAAAACCGAACAACAAATAATATCAGTTATTTAAGTGGTTGGTATTTACTCTGAAGTTCATCATCATATGACTTTCTTGTCGTCATCATAAGAAAATGGCTGCATTTTTCAAGTTATCTACTTTCTTGTCCACTATTTGTTTTAGTAGAGCTAGAATAATAATAATAATAAAAAATGTGACCGAACAGTTACTGTGTGCAACTTAGTTACAGAAAGTCGCACAGGCCATTTTAAAAGCTTCGTTCAGATGTTCAGAGCCGAACAAATAAAAAAAGAAGCTATTAACTAGATGGTTGTTTTTGTATAAGTTGTATCACAATAATACAAAAAAAAAAAAAACGGTCATAGGATTCTAGGTCCATATCTCCCACTTCTAGGTTCAATCCCTTTTTCTACATTTTTTTTGTCTTTTCAACAACAAGAACAGGATATGGTTCACATTTTTTCTTTTTTTTTTGCCAAAATTTAATTCAAATTTTGCATTATTTTGAAGTCAGTGGATGTCTGAGTTCCTATTTTCTATTAAATTAAAGAAGAGGAATGCCTTGAGCCGCCTTAGACTTTTCATTCTAAACTTTAAGTTGTAGCCGTTTTGAAAGACTTAAGTGAAGATTGCACCTTAACATTCTCTTAAAACAGGTATCTGCATTAGCCATTCAAGCTGGCGAACCAAATTTGGGCCACAGTTTGTTTTTATTGTGATCAAGTTTTATCAAACACTGAGGATTACTTTGGGTATCAATGACACTATTATAACAATTTCAGTCTTATTACATGTCTGAATTAGAAACAACTTCATTTTATGCTTAAGTGACATTTAATTAACTTAAACATTCTTTGAAAAACAAAAGTTTAAAAGATAAATGGAGCCAAAGTGAGCCCATATACCTGTAATGAATCTGTTTTTAGTCTGTCTTTGTGCTCCTCTGATGAACGCAGGACTTCTCTATACATCTCCGCGGCCTCTATAAACTCGCCTGCAAGCGACAAAAGAAGCAGCTTTAATGAGGTGAGACTATAGGGATAACCTCTGAGTAGGAAAAGCTAAAAGAAACTTCAACAGAACATATCGACGCGTATGGCGCCGGGAAACAAAGATGAGATCATGTCCTGTGTTTTGGACTTATTCCCATGGGAAACAGAGCAGCGGCAGAGAAGAAGGGCTTTAATACCTCTGATGATGTGAATTCCAGCCAGACCATTGAGTGCACACACTAACTGCCTGTGAGCTTCTTCACACTCCACTCGACATTTTTTCTGCAAAGACTTGAGGAGCTCCTCCATTGTCATGGTGCTGAAAGAAGAAGAAACATGCCTTAATCTCCGAGTGGAAATTACAACGCTTAAGATAAACACAATTATAAGCATTAGAATTGAAAAAAGTGGATTTTTTCTGTTAGCTTTTTTTTTTACAACCCTGGTTTACTCTGCTTAGCCTAGAAGGGCAAGTAATTAGCAGGTGCTGCTAAAGTAAAAGAAAACTTCTCTCATTTACCTTTTCTGCAGAGGCAGGAACTCCCCCCTCACGGCCTGCGGATGGCAGCAGGCCTGGCGCAGCCTCAGCAGCGGGTACAGGATTGTGTTGACGGTGCGGCGGTCCAGGCTGCTCAGCTTCAGGCTCCAGTCAGAGATTTTCCTAAGTTTAACCAAAGCATCCTGGGAGCAGACCTCATGCTGGCGATGGTAAAAATGACCTTCGACTGGAGAGAAGTGAAGCCAGTGAACCTCCTCTGTCTGAGGGGGAATCTGAATCTAACGAATGAAAAGAAAAAAAAAACACAAAGTAAGGAGATTCTTTATACTTTAAAAAATTATTTTATTTCTGTCAAATTCTTCTCAAATCCTACCTGATCAATGACATCTTTTTTAGCTGACCGCCATAATATCTGAGCGATTACATTGTACAGAGGCTCCGTGTTTCCACGGCGATAAGGGCGATAAAGCAGCTGGTCCCACCAGTGTTTAACCCAGTATGGATCCACGCCCAGAAAAAGAAGGAGGCCGTACAAATCTACAAAACACAGAGATCCCTTCAGCATGGAGTTGATCAATGGAATTTTTTTGTTATTTTTTTTTTCTTCACCTTCTAAGCCTCTTTGGACAGGAGTGCCACTGACACACCATCGGTTGATGGAGGCAAGACGCAGAGCCATTTCTGCAGCCTGTTGTTGAGAATATGATGCAGATAAATATGAACAAAAGAGGAAACAAAACATAAAAAGAATAAAATACAATAACAATGGATTCCAGTTCACCTTCGCTGTGGGACACTCAACCATTTGGGCCTCGTCCAGGCAGATGCGCCACCACTCCACGGCCACCAGGGGGCTGGGAACCGCCATGTAGCGCTTCTGGTTTCGGAAACGCCGGCCGTCTTTGCTGTTGCTGTGAGGAATGTCGACGTAGTTGAGCTCTGAGCGAAGTACGTCGTAGGTGGTGATGACCACATCCTGCTCAGCGAGCATACGAGGCTGGATAAACCCGTGCTTCTTCACACCCTGATATACCTGAGCGGGAGACAGGTGATGTGAGCAGGTGTTCACTGAACACATGATCCATAAAAGATTTAAATAGTTCTGAATGCAAACAACAACAAAAAACAAAGCAACAGAAAGGTAAACATTATTTGAAAATAAAAGTATACAACATATTTTAATCTACATCCAGCTACATTCTCTGGGAACATGCAGGCCAATATTTAACCACATTTGAATAATCTATAAATAGACAACAAAAAGTTGTTACTTGAAGATTTAAAAGAAGCTTAAAGTTAGAGTTTAAAACTTCCACTTCACATCTACAACCACTCTTTATCGGTTTATAGTATAAATTCCCAATAAAAACACATTAATGGTTGATGGTTGGTCTATCAGGCTGCATCTACTTTTCTAAGCTTTTAATTCCAGAACTAGATCAATGAAACCACTAATTTGCTCACCAGCACTCGCAAGGAGGAGGACCTGATGTGTCGGTTGATCTCTTCGACCCACTGGTGGCAGATGGAGCTAGGGGAAATAATGAGCGTGGCACCAGTGGAAACTGGTTTCATAGCTACCAGGCAGTGAGGACAGTAGAATGGGGTTGTTGTAAGGCTCTCCTCTTTATAGTTGACACAGTCTGCATGCTGCCACAGCTGACAGTTCATACACTGCACACGGGCCTTGTAATCAATAACACCCAGCTCTCCACAGATGCACTCAAAGCGGTAATCCAGGGTGTTGAACGGGACCACCGATGCTCTGGTGGGAGTTTCTGTCTCGTCCTGAGAATCCGTCTGAGAGGATTCTCCTCTTTCTTCGAGCAGCACGTTCATTCTGGGAACGTCCTCAGGTGTCTCCTGGGGGATTATTAAAGATGCTGCGGTAGTATCCATCGTTTCATCCTGCTGATCAGCCTTCTCAGTCAAACATCCATCCCACTGCTTCCCTTCCCATCCTTCTGTCTCACACCAGTCAGATGCAGGACTCTCTCTTAGATCATCAGACAGGGAGTTTTGCAGAGCTACCTCTGCCTTCTCTTTTGCTCGTCTCTGAAACATTTTCCTGGGCGTGCTCTCTGCCGTTTTGAAAATCTAACACAGAGAAACGCAGATTAAAGCCACAAATCAAAAAAGACTGATTAATCAGTATTTTTTTTAACAGGAGTTATGGAATCTTACAGACTTGGCTGCTCCTGATGGGATCTTCTTTGTTTCTTTGTAGTTTTTTCCTAACTTGAACGACCCCGCCAAGCCTCGACCCTTGACTCGGTCGATCATGCCTTCATTTATTAGCTTCGCCAGAGTCTTCTTGATGTGATTGCGGTTCTTCAGGAGGTCAAAGCCGTATGTGGCCCGTATGTAGGTGAAAACAGCGTTGACCGAGGCTCCTTTGCCGGTTCGCATTTCCTTTATCGCATTTAGCAACATCACACGCACAGCTGAGGAGAACAACATTTTTAATAAGCACAAAATGAACTTAAACACTGAAAAGTTTCATAGATAAATGTAGGTGATGTACTTGGGTGGGATGTTTTTATTTTGGGCTGAGCTTCAGACTTGCAGCGTGTAGCTTTCTCTTCTAAAGGACGAGGAGGAACGAAGTAATTGACAGATTTTCCCTGCAAAAGGCAGAAGGTGACAAGTTTACAAAAAAAAAAAATCTACTTTTCAGGGATGAAATAAAAAAAAGACAGTAGCAAATAACAGAGCCATACCACAGGCAATGTGAAGGCCTCCTGCTCAAGATTTTGTCGCGTATGAAACAGGATAAGAGCCAAAACCTCCACTGTTTTCCCGAGCCCCATCTCATCAGCAAGGATCCCACCGGGCCATTCAATACCAGCCAGTGGAAACTCTCGAATTAAGCTAAATTCACAGGAAATATAGACAAAATTGATCCTTAGAACTATCTCATAGATGAGAAATACAACTAAAAATAAGTTATAGAATGAGGAAGTATTAGAACTGCAAGCTACAAAAGAATGGGTCTAAGTCTGGCCCTTCCCATGTCCCTCCCCATATATCCCATAAACTCACAGCAGGTCGTCTCACATAGGGTTGAAAATTGGAATAAAGCAAATAAAAACAAAATACTAAAGTGAATTAAATGTACTTAAAATCATTTCTAAAAAGTCCTGGCTTCTCACTTGTTGGTTCTATGAAATAAAACTTTACTCTTTCAATTTTGCTGTTTTTTGTGCTTATTTTATTTCCTTTTTTCCTTCCAGTAGCACTCTGAGATATTCAAATCTAAAATGCAAATAATTGTATAAATACTACTATTCTTAATGTGGTCAACTGGGTTTACTACCTCAAGATTATGATTTTTGTTTGGGATGTAAATTAATTTCAGTATCTGAAATAAAATCCTAGCTATGCCCAAAAAGCAAGACCAGCGGTAAAACATTGTTCATGCTATTTTAAACTTTAAAACATTGGTGTGCTCCATCTCCTGATGAGATGTGCACATTTCTGGACCATTCAGGCCTAAAACATTTAACATTGTTTCCTATGCAAAAACTTTTTTCCAGGGGAATGTTGATCTGTTGAAGCCTATCTGATGCAGAATCATAATACAAGGGTTTCACTCCAACGATGGTTGTTTGTTTTGGCTTTTAACGATTTTGCGGAGGCAGATTTCTTTAAGATGGGGAACTGAACAATATATGTCCACATCAAGGACTACCAGCCTCCATAAAGAGCTATTCTACCTGCTAAACAAAGCATAAGGTTTGCGTGAAGTTTTAGCACCACCAACAGGTGAGGGCTATGTTTATATCCTCAAAAAAAAAAAAAAGCAGGGCTTGTATTTTACATAAGTTTCAAGAAATCTACAGCCTTTCTGGTTTAGGCTGCAGCTTAAGTTTTATTAGGGGAGAAAAACTGGGTTCCTTAACTTTCTGGCTTGGATTTATGAGGAGATAATTTTAATTTATTATCAAAGATTTACTCCTAGAAGTCCACTAGAACAGACCATACTGAAAAATAGTCATAAAAATACTCACAGAGAAAAACATGAAATACACTAAGAACATAAAACATTTGAACAAAAAGAATTGTTTCAATGTTATTAGAAAATTATTTAAGATTTATTTGTATTTTTTAACAAGAAACCATGAGTTCTTACCAGCCAGTGAAAGGATTATAAAACAGTTTCTTGCCACATAAAGTCACCAACTCTCGCCAGAGGAAATGAAGGGATTGTTCTACGAACAAAGCACAGAAAATACACAATAATGTTAATGACCTAAAACTTACATAACCTTATGAATCTACATCAATGCACACCTTTCGTCTTTATGAAAAAATCTGAACCATCAAAAGCTTTTTCACTGCTGTAGCTCCAAACTATAACAATTCGAATTTTAGGCAGCGCAGTATGTTATCAGAAAATATTGACCGATCATCTAAATGATAAATTACAATCAATACAAATGAATAACTCCAGAAATTGAGTATTTATTTTCATTAGTTGTCTTCTTTCTTTTCTTTCCTTTTTTACCTCCAAGGAGGCTATGTTTTTATCTCCGTTTGCCTGTTTGTTTTTAAAATAACTTGAAAAGTGTCAGGCGGATTTTGCTCAAATTTTCAAAGAAGGGGCGTGTTATAACCATTGACAAAGTATTACATTTTGGTAATGATCTGGGTCTGGTGTGAAAGTTGACGTCAGTGAGCTGCTTGGCGGAGGTCTGTGCTCTCCAAGTGCTTTTTCTAGTTTCCAATACGGCATGTTTAGTGATATAAATCAGAGTACTTGATCCAACTTGTGGCCTGAAAAGGCTAAATTCAAATGTGTATATTCTTCAAGTATATTATTTGTGAATTTGTGGCTATGATTACTGAGGGAAGCAGTCACAAGCAAACACTTATAAAAGAAAGTTTTTGTTTTATTTATTATCACATTAATATCATCCAATATCTTGATGAGATTTTAAGTGCATATTGTCCGGCTCCAGATATCAGCCTCTTGTTATCTTCTATCCTCTCTTTCCAATCTATGCTTTTATCCATCTGTTACCTTTAGCATTCAGGGAAATGCCATTTATCTGGTTTTATAAACTTGTTAAATAAACATGAAATTAAATTGTTAATAACACTTGGGATATACCAGCCAAGCATTACTGCCCTCCAAGCAGCCCTTTGCTACATGAATATTGTACAAACTGATAATAAAATAACTATGCATTCAGATATATTGTGCAGGTCTTATCTCAAGTAATAATCTAAAGTACCCAATGGTTTGCTTCATACCTTTAGGTGCATTGATGCCGTATTTCTCTCTCCTCAGCATCCAGTTAACTGCCTGGCTCTGATACGGCCTGAGGACGGGAATCAGAACCTTGTGCTGGACGTCATACGTCACATCCTGGTTCTGTTTCTGATGGTGCCTCACGTAATCATAAAGTTCCTCTACATTTTGCCTCTCCAGATCCGTGTCACACTCCTCCTCCTCGTTATCTACAACTTCTGTATCAGAAAAAAAAGAAACTGTTAGGAGGCAGTTCTATTGACCTTAGGGTTTAATTTATCAGCTTTGACAAAATGGACCCATATACCGACCCGGGATGATGAAATCGTAGAAATATTCCATGAGTTTCTGCATGAGCTGATTGGCTTTCTTCAGACGAGCATTTCCCTCACTGAGGAACTCAGGCTTTCCCAACCCAGTTTCTAGCAAATAAATTCCCACCTGTCAAACAGAGTCGATACAAAACTGTCGTGTAACATGAAGGACACATCAATATCATACTCTAAATTAGCTCTCAGAACAGGACAGAAATATCTCTAAAACATCAAAATCTGTCATTACAATACTATCAATAACTTCATGATTTTATAGAACAAAATTAAACCTATTAATTACACAGACTTATGTTTTTTAAGCCTTTTTCTGCTTCCAAGTAATAAAAACCCTGAAAGGAAGATGATGCAACAATATTACATCCAACGAGTAACAAACATTTTTAATACAGAAATGTATTCTTGCTAAAAGTATATTTAATACCTGACAAAAGGTTGTTATTTCTTGTACTTAGAGAGGGAAATGTTGGCCCACTGGATAGAGAGCATCTAAATACACCACAGCTAAATTGTCAACAGATTTTAAATCAAATTAAGACTAGGGCTGTGTAAAAACAACACAAAATTTTCCAATTCTAAATCGATTCTAATATTAATTCCTAAAGATACATTCATACAAACAAATTAGATTTTTTTTAAAGCACATTTTCCACTGTCTCTACAGCAACCATTACCCACCATTCCTTAACAATTTGCTGTTAAATGTTAATCTAATACTAGTTTCTATATGTTGCATAACCACACAGTGATGTTATTCAGTTAACAGTGAAAAATGTTTGTTAAATACCAGAAAATCAATCTGAGATTTGAATGGATTAAAAATAACTAATTCTTAATCTTGAATCAGAAAGGAAATGAGTCTTGAAATATAATCGATACCGAGCCCTATTTAGAACCAAGGCTAAATCTAAGGCATTAATATGCTGTGATCTAAATCCTTCTATTGCAGCTCCAGCTGTCCATTTAGAACTACTGCCCTGCTGGAAGATGAAGCTCCATCCCACTTAAACTCATCTGCAGGTTCAGACAGATTTAACTTCTGGATCACAAAGGTGTAGCTTCCTATGAACTCTGACCACATTCGCTCTCCCTGCTAATAAGGAGCATGACGGTGCGTTCAGGGGTATTTATAGTGCTAGTTTTGAATGACAGTCTTTTTCTGACTAGATCAACTTCTTTCACATCCTTGTCAAATCTCTAGTTGCTTTCCTCTGGCCGCCTATCTATACATGTCACATTTGAAAAAAGTTAAGTGAACAACTGCATGCCGGACTTCTAAAGTATTAATTTGCACAAAACAAACAAAATACATACAATAACCATGTAGGTTCTAGTTTCTGTTGGTGTATCACATAGAATCCCAACAAAATACATTTCCTTTTGTGGTTGTTAAGGAACAAAATGTTTAAATGCTCTGGATAGAAACTCTTCTGGAAGGGATTGTACCTTAACTTCCTGTCCTTTTGTCTGGTGGCAGAGTTCCACCACCCTCCTCTTTTGCAGCCAGCTGAGGTCCTCGAATGGGATCCTACTGAGGCTGCACTCTGCAGGGAAGCTGTCATCCTCGGGGCTCCACTGCAGCCCAGAGCTCTCATCACCGCTGCTATAACTCATGTAGAGCTGCTCACCAGTCCGATACACCATAAAAGATCTCTGCTCATAGTCAGAAGGCATCCAAGTTGGCCTAATGCTGAACTCCCCGATAAGAGCCTTCCAGATGTGGCCCAGCTTCAAAAGTGGCACCACAGACAGCGCCAGAGAGGTGGATGCGGAGGCGTTATCTGAGGACGTGCTTGGAAGTTCATCTGAAAACGGAAATGAATCGGTGCAGGATGTCTCTGGTACATGTTCTACTGCAGAGAGAAGAGAGCTGCTGGCAGTGGGGTCGACTGTAAGGTAGGAGGAGGGTGGAATCTCGTCACCTTCCTGGGTTGTTTCATTTTTGCGGTCCTCCAGCATGTTCCACTCAAGCCTCCTCTTTGATTCCTCGTCCACTCTGACAGGAGGGGCCCTCTTCCTTCGACTGCTCATTTTCAATCTCTACACAGTGAAAATAAATACAAATACTAAACTTATTGAAATTTTTGGAAATACATATCCATTTAATAACAATATTTATACAGAATAGTAAAACTATTAAATTTATTTAATTCAACTTGCTGCAAAAAGATAGTAGAATTCCCAAATGATATCTACAGCAAAAAAAGTGTTTCAAATTAAAAGTCCACAACACAGTGGTGTTGTTATTCATTGATGTGTCTTTTATTATTTGGTTCCATTAATGGCAACACATTTTATCCTCATTTAACAACAGCCCTAAGAGATACTAATATTTTACTGAGTGTAACCGATTGGTTATAATTAATAATAAAAAGATCAGTCTTTCTCATACCAGTTCTTGTTTTTTATATTTAGGTAATATCATTGATCATACTGTTATAACATTCCACACAATAAAATTAGTATTAAAATAATGCATGATTTCTTATGGTGTATATTTCGTGTTACATGGCTTTACTGAAAGACAGTGTAACTTTTCTTCTATTTTAGCTCTTTGAGTTGCTAAATTCACTAATAATTTCGAGGTACTCTTTACGATTACCATGATAACACCTGCAATACGGTTATTATGCGATAAATTACAAGTTACGTGCGTGTGTGTCTATGCGTACATATATGTTCTGTTGATGTTAGAGGAATACATTACAGACACGCAGCATAATTTTGTCCCGTTTACTTGCGTTGGTATATAAACAATGCTACAATGAGATCACTTTCGTAACGCAAAGGATTTCATTGTCTGACAGTTTACTGGAAAATTATTATAGAAGACATATTTACTTTCTGAGCCTTCTCGAAGACGCTCCACAGGCAATTAATGTTGCATAAGTCGCTTCACAGCTGGCCCCGTTTAACCAGCAGTAAAGGTAACAAAACACAGTTCAGTTATCCACAGACTCTCTTCTCCGCCATGATTACATACCCGGAAGTGACGCCGCTATGAGGAAGGGAAATAATTTTTGGATATATAAATCCCCCAAACTTATCGTCTCCAACAGACCAATTTTTAGTTTTTGTTTCAATTGACTTATTTATTTTTTGTAGCACGTGGAATCAAATTTTTCGTCTTTGTTTTGCATCACAGCCGTGCTTAAGAATTAAAGAAGGATTTTCACAATAAGAGCCTTTGTCTTTCCCATTTTGGACCCAGGTTTTTACTACTGTTCATTTATACTTCCGTTTCGTTTCTAGTTCATTGTTTGTTGTAATCGTCATAATCAATCATATGCCTGAATTATGCAATTAGTTTTAAAGTGTTAGATATTTTCATTTTGTCAAGGTTAAAGTATCAAAGGGCAAAATGAACATCTTTATATATTATTTTATCGTTAAAAAATGATACATTAAATAAATGGATCATATTTCTGAAAAATGTAGATCTTTCATCCACCAAAAAGTCCTCAGATAAATCTATCTGTGCGTGTTTTAATTTACAGCAGGTAGTTATTCTATGAGTACCATATTATTATTATCTTTCGTTTTCACACCTAACAAGTCTTAAACAATGATTTCTAGAGTTCATTCTTTAACTGCATGTTTTACACTTGAACTGATAATCTAGATAATTTTGATATTTTAATTTATTTAGTCTAATGTATTTGTAAAGCTTTATTGTATTTATTGAACTGATGAAATATGTTTGATTAATATGTTTTTTAATTGTTGGTCCTCAACATTTTTGGGGGAACTGGAAGTTCTTCGTGACCTATCTGGTCATATTAAGGGTATGGAATACGAGCACAAAGGTACGAAGTAGTAGAGGAGATGAAACGATAAGACCCCCTATTTCTAAAACATGTCAAATTGAAAAGGTTGTTGTGTCATGTATTTACCGCATGGTGTCCTCAGAGAGCCGCCTTCTTTTTTCAGCTGTACCTTCAAGCTGCACGTGCATCACATCTGTCTGTATCCAAACGTAGCAGGAGCAAAATTTTATGTAAAGTTTGATGAGTCCTTTTATTGTAGGCTAATTTATTTTTTGGGGGTCTTCCTACGTCATATTGTTTTGGCCCTAAAAGTTGACGTTTTTGATTACTGATTACGTTCCCTTTTTTCCATTTTTTTTTATTTTTTTTTTTATTTTTTACATGAAACCCAATATTTCTCCCCCCAAAATTGGATTTGTAAGTGCGTCACCGTCCCGGCTAGACGTTTACAAACTGCACTCAAATCAGGGACACTGCAGTGACTATGACCCGCTTTTAAGATGCAGTGAGGGAGAGAAGAAGAAGGGGGCATCAGTGCAGATGGAAAAAGAGAGAGAGGGACTCAGTCTCTCCGTGCTCTGTTGGTAAGAAGAAGCTGGGGTTCAGTCTGGCTGCAGCACAGGAGACACAGACATATCCGGAGCTGCCTGTCGCAGGTAAATAAACACATGTTTGCTACCCGACAGTAAGCTTCCCTGGACCGCTTAAATATGCAGCTATCCCTGACCGATATGCTACAGTTCGAACTATTGCCTTGTTAGTCAAATATATCTCAGTTAGTTCATATATATATATTTGTATTTATATATGATGTTTTAAGGTAAAAGTTAGAGATAAATAGAAACTGCTGATTTCTTCAACTGTAACAGGCTGCTGTCCAAGGTGCTGAAACTGAAAAGCTTTCTCTTGTGACAGGGAACTTGATGCCACCCAGAACTGTCAGGTATTTTTAAAAAGCTTTTTTTTACCCATATTTTCATTCTCTAGGTATTTTTTCACTGTGCACTTTGCATTTTACCTGTATGAAAAAAGAATTTAAGCATGCAGTGTTCGCCATTTAACTTGCAGGTCAAAAGCAAGGAAGAAGGTTCCACTTCATTGAGGACCCCATTGTATACAAAAGGGATTAATGGACCTCTATTATGGCCCAAAGGACATAACTCTACACCCATCCCTTATACAATGACAAACATGATTTACCTAACTGTAATAAGTATTTTATATTTGCCCATTTTACTCTTTGAGGCATTCGTTTCGTCCAAAGGAAAGTATGAGAGGTCAGTTGTACCAAGCTCTGCCTCTCGTCTAGTGGCGCGAATGGACGGGGATGTAATAATCGGCGCCCTGTTTTCTGTACACCACCAGCCATCAGCAGAGAAAGTGGCAGAGAGAAAGTGTGGAGAAGTTCGTGAGCAGTACGGTATTCAGAGAGTGGAGGCCATGTTCCACACCCTGGATCGAATAAACTCTGACCCCAACCTGCTACCCAACATCACCCTGGGCTGTGAGATCAGAGACTCCTGCTGGCATTCCTCTGTTGCCCTTGAACAAAGCATAGAGTTTATCCGAGACTCTCTCATCTCCATCCGGGATGACACAGAGGGCTCCAAATGGTGCATCGAAGGAGCCCCCTCCAGTCAACCACCTCAAACAAAGAAGCCCATTGCAGGAGTCATTGGACCAGGCTCAAGCTCAGTTGCAATTCAAGTCCAAAACCTCCTGCAGTTGTTCAACATCCCACAGATTGCATATTCTGCAACCAGCATTGATCTCAGTGACAAGACATTATTCAAGTACTTCCTCAGAGTTGTGCCCTCAGACACCCTACAAGCCAGAGCACTGTTGGACATTGTCAAACGATATAACTGGACCTATGTGTCTGCAGTACATACTGAGGGTAAGACATATTATGGCAACTGTATTTACTTGAATGTCTAGTTAAAAGTTGTTTATAGATTATAGAAAAAAACCTGTGTATCTCTCTCTCGGGGACTATTAATCTGTTTTGCTTGCTAATAACATTTTTGCCTTTATTAATTACAATAACAACAATATAATATCAGTGTTAACATCCCTGAACTTTTATCAATCCCTGAAGACAGCCAAAACTCAGACCAGTAAAGCGGACCTCCAGGTAAACTTGTAGAATTCATGCAAGGCATCTTTAATAAATCAACAGCTCAAGACATTTTTTAAAGAAAAAAATCTAACATGAGAGATTAACAGAAACCTTCTTTTAGTAGATCATAACCAGCTAGAGATCAAATCGGGCTGGTTTACTGACAGCAGTTGCTTTATATTGTTTCATCAGAGTAATAGCAGATGGCCAAAGACAGAGGCAGGGCCTCTGCTGTTAGATGGTTGCTTGTGGTGTTAGTATCTTCAGGAGGTTACTTCGCAGAGAGAAAGAGAAGCAGTGCAGCCTACACAATTCTGTTTTGGGTTTTTTTCAGCATTGCTTATCTGTGTTAATAGCTTCTCTCTGGTAAAAGAACCAAGTAAAGCACATGAAAATATTCTATCTTAAAAAAAAAAAATTCCCTTTATAAATTTTAATTAATGATTCACTCACTCTCTGCAGTTTGAAAACATGAGTCAAAAACTTTTCTCTTTGATATTTACTAAGAAATAAAACGATCTCCTAGGATAACAATGTTCAGATGAGTCAGGAATCTATTCATTTAGTTGCATCCAAGATGATTCCCTTAGTCTGAAAACAAGCATTTCTCTGAAGCAAACTCAGAGGTCAGTGTTCTTCAGCGTTTCTACATTTTTCTCATCTCAAAACCAGAAACATTAATCTATCTTATTGGGATTTTATGTTGTAGACATGGAAATTTTCATTTTACTTATTGATGTGTAAAGTCCTTTAAAACAGTGAACCAGAGAGACAAAGTGTCTAAAATTAAAGCCACACAACACAGATGGAACAAAAAACGTAAATGAATGTTCAGAGTTAATAAAAAGTGTAAAAAATATTCAGAAGAAAATACCACACTGCTACCTACATGAATAAAACACTTGCTGTTTTGATATTAATGAAAAACTGAAACTTCTATATTATATATTTACATTTATATTGAACCTATCTGGACTATCACTTTAATGGATTGTATTTTCACTGGGCACTTTGTTCTGCTAGAAGGTTCCCATATTTCCTGCAGTTTTTACCAGTTTCCCTGAAAAAGAAATCCCACTGTATGACGATGGTATTACCATATTCCTTCATAGAGATGGCGTGTTCAAAGCTGTCTGCTGTGTTGGTTTGCCACAACACACATTTTTAAGGTAGGTCTGGTGTTGGTCCAACTCCTTTTAAATATGGTCTGTGCACCTGCTTGTGGGAACATCTAAACTTACTATGACTTTCTCAATACAATGGCTCTCCTCTTGCTTTTATTACAACATAAAATGCACAACTAATAGTTATGTTCACATACCCTTCCAACTCAGGTTTTGGACTTTGCAGCTAATTAGAGTTAAAATAGGCCTCTTGGCTGCTCTCCTATTACTGTGTTCCTGATTTTTCCTTCTACTTGGGCACAGTTTTGTGGTGGCCTATCACAAGGTCCCAGTGAGATATATCTTTATCGCTGTAACATAACACAACACAGTGCCCCACAGTTCGTGCAGTATGAAAACTCTAAGTAAGTGTATGTTTGTTATGAGCTCTGGAATGGATTGATGAACCATCTAGGGTTCACTCCACCTCTCACCTGTTCCATATAGTAGCATAACTAAAGGCTACAATATGAGATACAGCACACACACCATGTATTTATTTTATTATTTTTTGCAAAAAGGTGAAAGTCTTACTCTTCACTTGGTAAGCTGTTTTAATAAATACAACAAGAATCCAGAATATAGTTTTTGTATGTGCAACAAAAGTTATAATCTCTTTGATTCGGTGAGTTTCTTAGCTTAGCAGATGCACTAATTATTTGAGGTCATTTTCCTTTATGTTGTCAAAACTGCATCTTTTTCAATAATTAATTCTGGCTTTCTGTTTAAAATCTGTTTAAAAGTGTCTTCACATTTAACATGCATTTGTTCATTTGAAAGTCAAGCCTTAAATTAAAATGTTTCATATTTTAACATACAGTAAACTGATTAATAGGGACACAATTATTTATTTGGAACAACATTTTATTATGCATTACTCTGTAACAGTATTTGTACCTCTGAATTTAATTGTAATTTACTGGTGTTTTAATGTGACAGATGAACACAGAGTAGGACATAACTTTTAAGCGGTATTTAAAAATATGTTCAGACATTTTCAGTACCACCAAATAACATCTAAATAGAACACAGAAGAGGAACAGGCAAAGACATGATTGAAGGAGTATTGAGTTATAAAACAATATTGTTAGCTCTAAACCATCATACAGTTGAACTGAAAGGTATGCCAAGGAGAGCATTAGTGAAGCAGCCAGGGGTTCAGTAAGTCGAAATGAGCAATAGAGATCTGAGGCTCAGGTGTAACAATCTGCTCAAAGAAGCACTATTACTGATTCATTCCACAGATCTGAGCTATGCAGACACTGTTAAATGAACGTCATAAAAAAGTCACTTTTAAATGTTGCCACAAGCTATGTGGGAAACATAGAATGCATATGAAAAAAAAGTGCTCTGGTCAGATGAGTGACCTAAACAAACGTTTTTAGAGCTACAGGAAACTTGCTACATGTGGTGGAAAACTAACTCTGCACATCACCGTCTCACAGTTTACCAGTGGTTAGACATGTGGGTGGAGGCATCATAGTTTGGGGATGCTTGTTTTCAGCAAGGTCATGGAAACATCTTTATAGACTGACCTATAAGATAAAATATAACTAAAATACATTACAGGGTCCAGATGTAAAGTGAATTAATACACACACAAAAAAATCTTCAATAGCATTAGTCTGAATGGAAGTTATGATGTGATATTGACTCAATATTATTTGGAGTCAAATTTCATGCCTGCCTTATACATGTTGTTCAGACAGACTATGATAACAAGAGTAACAATATCCTATGACCCCATAAAAAACGGAAAACTATAATTGTTCACATTGATAGAAATCAGGAATTTTAAGTTTAACATCCAAGCTAGCAAGCATAAATACCAAGATGAGTATGTTTTTTTCTTGCCTTCTGTTAGCCCTCATGTTTGTTTATGGAATAAAAAAAGCCTGTGTATTAAGGAACACTCTGTTAGATGAATGAGAGCCTACTGATCATTTCCTTTCTCTTGTGAATGATCATTAGCTGACAGGTCCTCTTGTCTTCCTCAGGTAACTATGGGGAGAGCGGGATGGAAGCGTTCAAAGAGCTCGCCTCGCAGGAAGGCCTCTGCATCGCTCATTCTGACAAAATCTACAGCAATGCCGGGGAGAAGCACTTCGACCGGCTGCTCAGAAAGCTACGGGAGCGTCTCCCCAAAGCCAGAGTTGTTGTCTGCTTCTGTGAAGGCATGACAGTCCGCGGGCTGCTCATGGCTATGAGGCGGCTGGGAGTAGCAGGAGAGTTTCTCCTAATTGGCAGGTTTGTTAGAGACTGCTTTCCCCGGGGGTTTCCAGGTTTATCTGATGTGTTTTGCTTTTGTTTTTGAGGGGGGAAGATTAAACTTTGCCAATATAGAGTTACTTTTAGCCTTGCTTCTATTTGGGCAAATTTACATCAGGTTCATAGGGAATCTAACTGTAAATTACATAATTTATTCTTAACTGAGATATTGATTTTGGTTTCCACATGACGACGTGTCTGCAGTAGGTGTCCTCTGAATGAATCAGTCACACAAAAGTTTACATGAAAATGAAATGCTCCCGTTTTTGCTGAAGAGTTCCTCTGAAAGCAGAAGATGCTTTGAGTCAGGCTCACTGATGAATAATGCATCCACTCAGCCAGTTTTCCCGCTCCCTGTCAGATCACAGGCAGGATGGGCTAATATGGGACAGCACCTCCAGCATTATATGAGAAATGTGCAATAAGGAACATCAAAGCTAGTAAGGCGGAAATGATTTTATTGTGGAAGCTTAGTTCATCTATGGTCCAGTTAGGAGCAGCTTCAGTGGCTAAAACGAGGCTATGATTAAAGTTAAATCTCTTTTATTAATTATAGATGTTTTGCCGGTTGTGTGTTTCTCTCATTCATGCATTAAAATGTCACCTCGATCTTCCTGCAACTCAAATGATCAAGTAGAATGAAATGAAGTGGTTGCTTTCTCTCATTCTTCATGCTTAGCGGCTGAACTGATGAGAAGAGAGCAGAAAAGCAGCATGTCTGTGTGTGTGTGGCTTCAAGTTTTCTGGGTCAAGGAGACTTCTAAAAAAGAAAATGTTTTTTGGAGCAATGCAGTAAGTGAACACATACTGGGGCTCGTGTGCAGCGGGTCACCTGGAAAGCCCGGAGGTACTGGTCATCATCCAGTCCTCTGTTCTGTTATTGTGAGGATGACTGAGATGGTTATTCTTACACCTTCCAAAAAAAACCAATAGCTCTTTAATCAGCTCTGATGTAAAGCTCCCATTGCTCTGGAGATTAATGAAGGAAAAGTTGGTTTTATTCCCTCTGTGGCTTCTAATCTATTTTACAACAATACTCGTGCAGTACAGCTTTATTAAAAAAACAACAACAGCTAAAAGAAACTTCTTTACATGATTACTTTCAGTTTTGTAGTGTGAAGCTACACAATGTAAAAATTGAAGCACTGTGTGTGCTGACGTCAGAGCTGTAGTGTTTTGGCACTTGGAGCGTTGGCCTGGGGGTGGCATGATGCTGAGAAGCAGATGGCCAGGTACTGTTGAGACTGTCATACTGCACAGCCTTTGTCAGCTCATTCTTGAAGTGTTGGCCAAGCCAAACGTGTTGCTGGCTTCAACTTCTATAACCCTTGGGTTTGAGATGGGATATTTCTGTCCTGTGGACAATAAGCGTTTTGTTCAATGAGTAAGTTTCAGGTAGGAAACTGCATGTAATCCACTGGATTTAAGTCTAAATTTGCATGGGAAATATTGCTGTATATTTCCTGTTTTTAAAAGTATTTTCTTTTTCCATATTTTATAAAACTATAGAAATGAACTTCCATTTATATTTGCTTTTATTTCATAGACAATCATACATTTGCATCATAATTCTGAGGTGGGAAAAAAGTATACAAGTTTTTAAAAATATTTCATTAAGATATAAAGTGTGGCATCTATTTTTATCACTTCATTCTGTTACTGGTCCTCCTGTGTGTCATTTAATATAAGTGCACACACAGCTGTAAGGTCTCAGAGAGTTGTTAGATAATATTGACAAACAATGCAGTATTATAGACACTAAGGAGGTGTTTCAGGTTACAGATCAATTATCCGAGTTGTGAACATTTTACAGATCACTGTTCAATCTATCATCCCAAAAAATAAGAACATGTAGCCACAACTACAAACCTTTCAAGGCGTGACAGTCGCCTAAACTAATAGGGCTGGCGAAGGGGAGCATCCATCAGAAAAACATCCAAGGTCAAAACTGGAGAAAACCACATTAAAGGAGAATCGATCAACAGGACATCTATTATTCTTGCACTCCACAAATCTCCTCTTATGGATGAGTGACAAGAATAAAGTTAATGTAAAAAAAAGCCTTGACAAAACATTTTTTCTAAAATTTGTTAAATACAATCCTATTCTATCCGAACCATAAAAAATAATTTTAGTTTCTAATGTTTGAATTTTTTTTATAACCAAAAACAATTCAGCTGTACTTTGCTGTAATCCATACAACTGAAGCAGAAAAGCAAGATCCATTTTAAGGGGAAACACAACAAACAGAACCTTGTTCTGTGTAACTTCCTGCAACCACCGATTGGAGGTCTGAGAAGACAGGGCTCATATATCAAATACAGAGTAAATGATCTGTTAGTAATTTCTACGTTAAAGGGAAAATAAAGATTTAATGTATAGGTCTTCCGTTTTAGTCCTTGAAGTTTGGTACGTTTTAGATGTTTCTCTGCTTTTACACAATTGATTTAAATGGCTTAGTTACCTCCTCAGTATGCAGCCAACATATACAAAGTGCTGCTAAATACCTGACTATTCTATTCAGGTGTGTTGAAGCAGAACCACATATAAAAGGTGCAGAACACTCGCCCTCGAGGAAGAGGAATTGTAGAACCTTGATTCATTTATTTAATGAGAGAAGCAGGTTTTTTACTGACATCAGCCACATTCACAAAAATATTTTAAGACTTATCAAATTTATTACATAACAATTTCCCATTTACTTTTTTTATATTTTAACAGAAACCTTTTAAATAAACCTTAGATGTTGCATATTCATTTGTACAATACAGCTCATTTATTCGAAAGAAAATCGAAATGAACACTAATGTGTATCTATTTCAAAGTGACCCTAATTATTATTGAATTCAGTTATTATGTAAGTAAATTGTAATAATTTTGAATAGGTTTACTATTAATTTTAAATATATAAATCTAACAATAATGTATTTTAAATAAATAAGATACATAAAAAATAATGAAACTGCATCATATACGGTTTAATAGATTTATGTAGTAATTATTTAAAAAGAGTAAATGTGAATTTTTATTGTCATAAAACTACTTAAATCTTGAAATTTGAGTGAAATACTTTTGTGATTGTAGACAAGAGAAGCACAGCTGAAAAGCTAAGGTGATGCACTTGTTCCTGAAAAGACAGGAACAAGTGCATCACCTTGTCATGTTGTGTGGACGTTTGTAGAGGACCCAAATGGAGAGATAATTTCTGTGAGATGATTTGTTGCAGCTTTAAGGACAAGAGTGGTAGCAACAGAGGCAGAAATCCAGAGATAAATCAGGGAACCAAGGGCATCAGGAGGGAAGGAAGTAATCAACTGATTGGGAGTAGGTTTGGACAGAACTAACTAGAACTAACCAAGAAGTATCAAACTCATGACTTACAAACACAGAATGACAGATCAGAATGAACCCGAAATGAAAACCGGAACAGAATCAAAAACCCAGAGCAGCAGATCATGACACACCTACACAGAGAAGCTACATGTCATCTACAGTGGTGCCACATGTTTATTCTAAATTGAATTTTATTAAACAAAATAAACTTAATAAAAACAGCTGAGTGAGGAATAACCAGTGAAAACAACAAATCAACTGGAGCTCAGGAAAACTGGCAGTAACAGCTGATAGAGTACAGGTGAATAAAAGACTCTGTTCATGAGCTGAAGAAGATGACAGGCTTTAAACTTCTGGGAGGGTGGGTGAGCCGCATTAGAACTAGGTTTAATTAATCAGAATAATGTAGTACAGCTGGTAAAGAACCCGATGAGGAAAACTTAATGGAGGTGACCAGCAGACACAGTGGAGCACAGAGTTGGATGAACCAGAACTGACAAAAGCAAAAAGGCCTGTATTAAAATACAAACCTAACCCAATATTTAAATAGCAACATGGTATAAAATACCATTAAACTTGTTGCAAAGAAATTAATTGCAGATAGGACACTGACATTAAAACTAAATGCATCACATTTCTCTTGTTTAATTTGTAGCAAATAGACCCAAAACCTATCCCTTTCCTTTCACCACAATGCATTACTTTGTTTATTACCCTTAATACATTATCCATGTAGTAAAAGTCTGTTAGTCTTTTTTTTTAGTTTTCTAGTGTAACATATGAGTTTCCAGTGCTTTTGCTGTCAATTCATGGATTTCCATGGTATTTGCACCACTAAGTATTAATTCTTCTTCCTCAGTCTTCTCACACTTCATCGACCTCAGCTGTTTTACATTAGCTTCTGATGAACTCACCTGCATTTAGTTTCATTCTTCACTTGTCTTTGAGTGTATGTTCTTGCCCATCCCAACTAGAGATGCACCGATCTGATACCTGGATCAGATAACGGCCGTGATATTGATTAATAATCTGGATCAGATATCTGTGTCATGAGGCGGTTGTTTAGTGGGTGGTGAGGCAGAGGCAGAACCAGGTTGTAGTGGAAAACAAGAGGTTTATTTAACACAGAGTCCAGAACAGAG
>JAUZNJ010000033.1:44452-60636 GCA_034780135.1 Jordanella pulchra
TACACCTTTTGAATGCAATTACTGAAATAAATCTACTTTTTCATGGTATTCTAATTTTATGACCAGCACCTGTAGACTACAGAAAAAAAAAATCTTGATTGCCAAAGCAATAATCCGATGAACATTTCAAAAGGCTCTTAAGTAATAGGAAATGTATATATCTATGTGTTTCAATAGTAATAGGCACAGTAGGAACAAATTTTTTTTACAAAAATAAAAATGTATTTATGAGCAGTGGAACAGAATCTTTGACCATCTAGAATAAACATTTACTGTGAACAAAAGGCTGCTAACCAACTATAGCCACCTACTGTATATGTGTGTGTGGCTGTGTGTGTTTGTGTATGATGGGCTGCAGTCCTGTGGGTTATGTTATTAGCTGCTCGGTTAAAGGGAGCCGCATGGCACAGGGGGGAGCCTTATTAATTGTTGTTTTCATGTCACCACCACTGCGTGCACTGGCTGATTTAATCAGTTAAATTCACAGCCAGGGGAGAGCCACTAGGTCCCATCCAGCATTAGCTGGCTGGGATTGAACTTCTAATACTCTCTTGCTCTTTATGCTCCCCTCTGCAGACTTTCATAGCTGCTTTCATTACTTTTTATAAGCCTTGTTTTAATGTGCAGCTTGGAGAACGAACAAAGTTAAAGCACTCCAGTAAAAGCCCTTTCCCTATTAAAAAAGGCAGAAAAAAGGAGTGTTTTTCCTTTAAGAAAACTAATTAGAACAACTGACTTGAGACAGTATGCAACTGAGACCTGGTTAAGAGTGGGAAGTGAAAGAAAAAAAAAACAGACATATCATTTGGGAAATGTAAACAAAAGTAATGCATATTTTAGCTCCACTTCAGAAAACAGCAGCTATCCTTTCTAGAAACAAACTCGCTGTCATTTATGTATAAGCTGAATTTAAAAGAAAAAAACTTTAATACTGTATGAAAATTAATTGTAACCAGAGCACCAAAATTCAGAACATATTTAGAAAAATAACATTTTAATGTGTGATCAAACAGCTTTTTGTTAAACCTTTACCATGCAAGAGACCAAGCGGCAGAAGCTTTCAGAGACGGAGAGGCACTTTAACGAGGTGAGGCAATGAATCCTGCACTTGTTAAGATAATTATGATCAGCCTCATTGTCAGAGCTAATACTTCACACAGGCTGTCTTTACGCTTTGACTACCACTTAGCCTGTGTAAGCCCGCCATTATACATCACACAACGCTGCCTGCATATCGGTCTACGTGCTTTGGAGCTTACATAAGTGGTGGGTGTGTGTGCTGAAACCACCATTATCTACAAATATCCAGCCTACTGAGCACTAAGAAGAGATAGAGACATTTTTAGCAGGAGCAGCAACTCGACAGAGGAAGTGGAGGAAGGGAAAGATGTGAGAAGCCAGACAAGGACATTGGAGAGGAGACACTGACCCAGAGAGCCACCCTCCTGGATCAATACACTAATACTGATGCAGACATAGTGATTGATAAACCACAGCTGACAACAGAGGGAAGAAAACTCTCGCCCGTTATTGGCTGAAATGTCATTCACTCCTGCCAGTGGTGTGCACCGGTGTCATGTCGGATATCCTCAGGCAACACATAAAAAATGAAGAACAGCAGTGTTGGCTATTTTACATTTGTTGCACAGTCTTTCTTTTTATGTCTGCTGCTAGTGAAATTGTAACTTAAATTGTTATTGCTTAATGTTTAATGCATTACAATTTAATACAATGCATTCTCTATTACCGTACTACGTCTGTGCTCACGCACAATACCAAGAGGTCCCTTAATACATATAAAAAAACAAAATGATAAAAAAAAAACTGTCAGAACCAAAGACAAAAAATAAGGAAAAGGTGGATAATCTTAACAGTTCCAGTCTACACTTTAACAGATATAAAGTCCTTTCGGATGACTGCATTAGTACAGGAAGAAAAAAAGTTTTATGTCAAGTGAAGGGTAAGCCAGAGCAGCGGAGTTACAGGCATTCTAACATCGTTTTAGTGGTTCACAAATAAACATTTTATGAAATGACCAATACCAGGATTATGATGACCTACACATATGAGTAAAACAGACGTTTTACGAGTTCACAGTAGAGTTCATACCACAATGTGGTACTGTAATTACTACAGCATGAAAATGAAATTTTCTTATTAAATAGGTATGTGGAGCAGAAAGACCTTAAACAAAAAGGGGGAATGTAGGGTGGGTTAGAGAAAGGGATAAGAGATCAGTGCTCGTACTCATCATCTTCTGCTTATTCAGGACCAAGTCTTAGGGCCAACAGTCTCTACAAAGACTCCCAGAAGTCTCCCTCCTAAGGGGACAAGCCAACTATTTCCAGTCAAAAACCACAGCTTTGGACTTGAATGAGCTGATGCTCCAACAAATCCTATGTTATCCAAACCAAACCCCCTCTGGCCCTGGGCTTTTCCTCGAAATCCTTGCCGTAAGGATTATGAACAGAACCGGTGACACACAGCAGCCCTGCCAGAGTCTAACTTAATGTGACAATGAGGACTAAAGTCCTGCTCTGCTTGTACTGTACAGCGACTGGATGGCCCTGATAAAGGGCCACTGACAGGGCACCATGACGGACACAGTTAATGCCTTTTTCAGGTCCACAAAACACATGTATAACACATGGGCAAAGTCCTATGAACCATCAAGCCCCCTGCAGAAGGTGTGGAGCTGCTCCAGAGTTCCACAGATCAGACAAAAACAACACTGATATTCCTGAAGCAGCGAGCTGACAATCATCTGGACTGTCCTCTTCAGCACCCTGACAAAGGCCAGAGTGAAACCCAGTAAACTAAGTCAAACTGCCAAATAACTGCAGACAGCTTGGACTTTTGTTCATCTTGGCATGGTAAAATCATTAAAAATGAAAAGACTTTGTCATGGTTTTATGATTAGGCTAACACAAAATCATTATGGAGTACATTTTTAAATCCTGTGATGTCTATATATTGTTGGCCTTGCAGCAAGTGGAACCATAAAGAATGAACAAAGATTTTACCAGCTTTGCTGATTGTTAAACTAACTCAATAAGACTGGATGGGTAATGACCATGCTTTAGTTTAAATGAATGTAGTTTTCACTTCTACAGTTGTCCTGCTTACAGGAGAAACTCAGCAACACTCAGTTTATTTGCCTTCTCAAACAGGTCTTTTTAACATTGCCCTGCATTTCACATCCTCTGTCTTCTCATCAACTCTTTAAAAGGCTCCAGAACAAAGGCACTACCAGGGCATAATGTTAACACCACCATCTTATGATAGAATTAGTGTGTTCAGGGTGATGTGTGGCCTGTTTTTGTTTTTTTTACAACACATATTATTTTGAAAGTAGATTAAAAAGCCAATTTGTAGATACATCTAATCAAAGCACTTTCCTGGATTTTAAGTGTTTTACATAACTTGCGATCCTTTTAAGGAGAGTTCAATGAGTACAATAACTTTGCAGATTTTTGTCCTGATCTTAGCCTTCTGAAGGCCCCAACTATTGGGGAGATAATTCTGCTGTGTGTGGTGTGTTAAGGGTGATCGGGTCTGGTCGGAATGTCACTCCAATCACAAATGGACAAAAATCCATCATGCTGAATTTTCGGCCAGATGACCTGTTGCATGGTGTTCCTCAATTCAGATGCTGGGGTTTGAAAATCTGAACTTTTGCATCTTGACACAGTGTGTAAATATATCAGAGAGGCTGATCCGGGGGCTTGCTGGGAGACAATCACTGCATCCATCTTACTCTCAACAAGGCTTCTCCCCAAGACTTCCCTTCCCCTCACAGGAAGAGCACTCCTACAGCCTTGTGATTGGACAGCTTGAGGGCGCTGTCACAGGGGATTTCCAGCGCCTGTATGTGGGGGTCTCCTGCTCAGAACAACTTCGAAATATTAATTAAAGGTGGGATTATAATCCTGATAGACTGATGACATGGGTGACATTTTGAGGTGTACTTTCTCACTTAAGCAATCTCAAAGCTAATGTTTTCCAACTCTTTACGGCAAATAAAGCAAAGCCAGTCTCTCGATTGTATCGGTCATTATTCATAGAGACCGGCAACTAATTCAGATGTGTGATGTGCTGTGCTTGTCATGTGCTGGAGACAATCCACCGTAGGACCAAAACTGTTCAATCTAAGGTTTTTTGAAATCACCTGACAATTTTCTAACTTTATTGTGTGAACCAACAATCAGGCCCCTTCACTGAGACAAAAAAAAATTACAAAGAAGAATTCTACTCAACTTGATAGTCTCCTCGACTATCAAGAGACTTCTAATGGCGTTAGTATTACTGGATTTTATTAGGTATTAAAACAATACAAAAAAAGAGAGCATGGTGCACTACTTTTCTTTGAAAACATTTTTGAAAAACATGGATCAACTTTCTTGCACCTCACCATTTTTCACTACTTTGTGTTGATGGTTGGCAAGTTTGTGGTGTTAAAAAACGACAGAAAGGTTTAAGGGGAATGAATATTTTTGCAAACCATTGTATATGCTGCTCCAAAGTCCTAAAACCATGACATTCAGTATCAGTAATGTTTATAATCTGGGAAACCATATTTCTTCTCAATTAGAAACAGCAATTTTTTTTCATACAGGGTATTGAAAAAGAATGAAACAAAATGATATCAGTTTAATTGTATGGAGATAAGGGATGACATATAGATGATATTATTGCACATGGTGTAGCAGGGCTGTGGTTCAGTGTTTTAACCCCCAATAAATACAGAAAAACAGGCATGAATATCCAAAAATAACGTGTCAAACCCCAGCTGAAATTTCTCCTAAAAAAAATTACATTATCTGCAAAGCAAATTGATGCCCTGCAACCCCTCAAACATCCCTCCTACCACCTCCACACAGCCCTGATCGGGTCTGTTCCAGCATTCTCCCCTCCAGCTACAGTTCGAGGCCTTCGTTTGTTTCCGTACGTGGGTCTTTGATGGCGACGGCGAATTAGACTGTCATTATCTGTCTCCATCTCCCCCACAGCTCTTCTTTTCTCACCCCCTTTTTTTTTGGTGTTCACATGTAGACAGTCACCGTTCAGTGTGGCACTCCCTCCCTCTATGCTGCCAGGCCTCAGGTGGCAGTCATTTAAAGATCACACATCCAGGACACACATAGTCTTCCATGAATACATGTCAATTCACACATGGAAAGGGGATTACATGTCTCCTCCCAGGCAGCTGCAAATTACTATTAATGGCAATGCAAATCATTAGAGTACATTTGGCGCCGGCAGCAAATCTCTTCTTTATGTGGCTTCACTCTAATCTGTTTTGAATATTGCTCTATGCTTGCTCCTGATATGTGTTAAAGCATTACTAACTACAAAGCTGTCAATTGGGGATGACACGTCACATTTTACTTCACGGAAGGATTCATTGCTTGATGTACAAAAAAAAAAAATCTATTTGAGAGCGCACAAACAAGAGCAAAGAAGAAGAAACCTGTGAAATATAATTAGCAAAGTTCTTTGTTGTGAAAAGGGTAAATATTACTGCTTATTACTATAGATGAACCTCAGTAATTTGGAAATTAATTTAAAATCAATTTCTCTATGTTAAGTTTAAAATTCATAGAGATCTATAACAAACTGTAAGCGATTGAAGAATTTACCAGTTATTTTTGACTGAAAGCTAAGTAAAGAAATAACTTAAAGTCGGTTCCTCTATTTCCCAAATGTTCTTATAAAATCTTTGAGGCCAGCACATCATCTAACACTGGTTTCCTCTGGTTACTGCATTAAAGTAATGAGGCATGGAATCAATATGCTTGTGGCATTGCTGAGGTGAAAAGGAAGCCTTGTGCACCTTTTCCTTCCACTCAACTTTCAAATGTTATGTTTTGATACAGCACTCCCTAAACAGCTAGTTTTGTTATCAATAACCTTTACTCATTATGTCTATAACAACTTTTTTAATTTGTCACATTTTACATTTTCTGTGCTTTGGAAACTGAACATTGGGGTTCTATGGGCTGAAAATCTTAATAATCAAAATGACCTGAAATAAACAATTAAAATAAGTCAATTTGAATGTAATCAATTCATGAAATATTTTAAACAAGTTTTCAAATTGAATTGCTGAAAGAGAGTGCACCAGTATGGGTTAGATCTAAAACACAGTGGAAAGTCAGCCATGAATGTAAAGTTCGCTTTTGTGAATGATAATATGACAGTAAATCCTGCTGTGTTTGAGTAATAGACTACCCCTGTGGTTGTTCCTGCTGAGTGTGTGAGGTTAATATTCTCTCTCTCAATGTCATTAGTGCTGGCAGAGGGACTAAGAGCACAGTGAATGAGACGGGGGCTGATCCTATCAACTCAGACACTCCACCTCCTCCTGCAAGCACACAAAAATCAAAGCCACTGTACCGAGGTCAACGTTCCTGAAATCAGCCTGCTCTCCAGCTTCCCCTTGCACCTCAAATCCCTGTCTGATTAATGACCCCAGACCAACCCTAGTCAGGAGGATAAGAACTTGACAGACATTCCTGTCAGCTCCAACCTCATAAGCCTTGTTTGACCCTAGTTTTTCCTGGGATGAAGTCTAAGCTTGAGCAGCGACCCAACAGAGAGGTGCAAGAAAGAGACAGCTGCAGAAAAGGAGACGTCTATTTTAAAGTTTAAGCAAACTGATCTTGCTACATGTCCTGGCATTATCACCTGCCTTCCATGTATAGATCAGCAAACTATACACTGTAACATACATCAGGGTAGCAAAATACATCATCTTACTCTTCACAAGGCTTCCCCTCCTTCCCCTCACAGTATAGCCATGAGTCTTGTGAATGTTTGTATTGAAAGATTAGTTGTCTATCCACATGACAAATTTCCTCCTCTTTCAGTGAACAGGAGCTGAAAATCAATTCACTGATGGCATCTCAGTCAGTGAGCACATCAATGCGGCACAAACAAGCAAGGGTTCACACATCTTTAAGCGTGCATTCAAAGCTTTAAAGATATGTTTAAGGGTCAGTCAGCCAGAGTCTATTGCAATGAGGGATATTTCACAATAAGCGTATTTAGTATATTATATTAAAACTAACTGAAAAAATGTGCTACTATGAAGTACTAGCAATTAACATGAAAAAATATATAACTGCAAATAAGTATTGAATAATAAATGCTGTGATCTGTGAGGAAGAAACCCTCAGTGCCCTGTCTCCCTGTACACTCTGTCATTACAGTGTTCAGGCTCGGTGCCTGTCAACATTTCCCTGAGAGGGGGAGCCAACCCGCATTACGTTAGAGTGAGTTCAACTGTCAACTGCCAGCCATTTGTATGCCTCAGCATCCACCTAATAGCAAATAATCACTACCCCGCGCTCTCTTCATGGCAAATGATCGATGTTGTCTTGATGTCTGATGGATGACCCTGCCACAGTGATGTCCAGGCATGCATTAAAAACCACCTCTATGAAAGGCCTGTCAGTCTGATGAAGCGGCGCGCACGTGCTCAGGCGTGTGAGTGCACTGGCGCTGAGGAATGCGTGCACACAGACAGAAGAGCACATGAACAAAGTGAGAGAGAGCCATTATTCAGTTCTGTGCTAAAGACTAAAGTTAATTTCTTTACATTAGGGAAAAATTTTGCAATGTGACAGGAACTGGGGTGTGATTGCTTGGCGGCATTAGCAGAGGTAGACTACTTTGGGACCACCTGGGTTGATTTTCTTCCTCCAAGCCTCTCTAGAACATACAAACAGCTCCCTATTACCCCTCAGTGTTCAGATTAAAATGCACAACACCACAATCTTTGATCTCCCACTTGCTGACACAAATCCTTTCAAGCCTCAACATTTTCCTGCAAAGGTAATTAGTGCTAATTAAAAAGTTTCGAAAGCAGTCTATGGCTGATGTCGATGTTGCTGCTGATTCTCAGGCTCGCCCTCCATCAGATTACCCATCTACCCCCTCCCCGGGCCCTGCGGAAGAGTGTGTCAGCTGCGTTCCTGCCTTCTTTCTGCATCGAGTCTCATAACTAGACAACTCCAGCCTGCCTGGAACATTTGTAGAGGCAGAATGAAATCTGGGAGCCCAGTCAGGGGTCTAAGTGGTGATTCTTCCCCGCTGACAAACCCATGCTCTTCAGGGGAACGTGTAATGACACTTGTAACAAATATGATACCCACAAATGGAACAGGTGTAGTCTTTAATTGGGATATCCTAGCTTTGGGGGGGCTTGTAAACACGGAGTAATTACCCTGATAAGGAATTCAGTTTGTTGAAAATATCATTGCAGTGAAACATATCATTTAGCAAATGTGGCTATTTGCATAATAACAAGCATAAAGAGCCAAAACATTCATGTGTCTTAATATATAAACAGATTTGTAATTAAAGATCTTTCTTTGCAGTGGAAATAATCAGAATAATTTATGATAAAGACACAACTTGAACAGTAAAAAAGTGCTATCACTCATTCAGTGGCTTGTCTAACTGCTTTCATCAAGCCATTATTGTAATATAATTAGCTGCTTCTCTAGCATATTATTAAGTGGCTTACTGAGTGTCAGGTACACCAGCATCTCAGACATGTCACACACACACAGATGGAGAGAGACAAAGCCATATCTTTCCACTGAGTTTTAAAAAGATAATTACATAATCTCAGCATGGAGAGCAAGAAGAAAAGTGATAATTAGACAAGTATTCCTGCCAATTTACGTATCGTACTTTATGTTTTCTGCATGTCTTACTGAACCTGCAGCAGTAACGCATAAGTCCTACTACATTCATAGTGTCTTTTAGATGCATTATGAACATCTGAACCACAGAAATGTGCTGTGGTGGCCACGCATTAAGTTGAACCTGTGGTTTTCCATAAACTGCTCACTGAGACTAATAAATTATATTTGTTATATAGGCACTTCTTGTTTCTTCCTGGAAGTTGAATTTGGCTTCCGTAAAGACAAAAACAAGGAACGTTTTATATTCCATGTTGGGAAAAATATCCCAGAAACAGTTTTGAACTTCTGTCAACAGAAACACACTGGACATAATACACTCCTTCAAATTGAAATTTGACAGGGGTAGGAATCATTTCAGGCTTTACTATATGTGGATTGTAAACATTTTCTAAGGTTTACCTAGCTTCAGCTATTCATTGAATTTATAAAAAAAAAAATATGTCCCTGAATTTTATTTAACGTGCTTAAAAAACAAGACAAATATATTTGAATGAATTTAAGTGGATGTTTGTTTAGCATGTGACACCAGGTTAGATTTAACACTTTGAAAAATGTCAAACAAGGTTTACAGCTGCTATTATTCATTATTCAATAATTTCAAGCCAAACACGTTAATCATATATACATTAAGCAATAAGAGACCCTTTCCCTCATTCTTTCTTTTTGTTTTCAAAATAACCCTATGGGAAATAAGTAGCCTATCTTATATATTAAATAATGCAGGATATATATAAAGGGGATTATGCTTTAAATGACTAAAAGAGACCAACTGATTTTTTATTTTTTTGCTATTTACAATGTTAAATTTTTTATCTATTCATAAAGTAGAAAATAGGTACTTTGTTGCCATTCATGGTTCTTACAGAGAAACCGTAATCTGTTAAAATCAGTAGCTGCTGGTCAGTTCTTTGTGCAAGATATGTCCACAACTAACCATGTGAGCAGGTTTTAGTGGAGCTCAAAAACATTTAAAGTCAGAGCATGGTCTTAACCATTATACTGATTGTTGCTATAAATATCAGAGATATGTTCTGCTTCTAACAACCTATTATTAGGCTTGCTGACTGACACGATCACCCAGCCTGATGTGCGAAGAAACAACAAAAAGAAAGCTATTGATTTGACCTTTAGGATAGGGCATGCTTTCTTTTTTTTATTTCCTCCTGTCTTACACAATGAATGGATATCTGTCACTGCAGAAGTCAGTTTGAAATCAAATGCCATCATTTTAATTTAAATGTTACATTCTTGGTGACATCTCTATCGATGCATAATTGGCACCAAATCCCAGTTTGGATGTACATATTTATCATTCAGTGCGAGACACTCAAAGACTTCGACAGATATTTTACTTTGATGGGATGACAGTCAAATGTAGAAAAAAATAGAACTGCAAATCAACTGTCACGCTGTCAGTTAAGGTTTTTGTCACAAACTAGCGCATAAACATGCAGGATTAGAAATAGCAAACAAGGCTGTAGGCCAGAATCAGTGTCCTTGCACTAAAAGTATGCAAATAGGCTTATTTGATCCAAGTGGAATAACATTAAAATGACATGCATCTGAAAAATATCAAAGTCAATGATAAATGTATGTTGCATCTCTAATTTACATTATGTCAAACCGTCATAGCTTAGGAGGAAACAATATTTTAAAGTGATACTCTCCTATAGTGTTAGTTGACATTACAGTATTGCATGTACATTAAAATTAGCATTAAATAAAATTTTTTTTTTACTTTAGTTTAGAATTTTCATCAACTTAGCTTTTTTTTCTTTCTCTGGAGTACTAAATCAATGTGACGGATGAGAATATTAAAGGAACCATGGTTGCTCATATAATTAAGAACAATCCTAAAAGATGTTAAGTTCAGAAAATCTAGAATTTAAAAACCTTGGTTACAAAAATGTAGTAATGTTATTGTATCTTAACTTTTAATTATGTTTTAGCAGAATTCAAGGGAATTTGATTCACCACAAACAATACATCAAGACGAAGCAGAAAGATAAGACTTTGTGAACGAATGGCAATAATTAGCAGTTGAAAAAGCTCTTTCAATACAAGGCTTTGTTTCATAGTTATTAAATACTTTCAAAACCTCTGAATTACAGGAACCAAGGGAGCAGTGACATATAATATCAAATGAAAAAACTTGGCATGAAACAGATCAACCATAAGCACGAAAATGTAATTTCTGGTTCATTAGTACAGAGAAACACGTGTTACCTTTCACAGAGGTTTCTGTATGTCTACTTATTAATGGGATTATGTAAATTTACTATAATGTAAACAAAACAAATCAAATCAAAAACATAAATTGCTCCTGGTTTACCATAGTTTGCTTCAAACAGTGTCTAGAGTTCTTAAAAGTGTCTCCCAAGAGTCTTTTCTTTGACGGATTTTAATGGACCAAAAAGTAGAGCCAATGGACAACTAATCTTCAACTGTTGGAGCTTAAAGGCTCTGGACTAAATTCAGTAAGAGCAAAAGGACAAACAAGTGATCTTGGCTAATGTTTGACTCCCTGTCAAAAAAAATAAAAAAATTAGCCATAATCTTTTACTCGTTTCAAAGGGTAGCTTTAAAAACTTGTTTAATAGTGATCAAATTATACAATGTAAGAAGATTCTTTGGAGACATTGCTTTGAGATAATGAGATATTGGGATCTTATTTGGTCAGTATAAGTCACAGGTTGTAGTGCACCTTTTAGGAGAGAAAAAAAGAAATTAATTCCTCCCTTTTACACTCCCTCCCTCCCTTCCTCTCTCCTTGTCTTACTCCTGGCCCCATTACCTTTACAGAGTGAGGCTCATTAAAGAAGGCAAGTTGAGTCAAATCTTTCTGTAATTCAACGGAGGTGAATTGCTGTCAACATCATTACCCGTCATTTTTCCAACTCACTTTAATACTTATGAAGTGTTCTTTCTTGTGTAATGATCCAAAACTCTACCGCGAACCAGTCTTCTTCAAAGGCTCTTGAGCACATACCACCCATACTGATGCCTGACATGCTAGAGGGCAAGAATAAATGTGGCTCAATCATTACGCTCCTCTTTGTGGTTAAACAGATCTAGTATTACATCCTGACACTTCAGCTAGCAGGTACAGTTTCTCAGAGCTAACAGAGTGGTAGAGGGATTAGCAGACCGAGAAGGTTCAGTAAAAGATGGATGGAAGGGGAAACATAACTTTTTTAAACCTGAGTGCCATTTTTTCTTTCACGCAGTCATTACACACTCACTGTCCACTTTATCATGTACACATTAGAACCAGTTTAAATGCCCTTTGAAAACAAAGAACTACCACAACTCTTTTTTTTCATTGATTCAAAAACATTTCAGAAACATTAATTAGAGATAAAAGTCTACAATGAGACAATTACATAACTCACTGCAGATTTGTTAGCTGAATGACTACGATGTTGACCTGGTGACTGAGGAGGCCACTGTAGTACAAGGAGGGTGACATCATGACATCGCTATATCACGGCACTTGTAAAGGCTGAACAAAATCCAAGACCTCTCACGGGCAACAGCATGATTCTCTCAAATCAATATCCAAAAAGAACAGTTGCTTCCCTACAAAGACTATCTGCTTAAAGTGCCTCTTTGTTTAAATTTTGAGCCGTGCTATGATTCACGTTACCCCTTTCTACGCAGAAAAATTAGGGAATTTATGTACAACATGGTCAAGGTAGGTTCTTCCTGGAGAGGGGAGCTACCAATAAGGGTTGGCAGAACCAAAACCATATGTTTGTTTTCACAGGACAAGGAGGTGCTACTTCTCAAAGAGTAGAATACACGAGGATTACTCATAACTCATGAACCAAGTACAATATCACTTTGTGCATGATTATGATGAAAGAATGGCATTTCAAAAGAGGTGAAAGCTCCAAAAAGCTTGTTTTGCATGATACAGTCATTAACACTTTCTAAAATACTCTAGCCACACATTTGGACCACTAAACAATACCAGGCTCAGAATTCATTAGATCCTAATTTCCAGTTTAAGCAAGCATTTAGTTACTATTTCTAGATATCTGACTTGGGTTGGCCGATTAATCAATAAAATTTATAAAAAATTTTCATAGCAATCTAATTTTCGGAAAATCGGCAGTTTTTTCACCAATGCACTTTCTGCGTTTCCAAAGCTCAGAGTAACTTCAGTTAATTTTTTCTTAGATGTCAGCTCATAGCTAATAATGCAGCTCACTATGTGTTACCACTAGCTGCAAACTGTTGGTTTTTGTGAAATAAAAATCAATTTTCCAAGTTTTCACAGCTTGAATTGTGTTGCCCTGTGAATTAAGGTCACCTCTAAGAGGAGATGGTTGAAATCAAAGCTATTTTTTAAATATATGCATCCTTTGTTGTTTCTATCATGAAAACTATGCCTAACTAAATCCATTTGGTGTCATTTTAATTGCCAAGTTGCTACTTGTCTTATCAGTCAAGAGTGTTTCATAATAAAGTGGCCTGTGAGTGTATGCTCTTGCTTTTATGCATTTGAAGTCAAAAACTATTCTTTTCCATTTTCTGAAGCTGTTTACCTCATCAGGTCATTGACCAGGCTAGCTCCATGGCTAATTACACCGAGAGCAGGCCTGCTTGTCATGCTAGATGTCCTCTGAGTTCTGTCTTAAGGGAAGCTGTCTTTGTGCCAACTCCATTGTGTGTCCCCAGTGCTCTGTATCATGCTCTGCTATGGCCCCCAAGCCTTGTGTTAGGCAAAGCCTCTTTTGTGTACCCACCATTGTGTGGCCTGGTGCTGAACCTCCTGCTATGGAGGAACACAGGCAAAGTGCAGCAGGGGAATGCTTCACAGAGCCCTAAGACCTACAGTAAATCTTCAAACAATTTAGACAAACAAAAAAGGCCACCACACTGTGGTGGGAGTAGACAAGGAAGAGCAGATGAATAAGCAACATCAATTACTGGGGCTTTGACCTGCAAGCCCCCACACCATGGCACACATTTCACACCAAATCACCCCAGATTGAAGCTGACACTGCTGGAGTGGAAACACTGACCCCTCACAAAGCTAGTGCATCAAACTTAAGAGCAAAGAAAGGCAGGGGGCATTGACAACCTACATAGACCAAGGCCAACATGGAAGGGAAACAAGAAGGGGGGGTATGGATTTAAAACAAAAAAAACACAGATAATAGGTCCTAGTTTGTTTCCAAGTGAGACAAAATGGCTCAATTTGAACACTTAGACCCTCGAACTGGTCCAGCTGAGGTACAACAGGAACATGCAAGGGGACAACCGCATCAGGGCACTAATAAGGAGCCTCTGAGAAGAACAAAGCTGATGTCCAACAGGCTTACCAGTAACCCTGAGCAGGACTGGACCTTCTTTAAAGCTTGTTTGGCCTCCCAACTTTACCCTCAAAATGTGCCGCTTCCCCTTAAGTCTTTTCAGTTCAACACATAAAGCCTTAGTCTACTTTGTTAGCTCAGACAAAAGAAAAATAAACAGATGGGTCAAATTTATTCAACACACAGTATACCACTGTGATAAAAACAGGCTTTAAGAGATATTTTGGTTAGAAAGAGAGGGAACTGAAAGTTTTTCCTTCCCCTTAAAGAAAATCTCATTTGCAGAATAATTTGGATTTATAAAAAGCAAGAAAGCAGTGTCACCAAACATGAGAAAAGATCAGGCAATTCTAACAGTTTGTCAATACAGTGTTAATTAATCTAATTACAAACCACTCTAAGAACACAATCCAAACTGACAAGATGACACACAGTCTAACAGCGGCATACCAACACACTGACACATAGGGCTGTGCATAGAGACATTTTTCAAAATTTACCAATTAGCCAAAAAAAGAAATATGTCTTTAACTCATCACAGTGGCATAGAACCTAATGATATGACATTGTGAAGAAACAGAGTGCCCATTTTTAGACTTGCATAGGAAAATAAGGCAAAAAAAAAATAAAAAGGTTATACTAAAAGCATTCTGCAAGGTCCCAGTTTCAAAATGGAATTACTGGAAATAATAGACTTGAATAATGTTATACACGCACTGTAGCAATAAAAAATACAATGAAAACATATGCAACAATTATAAGAAAGCATGGAAAGTGAGTTATATAATATTTATAATCAAACTGAATGGGGAGACAGTATACTAAATGAGCTGAAACCAGTTAAAGGCTTGTTATACTTAAATTGCTTTATTTGACAAATAACCACATGGCACAAAATACCTAGCTGTGCAAATTAATATCAAAGTAAATTTATAAACCACATTTTAAAAAGTATTCATACTTATATTTAGTACAGAGAAAACATTGGGAGTACTCCTTTTCTGCCTTTAATACAACTGTAGTCTCACATTATTTAAAGATTAAAATGCGTATAAATTCCTCACTTGTCTTAAAATCTGGTTAAAAAAGTGAACATTGTGTGCTAGTATTAGCAAAGTTTTGATACCCTGAAAGTTATGTTGCCTTAAGTTATACCACAATGATATACCGAGAAGGCAACTCTCAGGAAAAAGAAAGTTTTCTCCAAACAAAAAAACTAAAGTATTAAACAGAATTCCTCTATATAAAATGTATATAAATTTACAAACTCTCAAGACATTTCTAACATTCTAATTATGTAACTATAACTTATAGTTTTGATTGATTGTGTGTTCAATATTCCATAAAACATTTGGCTAAAGTTTCCCTTTATTTGAGTTGCAAAAGGTTCTGTCACTTTTAAAACATCTGGGCAAAACTTTGAATTAAAAAGACTGGAGTCTTCTATGCTAAACATATTCTTCATAAAGAACTCATAAGAAAACTGCTGTAGATTTAAGTGCATTATCAATCTCCTTTAATATACTTTACATGTCTTGCAGAAGCGTGCTGAGAAACGATTATTGAGCTTCTGGATGGAACAGGTTAAAAAAAAAAAAACAGCTTGGAGCCTTAATTGCCGACTACAGGCCATATATAGCGTTGTTTTGTAGCTTATGATTCTTGATGCTCTCAAAGTATTCATAGTATATTCACAAGGCTGTTTTTGTACTATTGAAAAGTTAGGTGGACATTGAAAACACTTAAAACAACAATTGATGGGCAGCTTTTATTGTTTGTTTCTTAACAGAAATACGCTAAATAGCCATGACACCTAGAATCCTGGAAAAACACTGTAATAGTGTAAATATATATACTTTTTAAAAAGATGCCCTGATCCTAATACGATGGGAGCAGTTTTACCAAATGGCGCAGGCTGTTTCAAAGCAGGCTTACTTGCCCCCCTGTTGATAACATGAGCTCTAAGCCTCATAGCCTTCAACAGAAAGTCATCTTCTGACTGTCTTGGGGTCCTATAGTCCTGCTCACCATTATTGGCACCCATGAAGTTTAAGTACATATAGGGGAATATCTTCTGAAGGAAATTCATCAAGTGAAACAACATTTTACTGCTGATAGCAGGCATGGTTGAAAGGGAAAAAATGGACTG
>JAUZNJ010000033.1:69534-85886 GCA_034780135.1 Jordanella pulchra
AGGACCCGACAGAGACTGAGAGAAACAGAAGGGCTTAAATACACAGAGGAGCAATCAGGGGAACAAGACACACCTGGGAGCCACAAGGGGACACAGGGAGCACAGAGAACAGAAACTCAAAAAACCTCACAAGGACAGACGGATCATGACACCATCCATCTTCTCCCATTTCATCCATCAGGGTCGAGGTGTTTATCTGTCATTCGGAATAATATGTAATCTGATTAAAAGTTCAACATGGATTTTTAGAGCATACCATGTGGATTAACCTATCATTTTTTTAGGGATTATACATTTTGTTAAAAGAAAAGTGAAGGAAATAACCCAAAATATCCCATCTTAAACCCTTCAACTTGGCCATGCTTGAGCCACAATGACAGAACTGATGATAAGACCCCTTATCTGTGGTTCTAGAGGCATTTTAGTGATTATGTTAGTAGACTCACCCACCGAGGCAGTGAATGTTACTTTAATAAGGTGACTCTGACGGATTGGACGACTTTCACCGACAGTCTTACTCACTGGATGGGGTATTTGACAGGACTGCTCACCATACAATGGCCAGACATTTACCTCATCGAGAAACCATATGCAAAGAACAAATTAGAGCTTATAAATCATGTCATTTGCTAACATAACAAATGCAACTATTATCTGGATAAACCTGAAACATACAACTAGTAATGAGTTAGTTAAAGGTTAGCATTAGCTAAAGTTAGCATCAGTCAACATTATTTCCCAAATTAACATAAAGCAAAGTCACAATTAAGTCAAGCCCGTAACGTTACTCAGGATGAAACTGACCATGTATTCCACAAATCTTACCAGATATCTTACACTCAGCTCTTAAAGCTCAGGATACAAGGGAAATCTCAACATGAAGGTCCTGTGTGGACTTTAGGGTCCACCTCAGACATATCGGTGGTCTCTTTTAGTATTCGCTTTGATTATGATGGTAGCTTACCAAAAGAGCTGTAATACAATATATAGTTATCCCAAAAATCTCATTGTTTTACAACTGTTTTACAAATATATGCAGCAAGTATAGGTTTATCAGTTGTATTTTTCACCAGTTACACCCTGTGTTTATTATTGTAAGTCCAAATAAACTATCTGCCATGGAGATACAGCAGGGGTCCAGTCACTTCCCATGACTTTATGAATTTGTATACCAGTAGCTTCCTCTTGTTAGCCCTCTAATTTAATTATAATACCCTGTTGACTTATTGTATTTTATTCCTGTTTTACGTTAAGTTTTGCTCTGATTTTTGTTAACTTAAGCAATTCGAGTATTTCTCTTATTAAGTCCATGTGACTGGAGGGATAACTTCCACTTAAGGTAAAGGAATAAGAAATACAATCCAAATACAATATAAACATTGGTGTTCACAAAAGAGGTAAGGTTGCCGAAGCTGCCAAGTTAATGGATGCGTAGGTAAGTACTGCCGGCAGATGTCATACAATGTTTACGTCAGCTGATCGGACCCAGTGCAAAATTATTTCCAGGCTCAGAAAGAAGTATAAGTAAACACTATCATAATTATTTCGAAAAGCACACAAAATATTTTTTGTATGTTTTTTATTAAATTTGCATAGTAGATGACTAGGCCCGTTAAAAATCAGCTTCATTTGGCTGTTTATTTTCCCTCTATACATTTTGGTCAAATAGAGATTTTATTAATTACTGCACCAAAATGTTACAAGACAAGAGTAGATTACTTTATATAAAACTCATGCAAACTGAATTCAGTACCTCTTAGAGAAGAAGAGGGGAGCAGAAATGTTGCATAGAGATTACTGAGCATAGCCAAGTGTGAGGAGCAAGTGAAACTCATTACCTCACTATAATGGATCTGGTTAATTAGGACTTTGGGTAGAACGTTTTGACAGGTTATTTAACACGTCTTTTTCTTTTTTTAAAGACAGACACCTCAACTGAGCTGGTTGCTTCCAGTAAAGTAAAATGCCTGATCAGCCACTGAGACACAGAAACTATGGGCTTTTTTATTATTATTTTGTGTATTGAAAAAAGACAAGTTTGCATTTCAAATGTATAATTAATCATTCTATAATCACATTTTTTTTAATTTCACAAGTTCCTTAAATAAAAGAATCGGATAAAAATACTGTGGATATATTAAATGCATTTAGACAAATAGATTTTGATCCTCACAGCTTCATATAAACAACTTTATTTCAGACTTAAGGTCTTGTTTCCTGGATCTGTGAATGTTGATCGCAGGGTTTTTCAAGGTAAAACACAAAAAAACTCAAAGAATTCCTAAAAGGTTTGGTCTGTGGAGTTTTAATCCAATAGATGTGTAGCAGCAGTACCTTCACCGCCTCTCTGTCATTTGATCAGAGGAGAAAACAACAGAGGTCTCTGGGCAACGTGCTTCGCCTAACAGAAACACAAGCATCCAGTTGCTTTCTCCGCTGTCAGGAATGGCTACAGTTTTGGATCCCTTTAAGCCTTTTTCTAAAGAAGTACGATTAATAAAGAGGCTGAACTCCAGTCTGTGCAGGTCAGGAAGGAAGAATGGACTCGTAGGCTCTCAGCAGCATATGGCAATGGCTCCTTTTAGAAACGAAGTCCCTCTGTTGGACCCTTGCAGCAGCCATCTGAGTGCAGGAGCTGAGGTGCACTTTGGAATCCAAGGCCGGCCAAACTTCATAGATCAGGTGGCATCTTCATGGCTCCCAACAGGGTCTAGAAATAGGCCTCAAACGGCTCCAAACCCTTCAGGTATCGGTGCTGATCAAACAGTAGACAAGCTCTGTAACTCCAGAAGAAACACTTATGCAGGAACAAAAGATTGAGTAGCAAAATAATTGGTTTGGGTTATCTACTCTAAATCAATATCAGTAAATGATAGTTTAGTGCCGAAAAGAATTCAAGTTGTTGCCCAGCAAAGGGCACCGCTGACTTCTTACAAAAACCTTCTACAAGCTGTTGGAAAAAAAAACTGTGTTTTTCTTTTGTCTAGGGGACTAAACTTAGGTTTTAGAAAACAACTAGCAACACCCACCCCACCAGCAACATTTTTAGTTCTAAATCGAAATCAGAAAACACACGCACAGAATGCGAATGGAATAATAAACAGAGAGATGTATAACTGCACTAAAAAAAGCAACAACTCACTGAGCTCACTTTTTGGCTGCACCTATAATCGCAGCCATTAATGCTAATAGCTGCTCAATCCTGAGAATTCAGAAGAGGAGAGAATAGCAAAAACAAGACTTCAGGGGGATTCTAGCTACCTTTAACTCAAATCCTATTGCAAATAAAACAACACCTAAAGGTTCCATTTTAAAACTCTGACTTTCATTTTGCTACAGCAGCCCTTCCTGTTATTTCCTCCAGGCTCTTCTTGGGATGTAAATTGACTTGCAGTGACTTGAACACTGTTATTTTTTCCAAGGTTCAGCCGTTCCCATTAGCATTCAGCTGCAGCCACAGAGGACATCAGTGAAAGCCACAACCCACAACAGTCTCCCTGATAAACACGCAGGACATCTGGTGAGCAATGACTGAACTGGTTTTCCAGCTATGAAATGTGTTTGTTTTGTCAGATGGAGAAACGTAAAAGACTTTTAACAGCTTAACAGTTTACTGTTGGTCAGACGCTACAATTTATTTGTTATTTTTATTAGCCTGCTGAAGCAATCAATTATGTTTTATAGCAGGAGAGTAGTATTATCCATAAAATGTCCTCAGCAGCATCCTATCAGTGGACCCATAAATAGTCAAGTGTTCCCTTTGAAAACATTATCGACAGTAAATGTAAAATGGTTCTCATGGGGTATCTATAGTATGTTTATGGTTCTAATCACATCGCTTGTCCCGGGTAATAATCAAAAACTTACAGGTTACAGAACAGGTGCTTACAGATTACCTGCTGTCACCTAGAAATATGACAATACTCTAATTTTAGTTGACATGTGAGATATTTTCATACCTCACAGTATGTATTAGCTACCTAAAGAATACTGTAGGAGTATTCACAGTGCAAGCTATTATTTATGTCAATATAAACTTGCAGTTTTAGGTACTTAAAGTTGTGCCTAAAGGGCTCTTATAGTTTACTCACAGATGTATTTTAAGGGCCAGTGGCGTGCAGAGATTGTAGAAGGCAAGGCATAGAAAGAAAAAAGGGCTCACATAGTGCATCACTGTAGAGCAGGCTTCGCCAATTACGGCCCTCGAGGGCCGGTGCCCTGCACCTTGTAGATGTGTCTCTGCTTTAACACAGCTGAATCAAATAATCAGGTCATTAGCAGGACTCTAGAGAACTTAGCTGGATACTGAGGAGATAATTTAACAATGGCATTTAGGTGTGGAAGCAGAGATGCATCTAAAATGTGCAGGACCATGGACTTCAAGGGTCAGTTTTGAAGATGTCTGCTGTAGAGCATATTTTGTCCCATGGTTTGGCTCCCGATAGGGGCCCCTGAGAGGGCAAGTGAGGGCACTTTAGCACACACTTTGGGTACCAAGAGGGCACTTTAGCACATGCATTGTGCTCCCAAAAGGGCAGTTTAGTATAGATCTTGGCACCCAGGAGGGCACTTTAGCATGCATTTTGGTTCCTGAGAGGTTACGCTTTGGCTCCTAGAGGGCACATGAGGGCACTCTGGCAGGGGTTTTTCAACAATTGGATCCTGAGGGGATCTCCCCACCCCCACCTGCGCACGCCTTTGTTAACACACCTTTCCAATTAAAGCACATCTACAGCATACCTACAGGTTGTACAGGGAGTTCTCTGATAGTAATTGAACTCTATCTACTGGGTACCAGTTGGATACAGCAGTTTATTTAGGGGAGACTTTTAAGTATAACTACAGGTTATCTATGCGATGTTTTATTAAGTACTGATGGAGAACAGATGACACTCTTCTTGGGTACCTCTGTAATACCTAAAGCAAAGGTTTGTTAATTGATACTAAAAGAGCATCTATTGGTACATACTGTACAGACTGCTTTAGAGTAGTTATTAAGTACTTTAGGGGTACTTGTTGGATATTTAGAGGGTTCTTAGCAGTCGTTTAATTACAGTGGTGCCTACAAAGTTCTTTTTTGATATGTTCAGGACACTCATGATACATAGTGGAATGTTTTTTCATGGATGGATGGATGGATGGATGGATGGATGGATGGATGGATGGATGGATGGATGGATGGACGGACGGACGCTCAGTACATTTAAAAGAGAAACCTCCTTAACGATGCTGTCTTTTCCAGCAGCCCTCCTCCCCTTGGAGCGATGACTCAGCAGCAGTCCAACGCTACATTTACACTTCTGCCACACAGAGGTCAGAAAACATCAACATTTAATAATGAAGTCAAACAAAACTCCCCTCCCACACAGTACATTATGTAAAGCCTCCACAGTGTCATTTTGCTTTAAGAGTAATTCAGAGTGAATAGGTTAAATTATCCGCTCAGCTAATGTCATCTGCAAACTGTAGGGTTTGTGTTAGTAGCTGTGCATAGAAATCATGCAGAGAAAATGCATCTTAATTGATGCATTACAGATTATGCAACAAGGGCTACATGAGAGTTCAATAATAACAGAAAACAGTGCAGGGCAAATAGACCCAAACCCTCAACCAGAACTACCTGTGTCTTTACAGGGGCTATGAGGAAATACACTCAACTATGACCTTCCCTAGATCCTTCACTGCAGCTGAGACAGTTCTGGAAAGACTGGCAGACCCTGTGAGTGACCGGGCCTCTGGGCGGCGCTATAACAGCAGGCCTCAGCTGTGGCAGGTGAGCCATGGAGAGTTCAGCTGCTTATCTGTCCTGGAGCCAACAAAAAAATAATATTTATAATTAGAAAAAAATGACAATGAAATATGGATTTCTGATCAGGATTAAACTGCGGGAACTTAATTAGATGTTTTTTTACATAAACTATAGTAAAAAGTCCAAAACTAACAGGGCCAAATAAAAAAAGGATTTTAATTCCCATTTCAATCAAATCAGCAGCTTAGTTGAAATGCATTCAGTAGAAAAAATGAGTTCTCCAGATATTTTCAGTTCTCTAAATCAATGTTTTATAGTTCAAAGTAAAATTTATCTCCCATTAAATGCCGGTTAAATTCTGCTTTCAGATAAATTGTTGCTGTTATTCTAAAGTCTGTAGGTGCAGAGTGGAGCAGACGACAGCTTCGATCCAGGAACGATACCAAGAAACCCATATCATTGTATGTTTTTGTCTCTTTTTGGAATCTGCATTTCTTTTGTAGTTTTATTTTAATAATACGTCCAATTTTTTCTTTGGTTTGTGGTTTTTCTTGCAGCTGCAGTAGATATGCAAGATCGGGTCAAATCCCTTCATTCACGTGAGTTTTGGAGGTTTTCATGCAGTACCTGTAAACTGTACCTGTTTATAAAGACATGGGGGAAAACTAAGTGCAACCACTTTACCTGCTAGTCAAGAGCTAATATGTTAGTTAGATATTGATCTGTTAGTAGCCAGCTCTAAACTGCTTGAAATATTCTAGGGGTTCACAGCCAGAGATTCCAAGAAAGACTCTTTAGGCCTCTGTTGATGGAAGGGAAATTAGAAAAAGGATGAATAAATATGAATTGCTTGGAACATTAAAGGAAAAGGATTTTCTAGTGAGTCTTTGAAAGGTTTGTTACATCTTAAAGGACAATGATTTCCTTTAAAATGTCCTCTGTAAACATGAGTTACTGCAACATTTATTTTCCCTTTGGGATAAATAAAGTATTTCTAAATTGAATTTGAATTGAATCAGAGAAAAGAGGAGGTATAACGAACAGCGTTATATTTGGAGAAACCAAACCACAGCAGGCTAATTTCAAAAACTTTTTTACGGCTTTCAAGCATGGTGGCACAGAGATGATGATGTGGGCCTTTTTTTGCAGCCAGTCTTAGTCAAGTTCTAAAGTCAAATTTGGTTTGTAGAGGATCATCAAAGGAACATTGACTCACATAAAGCAGCAAAGGAATCAGAGTTATGGTGAAAATTAGCTAAGATCTATGTGGTGGGTTCTTACCTAACCCTGATGTGTGTTTGGTTCTAACCATGAGTGCATATTCATGGTAAGAACCAATGCATATGAGGGGTTTCATGTATTAACAGAGGTACAATCGGCTCAGAGAACATGGATAACATTGACAACATGGATGAAGATTTTCGACCACTAACCATAAAGAGGAGCGTCATACCGTCCTACACTCTGCCGGCACCGTGAGACATAAGCTACCTTTTTACATTTTGGATCATATTGCAAAGTTAAGGAACCTGTGAAGAGTCTGTTTGCATATTTGTGTTTCTGTTCCAGAAAGAGAACCACCATCCCAGTCTACACTCCCCCTGTTCATGATTCTTCCCTCTTTAGGTGAGGAAGACTCATTCTTATTTACTGTATATCAGCTTACATCAAGTTCTAAGTCCCTGAATTCTGGCAGTTGACATATTTCTGTTCACTGTTCTTCCATCTGTCCTTTGGTGTGACTCTGCAATGACCGACGTGAGACATATTGTAAGACTGGTAGAATTATCAGTAACGTCCACTAGAGGGCGACATTATGCTATGAAACAGCCCTAGCTGCACGCGCTCACGTTCACTTTAAGCACTGTCAGTCTTCAATAAACTGGTTTTTCTTCATTATTTGTCGTTGACTGAAGCAAAATACAAAGGTTTCTGGAAAAATTTGGCTCATAATCACTGCATTAATGTGATTGATGTGTAAATCAAAGTGAACACTGCTTTCTTTCCTGAAAATAAAACTACAGTAGCAATGCAACAATGGCACAATTTATAAGAAAAGAATAGATTGAAATAAATGTCTCTAAATTTTGACAATAAGGCATTTCATTTTATTTTTTTTATCTTCATAGGTTAATAAGCATAAATGGTTGGTTTTCTCTCTCTATATATAAATATGCTTCATTGAATAAAATTACTATACAACCATCAATGGCTTCAATATACCTTTTTTATTTTCATTAGTTTAAAAAATGCAAGTAATTAGCTAGTCTGTACAACCATTGTATTAATAAATAAGAAAAAAGAAGAAGGATTATAAACAACTACTGTCATCCCAATAAAACATACATTTTATTTGAATGAGGTTTTAAAAAAACTGAAGGTAAAATAATGATGATATACTTTATAAATCAATGAATGAAATAATTGGATGAATTGATAAGTCAGTAAGAAATTTCATATCAGAAAACCGCTTCTTTTTAAATAATGAAAGACAGTGAAGGTCTGCTGAGCAAACGGTGTTCCCCTCTGGGAGAGCTGCCTGTCTGTTGAGGAGGTGCAAACCTGTTTCCTAGCTGGGCCCCAGTTTAACAAACTTTACTGGCTTTTGGAGCAGGCATCTCCAGATGGCTGAATCCAGAGCAGCTCGTGGTAACGGTGGTTTTTCACAACCCAGATCCATTTTCCTGGTGCCTGACACCCTCCGAGGTCTGTTTCCTCTGCTGATTAGGCTGGCCTCCCAGCGTTTTTCCCCAAAACAGAAAAAAAGACAGGCGCTTGGATTGATTAACGGTCTTCAGTAACTGTCAGACGCTCCCTGGGATTTCTGCTTCCTTCTGGGTAAATACATATATCAAAGTAATGACCATGATTACAAACAGGGTTTAGCAGTTTTTCCGCCTCTATGACAAACATTTAATTGAAATGTCTGATGATTTTTAGTAAAAACATCAACATTATTCTCTCTGACTAGGAATTTCTCAGGTGATCACCTGGACTGATGGAGATCATGCCAAGAAATATGAGTGCTGTCATTAAAAATCCAGATTGTTTCACCAACTCTTGATTTCTGAACCACTTTAGTAAAAATTTTAGAAATTATAAAGCTTTCCTTTTATTTAAAAACACTATTATTTAAATATTTGTATCATTTTCTGCATTTAGGCTCAAAATAAGACACACACATACAGTATATCTTCACATGGATTAATACTCCACCACCCTGTTTCACCATGGGGAGGACGTTTGCTGCTTGCTTCCTAATGTGGTGTTTCACATGTTGACAAAAAAAAGTGGTTTTTTTTTTTTGTTTTTTTTTCTAATTCCCAAACAATTTTTTCATATTTTCACAGAGTGACCAGAGGAAGGGAGCGTGCAGCTCCTCTGTCCAGCATGGTGACCACTGTGATGCCTTGCAACCCCTACCTGAGAGCCCCGCTTCCTGCCTGGTTTAAACATATGGAGAGACCTTAGCCCCGTGAAGATGACAAAGTTTTGAAGCCTTCATCCTCCTTTTTATGCCATCCAATCAATTTACATGAATAGGTCTATAACTATGTGATGTCAGTGACTGATTCAGAGTCAGTTGGAGAATAATGAGTTTCACCATTATCATAATTTCCCTGATTTACATGAGTGGTTTTCTAGTGAGCGTTTGCATTGTGCTCTTATATATTTTCTCTCTTACGGGCGCACTCAGTCGTTGACTCTGTGTGTGAGTGTGTGTGAGTGTGTGTGTGTGTGTGTGGGGGGGGGGGGGGTGCGTGTGTGTGTGTGTGTGTATTTGTTTCATGAGGGGGTAAAGAGCCCAAAAAAGGGGGATTAAGTGGAAGCAAAGCTTTTCCAATCCCTCATATTTATGTTTAGCTTCTATAAAGAAGCAGTAGCAGGTTTACATTCATGCTAATCTTCACTAAATTAACCAGCCTGCAGCTCCCAGCAGACACATCATTCTGAGGCAGACATATTGTGTAGAGATTATTATGAAGTTCCTGCCAGCTATATCTTTATGTCTGTGGTTTGTGCAGCTTCGCGCTTACACAGGAAATAGGAATGAGCTGGTTTTCCTGTTTCTCTTCATCTATAGTTTGTTTAGATTTGCACTTCGGGGGGATTTCTACATGAACACTCTGGTGATTTGGTGAGGGTTAAAATTTGCGACTAAATTTGGGTCTTTTTTGGAGCAAAGCCTCCAGTTTCCACAGGTGTTAGGAGGATGAAAAGAGAAACAAGTTAATGACCTTAAATAAAAGGCTCTTCTCCTCGTTCTTGCCTCCTGAGTCTGGTAGAAATGTTTGAGTGGTTCACACTTCGCCCACAATACAAAATGACACCACTGTTCAATAAACCTCATGAGTATCAGCCTGAACCTGACTTTGCAGGTTGTGCTGACCACATATGGAACAGCAGGAGCTCTTTGAACCTTGGATTCACTAGTTTCAGTACTGTTCAGACAAACAGACAGCAATCAACCTATTCTACGTGTCGTCACATCACAGCCTGCAATCTATTTGGATTATATGTGTGGTGAGTAACTGTAAAGTGGAAAAGATCCAAATACTTGCGGGGGTTACAGATTAAAGATAGCGTGCCTTCCACAGATTTTGAACTGGATTCAGTTCTGGACTTTAATTAGGCCCTTCTAACACCTGACCATCTGAAGGGCATCTACGTCTTTTCCTTCCACTCAACTTGTCATGAATAAACCTTGATACAGTAATCAAACAGAAGATCGTTTAGATACAACCCCTCCTTTAACAATTGTTTTAATGGTCATATTTAAACGTCCCAATCTGAGAAACTTTTATCATGTTTTCATTCCAAGTAACCTTTAGATTTAATAGGATTAAAGCTTGAAATGCTTCAGTCTGCATTTAATAAATCTAAGTATTCCCTGAGATTTTCTTTGTGAGATGCATATCTGAATAAACTATTTTATGAATATTTTATTTTTAAGATGAACCTCTCTAAAAGAATTGTATATGAACCATACAGTTTCTTCCAAAAAACATAAAACTTTTGTCATTTATTTTACTTCATCCTTTAGCAATAAGTCCCGTAAGCTCAGTCCTGCAGATGATGTTCAGGCTGATAAGCTTTAATTTACTAAGATGTGGTTTTCCCTTTGGTTTTCTGCAGAGGATACTTCAGACCAACTGCTTCACTGACTCTACATCAGTTTTACATGGTAACATTTCTGCAAACACTCAGTATTTTGCAACAGAGCTGATCATTAAAAAAGCCTGAAAGAACTCCTGCAAGAGTGAAGCTTTTATCATGCATCAAACTTCCTGTCTGCAGATTCAGTCTCCTTAGACGACCACCTCTGCTGCATGTGGTCTTCTGCCATACAGCCGTGTAGCAGCTAACCAGCTATGTTTTTAGGGTGTTCTGAACGGATTTGCTGTTTTGTTAGAAGGCTACACTGATGATCTGGCTTTGGAGCAGAATCGTTTTTATATCCAGAGTTTGGTGCATGTCTGTACAAGCTGTGGGTAAATGGTAATGTTGTGTATTTTCTGTTAATAAAATAGTTTTAGATCTGTTAGAATAAATAAATGGTGTCCACAGATGCTTGTTATACTGAGGTCTAAGCCTTAAATATGCTGTTTTCTAAATCCATTCCCTCAGAATCTTTATCCCTCCCCACTCAGTTATCCTCCAGCAGATTTGCTTTCAGATCTCTTTTTGTCTTTAGCCTCATTCATCTTTAGATCAACTCTGGATTCCCTGCTCCTCCTGAAGAAAGGTATCCCCACAGTATGATGCTGCCACCACCATGTTCCATTGTTTTGTTTATAGGTCTGTTAAATTTGACCAAGGCATCTCCTACATGTTCCATGGACGCCTTGTGGAAAGCCCAGAGGTTCTTCTCTACAGGGCCAGATTTATAATAGTCGTACAGCTAAGAGATGCTTTCTCGACACTGCTGGATGTCTGCAGCTCCTCCAGAGTTATCATGGGCCACGCTTGAGTGCTTCTCTGATAAATACCCTCCCTCCATGTCTGGGTAGAGCTGCAGCTGGTTCCTCTTCCTTTCAATGTGTTCAGACGATGGACTGAACAGCGTCTCTGGAAAATGTGCACAGTTTGGGATATCGTTTTAGAACCTAAACCTGCTTTCTACTTTCTCCCAGACCTCTCAGCTTTGTTCCCTGTTCTTAATGAAGCTTTGTGTTCTCTAAAAACTTTAGAGATTTTCACAGTTTAAATTACACACTTGTGGGCTCTGATTAGGCGATGTCTAAAGTTAGTTAAAGCTTGTTGCGCAGAGTTTCAGGAGGATCAGAACATAGAGCGCTGAATAGAGTTTCACTTCAAGGGGTTAACAGTTTAGCAATCATCCTTTAACTTCCATAGTTAAGTGCTACTTTTGTGATGTAACTTTAGAGAATGAATTAGAGCTTGAAGCTCTCAATTACAATAAAGTGTTGCAAAATAAGCAGCAGTTAGTCTGTTTTTTCCATTTGCGACAGTTTTTTTCCTGGTATATCCCACTGTCTTGCGGCCCCAGAGAGTGCTCTTATCTCAGGAGAAGCTGTGCGCACTGGATTGCTGAGTCACCTTTCATGGGAGGTTGCCCTTATCTCCTGAGAAGCACAACATTGAAGCGGTTGGTTTCAAAAGCAGGAACTTTGGGCAGGAGCACCCTGTGGCCTGCCATGTCTTCACAGCCATGATGCGGATTGCAGCAACACTTCCTCAAAGCTTCACGGCCTGTGACACTCCGTTTTGGGAGGTCAGGGTTTTGTTTCTGATGTGAAGGTGTGAAGCGCTGCATAGTGGGAGGGCTTGACGGCTCAGGCCTTGCAGTGAAATGTGATTCAGCACATATTAGGAAAAAGGATGTCCATTAATGATGCTGCTGCTCTTTGATCGCTGCAAACCTCCTGAGATTTGATCTCTGCACATTTTCCGGGGTCGCGTCATATCACAAGTAATCAGTCTGCACTCAACTCTCTGTTTCCTCGGGTTTGATTCATGGAAACCATGTTGCTGTAATTAATATCATCACCTAGCAGGTCTCAAAACATCATCAGGTAGTGGTGACGGTCGACTGGCCAACAATAGGCTCGGGATGGTCCTTATTTCATGGATCTTTAAACAGTATTCACAGTCTCACATCTGGAAGCGCAGGCAGCATGTAACCCTTAATTGGTTTCAACACCTTAATAAGCCAAAGACGTTCAACACTGATAATCACATTAAATAGTCCAATTTATCGAAAAAGTCAATTGCAAAGTGAAAAAAAGTCCTTTTCTTTAGGAATGCATTATGCTGTGAGGATGTCGGAGTAAATTAAATTCCCCTCTGCACACTAAAGCATCAATTTCCTTATGGTAATTATCTGCTGGAATAGACGTGTCACTAGAAGGAGGCAGGCATGCTTGACATTTAGCCTTTTTATGGGTAAAAATTAAGACGAGGGAAAGGAAATTAATCTCCAGCCCAGGCAGGCATTGAGAGATCCTGGAGGATAGTAGCTGAATCAATCATGATGTTTGTGAGCCTGTTTTGAAAAGTACTGCTGATGTGATTCAGACCACAGGCTGGAAAATCTGAAGAGGAGGAGGAGGAGGAGGCGTTTTCTAAGCAAATAGAGTTATGATTGCCATAATAAGGCTTGCTTTAGCAAACAGGGTAATTTGGGAACTATGATTGTTTCAGGACTTTTTTTTTCTCACAGGAAGACAATGAGACTTATGTATGTGGGGAAAAGCCAACAGAGAGTTAAATTGGATAAATATGGTGACTCGCAAAAGGTATTCACATCCGTTATATGGTCTAAAAATATTTAGTTAAAAGATTTCATGAATTTATTAGGATTGTATACATTACACCACAAAGAGTGGACAAATCCGCAGAGATCCTGAGCTAAAGAGGGAGAATCTGTTGACAGAACTGATATTAATCATGGTCTCTATACATCTGACCTTTATTGAAGAGTGGGAAGAAAAAGCAACTGTTGAGCGACACTTTGCCAGCAGCCATGTAGGGACCAGAATAAACTTGAAACAAGAGGCTTGAAAACCAGTTTTTAGCCTCCATATAAAAACACATACCTCTCCTCAGTGATACACAGTAGTGGCAGTATAATGCTCAGGGGAGTACTTTTAATCAGCAGAGACAGAGACCCAGGTCAGAGTCGATGTAAGAAACTGGATAAAGGAAAATCTTTTCAAGTAAAGGAGCTAGAGGCTGAACTGGACATGCAGCCATAATGGAAACGCTCTGGAGTAGATTAGCGAACATGTTGTGTATAAGCCAGTTATCAGCTAGATTAGAGGGTATTAATGAATGGGTGAAGTTTTGTTCTGTTGTTTCAAGTGTTTTCCTTTGTCTGAGGTTCCAAGGATAAGTGATTGGTTGCTGATATCAAACCAGAAGGAAAGATGGATTCTGAAGACCCAGAAGAACTCACTAAAAAACATATAAAATATCATTGGCTGACTGATTGTGTTGGTGTGATTCATCACCAGGAAAAATGAATGACCCATGAATGTAATCCCACTCTCACAGCTATGGTTCAAAGGAGACAGTAGACACCCTGTTCCTTCAATTATTGCTTCGGTTCATTAGGGTTAGGAGGTAATAGCTGTTGGTCTCCACCCAACCAGTTTTAGATAGATTCTGAACTTTGACTAGGCCAGTACTGCATCTTGATTCTTCTCCTTTTTGGTAATTCTGTGGTGAAGTGTGTCATTGGCATGTTTTAATGATCCAGTTTGGGTGAAGCTTCAGCTGCTGAGGAGACCAAGACGTTGACAGGTCTCTGGAATGTTCTTGTTCCCAACATATCAGCCAAGATAAGCACTGTAACAACCTTTGTTTACTGCAGCTTAAACTATTCGCATTTAAATGCAACCAATTGTTTTACTGTGACTTTTCAAATTTGCCCTTTCTCCCTCCTCCCCTTTCTCTCTGTCCTTCACCTCAACATGTCACCTTCACCGTCTCTGCTAGCTGCTAAAGCTAATCAGTAATGTTTAGCAGGATGTATACCTTCTATACAGTGTATGTAGTTGAGTGTCTGCTGATTAACTGCTGTTTTTTTCTGTCTTTTTTTCTTTAAACTTTTAAAATAATCTGTACAGTATTTGATTCCAGTGATCGTTTGATCTTGAACTTCCTTCCACCAAAGTCCTGTTTTGTTCTCAGTTGGGTTCTGGTCTTGGTCTTAAAGTTAGTCTGCAGCTCCAGCTGCTCCACTGATGGTTTCACACTTTCTTCTGAAAGGCTTTAGTGTTCAGTGGATGCATTAGTGACTAAAAGGCCTGAGTCTGCTTTAAGGGCCCAAATCATCACCCCATCACCGTTGTGCCTGCAGGTTGGTGAATTAACAAATAAGTAATATTGTTTCAATAATCTGGTACCTACTTTGGTTTCATCTGTTTAAAGCACATTTTTCCAGAAGTATTGTGATTCATTAAGAACAACTTTACCAACCTTTGTCATGCAGTCCTATTCATGTTTGGGAGAAAATGCTTTCTCCTTCTTATATAAAAAAGATGGATTTAAAACCGTAATCTGACAAACAACAACAGTTGCTTCTCTTAACTGCTGGTGTCATCCAATCTTGGCCTTGTTTGAAATCATACCTTTTATGTTATTAAAGCTGCTAATTTATCTTCTAAATCACAAAATGCAACAAGGGTGCATTTAGTTTCTAAACACTAGAAGTTAATGTGTTAATTTCATTCTTTTTTATTAAATAAAGGACTCTGTTGTTTTGCATACTTAAGCACAACTTTATATACTTTTACAACCCAGAGACCACGAGAGATGTTTTGACAGATTGACAGAGTTTTAGGGATAAATCTAAAGTTGTAAACAGGTCTTTGAATGAATCAGAAGCTTGATTAAACACTTGATTAAAAAGTGGATTTTATCTAGAAAAATGCTGATTCAGCAGTCTCAGTCTGATGCCAAACTTGATTAGGGTTGAGATTTGTTTTTTTTCATTGTAAAAAAAGAAGCCTGTACAGTAAGAAGAACAAAAACAACAAACAGCAACAAAAAACCCACAGGGCTTAGAGATTGAAATATTATTTTTCTCAATAAATTCTTAATCAGAAATGTTTCTATTTGACTCTGATCTTAAATGCAAAGTTAAAATGAGGGATGTTGGTCATCAATGGAAGTCAGTCTGATCAGTGGGAGGATTTAGACATTCATTCCTATTCAAGCTTTTATCATCTTATTTTAGGTTGAGGGCACCCCCTGTACCAGTTTGGGATGAATTACTTACATTTCTCCATTAAAATACTTTTGGATGGAGGCGACAAAAATACCTTCATTCACTAAAATTGTTTATATTCTTGGATTGATTACAGATTACTAAATGTAACATTCTGGTAGTCATTCCTCAAAATGAAATAATAAAAAAAGATCTTATTTATTTGTGGTTTTTAAATCTCAGCTGGACTTTTCTGATTAAATAAAGGTTAAATACATTTTTTTGGATGATTCTTACATATTTAAACCTAATCATGAATTTATCAGAAGTCACATAATCAGTAGAGTCTATGGTGACCTTTAGCTTTGAACATCTTCCAGGAAATACGGTAGTGGCAGCATCAACCTGTGGGGGGCTTTCCTTCAGCAA
>JAUZNJ010000033.1:90371-105768 GCA_034780135.1 Jordanella pulchra
TCTTTGAATTCAGCCTCTGTAGGTTGATAATTTACATTTCCATCAAATGATGTGGCCTCCTTTTGTTCCTAACACATATCAGCATCAAAAAATTGCATGATTTTTTCCCCATTGAGATCTGATGTGTTTTCAAAGTGTTGCTTTAATTCTTTTGAGCAGTGTATTTCTCCAGCTGTGTTTCAGTGAAACTGAATTCTGGGTCCTGGTGAAGGCTTGAAGTTCTAACTTGTTATGGAAACATCTCACATTGCCAATAAGGATATCTGGAAGAGATGGCTTGAATTTCCTCCTCCTGCGATGCACTCTCTGCTCGTCCTTTTCAGCTCTAGTGGGGCTTGGAGATGAAGTATTATTTTAGCTTTTGAAATATTGAGCTGCTCTAAGGGGGAAAAAATGATGATGGATTTCCTCATTTTCAGGGAGTTTAAGACATTGCGTATAATTTCATTATTTTACATTCAGACTGCAGTACAAATACGTGTCTGTTGATACTATAGTATTTTCTATTCTGCTTTCTAACCTTGTACATCAATGAGTGAATTAGTCAATGTGATTGAGTCAGTCTGAGATAGCCAGACTTATATAAAGCTCCAGACTATACTATAGGATACACTGCGTATGCAATACTCTTGGAGCTCGATAGTTAAACTAAACTAAAATTACTAGTGAAACATCGCCGCATATACAGAAAACTGCTTTTTATTGCAGCCAAATCTTATGCACTTTGGCATCTTTAAGGCGTGAGAGTAGAGAGGACCAAGATGGTGGTAAATGGCATCAGGTTTTTGGCCAATTGGATATCTAGTGGGTAAATGCACATCAGTGATCATAACAAATGTTCCTAAAATAAAAGACATTGGCACAAATAACTTCCTCTGCATAGCATCCAAAATAAGAGGTGAAAAACATTGGGAAAAAAGTTTAATCTACAAATGGTGGAACTGAAGTTCTTTTTAAAATGAATATCAGAATGAAGTGCAAAGCTTGGCCAACCTCTGGCCTTCTTGAGCTGATTTACAAAAATATAGAAACTTACACAAATTCTATGTTTTTTCTTGTCTGGACATGAAATCTCAGACACACCTTTTCTGTCCTATGTCCATTAGGATTAGCAAAATTATATTTTCTAAAAATGAGAATGAGTTATAATTTTTTAACCTTTTTTTTACTTTCTTAGAGGTTAGAAGTGTTTGTTTTTAGTACCCTTACCTTTAAACTGCATGACTTGGGATCAATGTTTTAAAATCCCTGCAAAGTTCTCACAAATGTTGGCAGGAAAGTTGGTCATTTTTCCTGACAGAACTGGTGCAACTGAGCCAAGGTTGTCTGCCTTGTTCAGGGGTGGCTTTTCTTCTCTGCCAATAAAATGATCAATAGCATTGAGATCAGGGCGTTGTGGTGGCCAATCCAAAACATTGACTTTGTCCTTAAGCAGCATGTTAATAGGTTTGGCTGTATTCTTCATGTAATCATTTTGAAGCCCCATTTACACTCACGCTTCTTCAAAATGTCCACTTTTTTTGTTGTTTTCTTTAATGCTTTAGTCTAATTTTTTTAAGAGCACCAGTTCCTACTGCAGCAAAAACACCTTGTAACATGATGATGCCACCCCCGTATTTCAATATTGGGATGATGTTCTCAGGCTTATAAGCTTCCCCAAAAGTAATAATAGCCATTATGGCCAAGCAGTTCAATTAGATTTTAGGCCACACATCTCAGATAATTAATTTACTTGTCCCTGTATATTTGCAAATTGTATTCTGGCATTTGTTTATTTCTTTTGGAGTAACAGTTTCATGGCACTAAGCATTTTAAAATTACACCCAAGAGTGAACTAGAAGGTATTATAGCACAGAATGCATTTATTCTTGAAGCCTGGGGCTACATTTCATATAGAGTCAACACATTTTGGATTTGGGTTGTCATGAGGACTCATTTCAGTTGTGCAATATTGATTGTAGCATCATATTTTGATATAAACCACACAGAACAAGGAATCATCTAGTCAAGCATCAACAGTTCAGACTGCTGTTGGAGGTATAATGGTATGGGTAACATTTTCCTGACTATTTTTTGTGAGCGTTTTACTTCCTTCATGACTAATGGCTACTTCCAATATGATAAAGCATGGTCAAAAAGCTCCAATATTCTCTGTATACCACCAGCATCCACAGACAGCATATAGACAAGTAATACTGTTTTAGTTTTGTTAGATGCTTGTTCAAATATTAGTTTACTAGATCCAAAAGTTACATGGTAAATTCTTGAAGCGTTTAATTAACATGACCAGAGAACTACTACGTTTACCATTTACACTAGCACCTGTGTTTGCTGGTATTTGACTCAGAATATCCATAAAGACTGTTTCTAAGAAAGCATAAAAAATAGACTCTAATCTGCCCAAGAGTATTTACCTGCAGTTATTTCATCGTTAAAATATATCATGTTACAAAAAAGAACATGTAATGGGTATTTCAAAACAAATGTGTAAATGCTTTCAAACAATTACTGAATATGGATAAAGTCTAGCAAATTGAACAATTTTAGTGGCCAATGTTTTTTGCTCTACTTGGTTTAGGTTTGGTTTAAAACAATGTAAAATTGGAATTTTTTTTCCAACATGTAGGTTAATAACTTTAAAAAAGCCCTCCCTTGTAGTAATAAGAATGTAGACACTTTGAAATATATAAACGTATATGTATGTATATAAAAGCAAAGTTAGTCTTCAGGGGCAATGGCCTCTGCAGTAGAGATGGTGTTATCCATCTTTTGCTTGCCTACAAGCTTTGCTCTGTTTTGTCACCCAGATCCAGTTTTGACTGGTTTGAGCTAGTCTTGTGAGCATGCGCACTCGGTGTAAACAGGAAGAAGCGAAGAAAAGTAGGTTAAATTTTTCATAAACCGAAGAGGATGGTCGGACTCAGACGGACGAGCACTTTTCTTGCTTTGTAAATCTATTCACAAGCACCACTTTGATCTGAAAACAATTTTGATTCGCTCTTATAACAATTCTCGAATTATTTTTTTTTGCAAAAGCAGATTTTGATTTTTAAGGAGGAACATATTTGCTCGCATTGTGAGCTTTACCGACGGAGGGTGACGCGGATCATTTCCTTTGAGGGGGGCCCTGCTGGTCCTTAAAACCCACATCCTGTGTTGGTTTTTTGTCTATTTTCGTTTTTATTTTTGATTGAATCGACGAAGCATTTGTACGATGGTTCAAAAAGATAAGACTTTAGACACTCCTCCGTTAGATGTAGAGCCGAGCCCCAGCCCAGTCTCTGGAGAGGCTTGCGTGGAGGCCCCGGGCCCAGTGGCGGACTCCAGCATCGGAGTGGAAACGACGGGCCACAGAAAATTCATCAGTGGGGTTGTCGAAGGTATCACTGGCTAACACTGAACATATAATCTATATATTTAGTTTTTATCTGCGAAGAGATCGGAAGTAAAAATGCTGCAGTGGTTCCATGTTCTTTGTAGTTTGATGGCAGGTGGATTGCATTTTAATTAACCCCTTTTAACTACACTTTTGCTTCATTTTTTAATTGTTATCGGTTGTTGGTTTTGAATTCATTTACATGTATGTAGTGCTGATAATACAGGTGTTTATTTTCACCAAATCTATGCTTACCTTACTAGATTGCAGAAATTTAAATTTCGAGAAAATGCAGTCAGATAAATGTAATCATAAAGATAAGATAATGATTTATGTAAAAAGGGTTTTGTGGGTCATGTTTATTCCTTGGATTTTGATTTGGCCTGTGAAAGCTCGCCTTTCTTTCCAGCTCATAGACCCACACATACTCAGACCATATCAAATGGGAGTATTTTAACACCTGCTTGCCTACCAGATCACCCTTTGATAACCCTTTTGGACTGAATCTCGTTTTTTATTTTTTAAATAGATTATTTGAAGGAATTACAGGTTACCAGATGTCAAAAAAAAGACTATAAACTAAAACTTTTCTAGGCTATTGATTGGAAAAGCAGGTTTAGCATTGATGTTTGCAATATCAATGGCTTTTCTTCAGACTACTTCCAGGTATATGTTACTGCAAATAAGACCCATGGTGACTTGTCTGATTTCTCTTACTTAGGGTTTTATGGGCGTCCATGGACTATGGAGCAGAGAAAAGAGCTGTTCAGAAGGTAATATTCAATTTGTTAATGAGTCCATTGGATGGCAGCTGGGCCTTTAAGATGGTGGCACTGATTTTCCTCTTTGATCATAACTGAATTACACAGGCAACAGAAGTGGGGGCTGAACACATATCTATACGCACCCAAAGACGACTACAAGCACAGAATGTTCTGGAGAGAGCTGTATTCAGTGGAAGAAGCAGGTGAATATTTAGGGTTAGATTCTTACCATAAAATGTTTTTTTTTTTTTAAACCCCAAATCATGATTGGTAAATATCTGTATGTCATTTTTTCTTTTCTCATCCATTGCAGAACAACTTATGACTTTAGTGAGTGCTGCCAAGGAGCATGGAATAGAGTTCATCTACGCCATCTCCCCCGGGTTAGACATAACTTTCTCCAATCAGAAAGAGGTTTCTGCACTTAAAAGAAAACTTGATCAGGTATTGAATTCTATTAATATTCTAAGATAAAGACCTTAAATGGTGTTGCACACTCTGAATTCCTTTTTTAAATACTAATCCTCTTCATTTCCCACAGGTTACTCATTTTGGCTGCAAGTCCTTTGCCTTACTTTTTGATGATATTGACCACAACATGTGCCCTGCTGATAAAGAAGTGTTCAGCTCCTTTGCTCATGCTCAGGTTTCTTTAACAAATGAAATTTACCAGTACCTGGGAGAGCCTGAAACCTTCCTGTTTTGTCCCACAGGTACTAGAGAAATATTCCATAAGTTTTGTTTTTCCTAGCAAAATTTGCACATATCTGAATATCAGTTTTATTTGTTTTTGTAGAGTATTGTGGGACATTCTGCTACCCAAGTGTCTCGCAGTCCCCCTACCTCCGCACGGTTGGAGAGAAACTGCTGCCTAGCATTGATGTGCTATGGACAGGTCAGTTTGAATGAATTTAGCTTTATTTAGTGGACGCTGTCGTCATTGATTAGAGGTTATTCAAACATTTTGTTTTCTCTGTAGGTCCCAAAGTGGTTTCTAAAGAAATCCCAGTAGAGTCCATTGAGGAGGTGTCTAAGATCCTGAGAAGAGCCCCTGTAATCTGGGACAACATTCATGCCAATGATTATGACCAGAAGAGGCTTTTCTTAGGGCCATACAAAGGTCGCTCAACGGAGCTCATTCCCAGGTTAAAGGGGGTCCTCACCAATCCCAACTGCGAGTTTGAATCAAATTTTGTCGCAATTCACACTTTGGCCACCTGGTACAAGTCTAACATGAACGGAGTCCGCAAGGATGTGGTCATGAGTAAGTATGAGCTGTAGAAGGACTCATTTAATGACCAAAACCTCATTTACAGTTTCCAACTCTTGATTAGAGCTTACATTTTCAGATTAATAATCTAATCTCCATTTCCTTTCTACCTAATGCGATTCATTATTTCATCTTTATTTTTTCTCGCTTAGGTTTCATTACCAGAAAAATGACATATTGCACGATTTACTTAAAAATTGTACTCTGCCAGAAATTGAAGCTTGAAACTCGTACTGGTTGTTCTTAATCAGGGTTTGGATACTAAACATTTATTACGAAATATACATTGAATAGAAGATATTTGCGGATGATTGCTTTGGTTTAAATATCTATATTTGGTTTAGGGTATTAAGTTGCAACTACAACATACTAACTTTGTCCTCTGCACTTATGCCTTATAATGCATGTATAGTTGTTATTAATTGAACTTGATTTTTATATCTCTTTCTGTCACCCAGCTGACGGTGAGGACAGCACTGTGTCCATCCAGATCAAGCTGGAGAACGAAGGCAGCGATGAGGAGCTGGAGACGGACATGCTCTACAGTCCACAGCTTGCTCTCAGACTGGCTCTGACTGAATGGCTAACAGAATTTAGCGTGCCTCACCTATATAACAGTAAGAGTAATCCCAAAAGGTTTTAAGCCTTTTTTTTAATTGTAATCCAACATCCCTTAGATTAAACCTGTGCTCCTGTAGGCCGACAGGTGCCTCAGAGCGGTGCCAAGAGCACAGCCATCGATGTAGCCTCCATGGCGGCCCCATCCCTGTGCTCCTCCACATCAGTCACCACCGTGTTCCAGCAGCCCATCATGTCTCCTGCAATACCCCCCCTCCTTCTGGACCCCCTCCTGCACCCATTGGCTAAATCTGAGGAGGTGAGTGCGTATACTTGCTCTTTGTAACAGCTAGGTTATGATGGTAATAATGGAATATTATCATTGGTCTTAGTTAAGCTCTTGTTCTCGGGAAACAAAAATGTTCATTTTCCCGGTGTACACAGGTGGACACAGAAAAGAAAGATTCAGACGAGGAGCCGATGGAGATGGTGGTGGAGAAGGTGGATGAGCCGGAAGCAGAGGTGGATCCAGAAGAAAAGGATGTCGCTCCCATCTTGGCTGAGGACCTAAAACCTATGGATACAGACAAGGAGAGCCTGGCAGAGTCCAAGTCCTCGGATGAGTCAATCCAGGAGGACTGTGCGAGTGATATTGCTCCGATGCAAACAGACGATCAGCTCAAACAGGTAGTGTGATTGTTTGTTTGTGCTTTAGGCCAAAATCCTTGTAGAACGAACCTCTTATGTCCAGAAATTGTCTCTCTGCCATCAGGATCCGTACATTCCCGGCCCCAATGAGAAGCCTCTGTTCACACCAGAGGCTCCCACGCTGGAGGACCTGTGTCTGCTTGCTGAACTCTTTTATCTGCCTTACGAACATGGACCCAAGGCCACACAGATGTTAAAGGAGTTCAACTGGTTAAGAGCCAACAGCAGCGTTGTTAGCGTCAACTGTAAAAGGAAGGAAAGTGAAAAGGTGCGTCTAAATTGGCCCTTTTTTTTTTTTTTTACCCGTGTGAACGAGCCACAGTCCATTATTGGCTAAAACAGCTGGTAATGGAGCTGAAAACAAAATGGTGGATGTGTTCTACCCTCAGCATCCATCAGGGGGCGTTGGTGTGATGATAAACTGCAGGTTGCACAGAGTGGAGTTGTGTTCATTTGTTTACACAACAGCTCCCTTATATTGCATCATCTGTCATTTATTTTCTTCTGTAATGGCATCTTGGTAGGCTGCAGTGGAAAAGAACAGGCAGAGTCAACAGAAAGATGTTACATAAACATTTTAATTGTTAAAGGGTGACTAAACCAAACCTGGATTGTTACTGTGTACAGATCAAACAAGAAATCTTGATGGTTTAAACAGTTTTTGATTGGATTAAATATCAGTCCAGCTGAGTTAAAGAGTCTGTATAGAGATGAAGAAAGGTTCGCAGGGCTGATTGATGATGATCTTCCTTCATCTCGTGCGCTTAGGTTGCAGAATGGCGGCTTCGGGCGGAGAAGTTTCAGGACATGTGCTGCTCGGTTATCCACATGTTCACACGGCTGTCTAACACGGCCAACCGCACCATCCTGTTTGACCTCTACCCTTACATCTGGGACATCAAGAGCATCATGTCTATGGTCAAGTCTTTTGTCCTGTGGCTCGGTATGTATAGAGGAACTTTGGGGCCTCTTCATCTTGGCAAAAAATACAAAACAGCAGCTTAGAGTCTAGAATCTCTCCTCACACAATTTGTGTTTAAAACGACCAAATTAAGTTCCCTTAAAATTGGCTTTAGTGTTGCAGACACTCGAATTAGTGGTCCGTTAGGTGCACGGATTTAGTAGCGTAAGGATTATCCCATTTTCAAATTTTACATCATTACAAAGTATTTATTATTGAAGATAGGTTCTTTTTTTTTCAAATTATGGACACTGCATGACAAAATCCATAGTTATTCCTACCAGCTATAAACAATTTTAGTCTATTATTGACCAGTTTTGCAAAAATCAAGTAGAAATCCAAGTAATTACTCCGTTTTAACACATGCAGACTGTTTTCTGTAATAATTTCTATGTTTGCGTCAGACTGAATGCCGCTTGCACTGCTAACATCCTCTCTGTTTATCGAACAATAAGTTCCAGATTTATGACCATGCCACTCCGGGGTTACTGCTGCTTGCTGTGTGTCCTACGTTATCCCCATCAGACACACTTGCCTCCATTTCTGTCTGTGGGGGCGGGTGTGGGGAAAGTTCCCTATCCCCCGTCCTCCATGCCCCTAACGCGCACGCGAGCTCGGAGAGCAAGTTGACTGACTCATTATTGAAGGCCATTCTGATGCATAGAAAAAATATAAAACATAAAAAATGAGAAACTCAAACATATCAAAAGTGTTTTAGCTGAAACTACCTAATATATTGTTGCTTTACCTCTAAATAGGCTCTCAGATGGAGGTGGATTATCAATAATGTGTAACTTGACTTTATTATTTAAATGTAAAAAAAATATTCCTATTGCTGTTAAGAAGCAGCATCTTAATGATTAATGTTTTCTTTGTTAAAGTCTTTTGACAGATTGATGTGCTAAGCGCTAGATTTCTACAATCTGTCATAAAGGAGATGGTTTTGGGGGGTTTCACTCACATTTGTGAAGTTAAACACTTGATATAGTTTGAGTTGAATTCATTGCTGAGCGTTGTCTCATTGTTTTGGAGGTTGGCATTGATTATCCTGAAGCAGCAGCATGGCCTGCAGGTTACTCCCTGTAACCCAGTTTCATTTCCAGGTTTCTGCCCTGTTCTTCTACAGCCTAAGCTGAGATCTCAGCCAACAGTCAAACACAGCAGGCAGCAAAACCTGCAGTGGAAAAAAAGCCCATTTCACATGTTTACACACTGAAGGAAGTATTCTTCTAGAAGTCTCTGAGAAAAGCATTTATTTCGATAACATGCAGCGTATTGCGCAGCTATTTTTTTTTTTCTTATTTTTTTAAGCTGTCTTTGTTTGACACGATGTCTCATCGGTTCACATGAATTCTCCTTGAATAAAGCTTTGCAGCCGGCACTTAGTCACAAACTCCCTACTTGTACTAAGAACACCTACTAATAACCATTTTCTACTGTTTTCTCCCTTCACTATGTACAGATGGAAGAATCCACAGTACAAGTTTCTACTGCTATTGGATGGACAGTGGCCGATGTATGCACAATGCAGGCGTTGTCTCTTTCCTTTGTTCATCTTTGAATTTGATCTGAGTAATTTGAATTGTTTTTTTTTTTTTTTGTTTTTTTTGTTTTTTTTGTTCTCAAACCAAATTTTAGTAAAAAGATTGAATTGGAGGAAAGGAAACAACCCTCCGGATGAAGTCACATCTTGCGCCGCGACTTTTAAGCTTGAATTCCAGTTGTTAACTCCAAAAATTTCTCTCTTTAGCGGCATCTTCCTAACTTGTCTTTTTGTTTCTGTCAGTAGGCCTAAAAAAAAACCCCAAACTGATCAGACCAGCCTGATGCACTTGCCCAGAGGAACCTTTTTTTTGTTATTTAAGTTGAAAAGTGTCGAATTGAAGTATCCTTTCGAACTAGAGAAAGGAATCATATATTAACAGTAGATGGATTAAAGACAAAGTATAACAATATTTCCTGTTACCACTTGTGGAGGTAAATCCTGTTTTTGAAGTAATTCATGCTGAGTTCAAGGTTCCATCATGTGGGTGCATCTGCTGCTGTGCTGTCAGCTTTTTACTGGAGGTTTTGATCAGAGGTTCATGTGTAAAGCAGGGTTAGGCGACCTGCACGCGCGCTGCATTTGGCTGGTCACATGACAGGGCTTCTTGTCATCCAGGTTCAGACAGCCGTTAGGGTTATGTTCAAGAGCCTTGTGCGCTTTAGATACATGCTTTTTTTTTTTTTTTTTTCGTCTTTTGACTGAGAGGCCCCTTAACTCTGGAAGTGTGCCGACTTCCTCTCGTTCGGTCTTCCTGGTTTTCAATGACTCATGCTTCCCCGTCATGTGACAAGGCAGATAAAATGAGAATGTGACTTCACACGGGGTGCTAAGATCAGTGGGGTGATGGCAGCTAAAACTTTCTGTTGTGATCGGTAGACGGGATGGATTCTCCCCTTGGGTCGGCATTCAACCATCAGTAGAGGAGTAGGACCTTTTCCCCCCTCATTGCTGCAGAAAATAAGTAGCTCATCTGCAGATTATGTTTTAAAGCTGTCCTGATTTAATTGTTTAACCACCAGCTAAACAGCCCATGGAGCCAGATAGAAAGTCCTGCATTTAAGTTCCACACAATTCCACAAACATGAGATTTAGATGCCTGAACCCCATCACGTCCTTGAAATACTTTGAAGTCAAACCAATTTACTCCACTTTATGTTTTTAATGATTAGAAATCATTATATTACATATTGCCCCCCCCACCCCCCACCCCCCTCCCTTCATACCCCGCTCCCTTCATCTGTATCAGAGCCCCATCCTGTGGTAACAATGTCCGCTTGGCTCTGCTCCTAACAGGGTGTCGTAGTCAGTCCTCAGCACAATTCCCTAAAGGAGAACAAGAGTCCTGGGCCTTTAGGGGAGGTCTAGCTGGAGAGTTCCAGGTATCTAATGCACCGAAATAATGGCAATTAAATGGAAACGAAAAAGTGCTGTGGAAGACCATGGTAAATGTGTTCAGGTATGATGAGGTTTGGTCTGTCGAAGGTGAGCTGTTGGGAATGATCTAAATTCATAACATCCAGGTTAACTTTAGAGTATTGTCACACTCTTTGGGTGGAATTGCAATCCCCCGTTTGAAGGAAGAGCCTAAGCCGGGTTTTGGCGTGCTATTTGTTTTTTGATTGATATCTTCTAGTTTCTTGCAGCAGCTGCCAAAGGAGATGCTGTTTTTTTCCCTGGCGCAAGCGGCGCAAGCGAGCATGGTTAGGTTTTATTTATTTTTTTCATGACATCTCGTTTCTTTGCAGGAAAGCACAGCGCAAAAAAAAAAAAAAAAAAAAAGCAATGAAAAAAATAAAGTAGAAATAAGAAAGGTGCTGGTTGGGAGCGCACGCGCAAGCATCGCAGCGCAAGCGAGAACGCAAGCGTTTGTGCAAAGGTAGAACTCCAAGATTAAACTAACCAGTCTCCTGCCTAAAACGCTGCGTCCACCCGGTTGGTGTGCTGCTGAGCCATTTGGGCTCTGATTTGATTTCCCTTCAGCTGGTGTTTTTTTTTTCCTGGAGTTCTCCATATTTCTGCGCTAGCATCATTGTTTTTCTCAACAGGAGGGTCCTGCGCATGCGTAATATTGCGATGCCTGACCAAAGGGAAAGGAGCATCTCCTTCTGTCAGTCAAGCCTTAGTCAGACCAAAAATAAACCCTCACTGCATTCTGTTCAGTCTTGTTTTTCCTCTGCTCCTCGGCAGAAATTAGAAGGATGTGATGTTTGCTCTGGTTGTCCACTGTCAGACCAACAGTGAACTCAGTTAATTGATTAATCCTGATTCTCATGACGCTTGATTTGTCTTTTTTACGGTTCATGCTGGGGTGACAGTGGAGCAACTTAGCAAATGCATTCAGGCAAAGCCTCAACCTGCCTGTTCTTTGTAAGACTGAACCTGTTTGTTTTTAAAACCCACAGAGATTGTTGCCAATAGATGGGGCAAACGATCTTTTCTACCAGCCCCCACCTTCTTTGCCAACCTCCAAAATCTATACCATAAGGCCGTACTACCCCAAAGATGAGGTAATGTCACTTTGAGTAAAGTCATGCATTGAAAGCTCCACATTTCTCTGAATCTTTGGTGAAATCTGACAATTTCTGGGTTTCTACTCAGGCTGGAGTGTTTTGGTTTTGATTGGGGGGGGGTTTCTAACAAATTACAAACTGTATCACATTGTCCCTTGTAAAAATTATGTTATCCTTGTGTCCTTTTGACACTGCCTAACTCTTTCTTTCTTTCTCTATTTCTTTCTCTCTCTCTTTCTCTTTCTCTCTTTATTTCTTTCTCTCTTTCTTTCTCTTTCTCTCTTTATTTCTTTTCTCTTTCTTTCTTTTTTCTTTTTTTCTCTTCTTTTTTTCTCTTTCTTTTTTTCTCTCTTTCTGTCTCTCTTTCTCTCTCCCTTTTCTAGTCTATCTACATTCCTTCCTTTCTCCTCTTCCATACATCCATTCACTTTTTCCTGCCTTCTACAGACAAACATTTGTGGTGAAAGTTTATTGGAAATTGTGTCAGAAATGTCTCTGTTTATTTGGATGTGGGGGGACCCTGTGAATGTTGATGCATCCTCTGACGGTACACTGGGTTTGTTTTTATGCCATTGTTAAATATGGAGTGATCACTCCACTGATGCTCAGGTTGTCATGCTGCTAGTTTTTAGCTCCATGTCTCCTTTGCTTGCAGGCTGCAGTTTATAAAATCTGTAAAGAAATGTACTGTGAAGGAATGGAAGATGAGCCATTCGCTGAGGAGGAACCTGACCTTATAGGCGACAGGTACAGCCTGCATAGATTTGCTGTTAACTGACTTTGATTAAATCTCCCTGTTGATTATTGACCTAATCCCTGATTACAGGTTAGTCGGAGGGCTCCTGACGGTGAGCTCGGATTACGGTTTCGTGCTGGAGGATGACGAGGGGATCTGTGGTTATGCTCTCGGCACTGTAGATGTGAAGCCCTTCATCAAGAAATGCAAGTTAAGCTGGATTCCCTTCATGCAAGAGAAATACCACAAACCCGACTGTGAGAAGGATCTCTCTGAGGCTGAGGTTTGAGCGCAGAGCATTAGTATAAACATCATGAATGCTGCTTTCTCCCGTTGGTGACTTAAATCCATCGTCTGCTGTTCATTTCTGCAGAAGATGATTCTGAGTTTTCACGAGGAGGAGGAGGGTCTGCCAGACTCTTTCCTGTCCAATTTTCCATCTCTCATCAAGGTAGACATTCACGCTAAAGTCACTGACCCCAGTGTGGCCAAAAGCATGATGGGATGTCTTTTATCTTCTCTTAAGGCTAATGGTGAGTAGAACTCTGCAGCGATCACATAAGATTCTTTAGTTGATTAGTTAATTGTTTAATCATTGATCTTTAATTTTCAAGTCGAATAGCTCAGTATTTAAAAGATCGGTCTTGATGTGTAAAGCTGGTATTGGCATACTTCTACCCCTTCAGTTATACCTCATCTATCTATCAATTTTTATGAAATATTTCAGAATGTTTGATTGTCTCATGATGTTTGTTTTTTATCTTTTCTTACTCTCAGGTTCTCACGGTGCTTTTTGTAAAGTTCGTCAGACTGATAAACGGATGTTGGAATTCTACAGTAAGCTGGGATGTTTTGAAGTGGCCAAAATGGACGGCTTCCCCAAAGATGTCATCATTATGGGACGCAGCCTTTGAAGAAGCACACTGAGACAGTGACAGACAGAGCAAGATCCAGTCGACACACCTTGAGCATTTTTGGTACCTTTATGTGGAAATCCTTCTTTGTTTGTATTTTGTTTGTTTTTTTAACCGCCGTTCTGTTTTTGGGAGGGAGGGGGGATTAGTGTAAACAAGCACAGGAGTCGCACAGAAACATCGTGCCATCCCTACAGGCTGTGACAGATAAAGAGCTGAAACATGCAGTGATACCATGTGTGCCCCCCTAGCATTGAGTTTTAGGACCCCATGACTTGTTAGTGCATGGATTCATTCATCCTACTAGACTTCAAAGGAAAGAGGTGCTAATGAAACATTTAGGTTTGTTTTTTTTTATTGCTTAGCAATACACTGAGGGAGGAAAGGCCTGAATAACAAAGGAAATGTTGAAGTTAGCCAAAGGTTCCTCTTAATTTCCGTTAAAGTAGCTGCAAACATTTGCTAAGCAATAGAAAAGCTTCCCCATGTTTACAGTTTGCTTCTTTTTTTTATTTTTAGTCACTTCTTTGCTTTATTCCCTTCCTGCTGTTGCCTTTTTGACCTTTGCAGCTGATTGTCCATTTTACCAGCATCTACTGGGTGTGTTTCTATATTTGTCTGGTTTTTTTTTTTTGGTTTTTTTTCCATTTCCTTTGGTTTTATGTTGAGTTTGTTTCTAAATTTATGAAGCAATATGCACCAGTTTAAGTTTTCAGTTCTTGATCCTTGTTTTCTTTTCTCCAGTTAAAATGAAAAGTTGACTTGATGCCCTCTTCGTGAATGAAAGCTAAAATGAATCATCTGGACCAAAAACAATTTTTATTACGAGCATTGGTAGTTAAACTGTTAAGTTCTTCAATCGGTAATTTTCAGTTTGAAATCTTTTTAATTCTAATGAATGTGTTATCAGACGAGCCTCTTTTCTGAATCCTGATAATGGTTCTATGTTCAATTACAGCTTTGAAGCTCTGGAGCTAAATCATTGGAGTTTTTTGTTTTTCTATAATTTGAATGTTTTCTGTTATGACTCATTTCCATTTCTTTTTGAAAAACAAACTTTTCTTTTAAGTAAAGTTAAGCACTTTTGCTTCAATAGCTGCTCTCCAGTAGCTTCCTGCCAACCTGATGTTTCCAAACTGTACATTCACGATGTGCATGAGGTGTGTTGGATTTGCCGTGGCTGACTTTGGTAAACGTCTCCTCTGATGACGCATAAAGGAAGAAGCATGCCACTTTGAACTACATGCATAAAAGTGTTGTGCTTAGATTGTTTGTACATATTATCATTCATGAAGTATTAAAAGGTTTTTTTTTATGTTATTTTTGAAAATGGCTTGTGTTCTGTTTTTAGTTGAAGGAAAACAGAATGTTAATCCCTTGTTAGACTGAGCTGCCCCACTTGTTGACAAGGAAGGAAACTCCAACGGACCTGCTCTTCAGCAAATGAAGTTGGTGTTTTAGTGGCTTATCTCTTCCAACAGGATATTTTACAGTTTGAAGCTTGTAATATTTTTTGCTTTCTGTCAACTATATTTGACTTATTTACTGGGAGAAATCCCTCAAACTGTACAGTTTGTCTTTGGGAATGGGATGGGGGTCATTAACGTGGCAGTTTATTCCTGTAATATTTCTATGTAAGATAAGTAACGTTAAACTAATAAATCATATAAAGTTACGACTTTTGTCTTTTTTTATATATATATACATATATACATACGCACGCACACACACACACACACACACACACACACGGGTTGGACAATGAAACTGAAACACCTGGTTTTAGACCACAATAACTTATTAGTATGGCGTAGGGCCTCCTTTTGCAGCCAGTACAGCATCAATTCATCTTGGGAATGACGTTTACAAGTCCTGCACAGTGGTCAGAGGGATTTTAAGCCCTTCTTCTTGCAGGATAGTGGCCAGGTCACGACGTGATGCTGGTGGAGGAAAATGTTTGTCGCTCCTCCAAAACATCCCAAAGTGGCTCAATAATATTTAGATCTGGTGACTGTGCAGGCCATGGGAGATGTTCAACTTCACTTTCATGTTCA
>JAUZNJ010000033.1:124468-143802 GCA_034780135.1 Jordanella pulchra
GAAACGTGTTCTAGAAAAACTACACATCCAATTGCCTAAACTGAACTTTCCTAGCTTGACCATGATCTGGATGACTGAGAACCTTCACCGATATCCAACACCTTGACCACATCCTTTGATTCTGGAATAAAGATTTTACACTGTAATAGGTTTACAAAAAAACAACTCTGACAAGCAGCTGTAAAACTTATGCAGCTTTAGGCTTTGGCTGCTGGAAGACTTAATGTCCATTTTCCTTTTTCCAGAATTAACATCCTGCTGCGAACTTCACTGGCATCCTAGAGGTGCTCTCAGATGTAGGTGCATATCATGCAATAACAGTTATAGATAGATGATTTAGAGCAAATAAACTTTTTATATTGGAGTTTAAACAGTCACATCTGCTTCTCTTTTCAATTTTTTGCTTCCATATATTTTTACAAGTTATATTTTCCAATTATGAGTACGCCTTTATGCAGAGAAACTCCATTTGTTGCTCATTTTGGTGTTTTTTTTATGTTGTTCTTAAATGATATGCCTGGATTATGTAAATTAATGAATACAGCAAAGTAAATGATTTGTTGTATACAATTACTCACATGCACATTTTATATTAATATACTTATATATTGTGTTAATATAACAATGTCTTTGAACAAACTAGTTTATTTTTAATCATTTTGATAGTACAGATGTTGAGATCATTAGTTTCTTGTTTGCTTTTCACACATTGCCGCTCTGTAGAAGCAGTGAACGCTCTCATTGATTATGATAGGAGTGTATTTAACACAAACAGCACACAGAATGTAGTGTAAAGTAGGGTTTTATCTGCTATTTTCCCCTTCTCCTCTCCATTTATGCAATATCTACAGGAACTGCTGCAGTTAGCTTTATGTTTTCACACTGCTCTTTTTCGTGTCCCAGGTTTTACATCAGTTGGGCTCCAGATCTTTTACATTTTTCTCTTTAGATAATACACTTGCCCATGTTACCCATTTCTTGTTTTCTGTTTAACACTTCCTCTCTGACCTAGACAAAGCAACTAGTGGAGATGTTTCTGATACTCCCTATTTAAACTCTGTTTAGCTTTGTTTCTCTCCCAGATTAAGCCACTAAATGAGTTACATTTGAAACTTCTTTACCACCAAACCTACTTGTGGACCAGTCCCACATTCGACCATGGCAGATGGTCACTCATACTACAGCAGGTTGTGCTAGACTTTTCCTTCTCTTAAATGGGAGTTTTTCTTCCTCCTAATACCAAATGCAAGCTCTGTATGAGGAATTGGTACAGTAGAGCCTGCCTTCACCCTTTGTGACACACAACATAAATGCATACTTCATTAGAGTTTAAGGGTATAACACCCAAAAATCTCCAAAGAATGTAGTCCAGAAAACACCTCACCACTCATACAAAACAAAATAAACAATGCTTTAAATGTCGTAATCTTTGTTTTGTGGTTTTCTTAAAAAATGATTTAGGATTTTCCTGACACTACAGGGGAGTCAATTCCACTTCACAGTGCCTTTATATAAAATAGTTTTCTTCATAAAACTGCTTCTAGACTTGGCGTGTTACTTCCTCATGGCAAAGTCCAATGTATTTCTTTCTTTTTGTCATCACACACATTTATTGCAATATATCTAAAATGTACCTTTTAAACTTGCAAATTGCCTTAAACTGAAAAAGACTGTTTTTATATCAATGCCATCCTTAAAAAAAGGTGGTTAACAATCTTTTTTAGAAGCCCCCAAATATAGTGAAGTTCTCACCATCACTGTATGACTCTTTAGGAGGACTCAGCAATACTACTAGCTCTTAGAAGAGATACAGCTCAGTCCCTAAACAGGCTGTGTCTGTGTCACGCATCAGTAATGCTTCAAAGCACAATGATGTGCTCTGTTCTGGCCGGACCACCAAAGCCCAGCTTCTGAGGTTTTGATTATATTTTATGAGTCCTAATTGGGACTGACCTGGCCTCCTGGTGGCTTCATTTCATCAGAGGGAAGCAGGGTTCTGTCCCCTCCTGCCGACTGGGCCATCTCTGCCCATCAGAGTGGATGTCTGCTGACCTCCACCTTCAGTGGACGGTGAGGGACACGTCTCAAGTTCATCCTCCCCCTGGGTGGCACAGCTCTCATCTTTCCTCCACCTGTCCGCCGGAGCCGGTTTCTGCCTTCACCCTTTGCCCTTCAGCCTCTGTGACACGCAGGCCTCGGCTCCTTTTACAGCTCTTCAACCATTGTTTACCAACACCAGCCAGGGGAAGACACTGCTTTCAAGTCTGCAGTGTTTTTTCTTAGTCAGAGGGCTGGTGTGAATTAACCTCATCCTAACACAGTAATTCAAACATTAGCTCAGAATGAGGCGACACTGATACTGAGTCCTGTTTCCAGCCTGGATTTCAGTGGCTGCTGCTTTCTTTAGGTGGTAACATAAGAATGTGAGTCTAACCTTTTATTAAACTGCAGATTCCTCACTGTTTGCTTAACCTCGAAGTGACTCCAGAATCACATTTGTTCTCTAGGCCTCCGTACAGCGGAAAATGGCCGCTCCTTGACCAGATTCGCTTTGATGGAGTAATGAAAACAAATGAGAGTAACATGATAATTTACTGAGGAGGGACGCACTTTCAAAGCCAACACAGGAGGGTGGATGGGAGGGTCGAGGTGCAACCAGGGAAACACTAAGCTATGTTTGTCATCGCTCTCAACATTGTCTCTTTTACAAATTATTTCCTCTAGTTCACTTCAGAGTATTAGTCTTCTGTGGGGATCAATTAATCAAAACGAAGCACAGTTCCATATGCCTCTTCCCCGCCGCTTTGACCCACCTCTGCATCACTGTGGATTTCCATCCATACGTCACTGCTCTGCTCCTGGGGATTTCATTCCATAAAATTTATGTTTTTACCAACCCAAGGCATGTTTTTAAAATACAGAACCTTAAATGTATATTCAAACCCCTAAAATGTTCACCAGAATGTATTGATTATTTGGATTTTATATAACAAACACAAAGTAGAGCTTAATATAATCTCCCTTTATTTTCCCTTTTGGATCAATGAAGTATTTTTAAATTGAACAAGGTGGATGAAAAACTTTATATTTTTTTTTCATAAAAACCTCACATTGTTGGATACATTGCTGAGCAAATGCTTTGCAAAACGTTTTACTACTGAAAGTTTTCTGCACTACATCAGTATCAGATTTGCACAACACGGCCCTGAAATGGTCTCACATTTGATTTAGAAAAATCTCAATTTCAGTCAGATCGAATTGAGAGTTTGTGTAAACATCAATGTCAAAGATTCTCAAATTGATATAAGTCTTGACTTTAACTAGGCCACTCTAACACTTCGTCTAAACCATTGGTTTTCAGAGCTTTTAGAACAAGTGTGGTTTCCTGTTTTCCAGAATGATACTTCAAGATATTGCAAAGACATACTAAACTGTCCTTTTGTTATCCTTTGTAACAGATAAACAAAAGGATGAAAGAATGAAAATCTTTTCCATTTCACTGCATTTCTAAAGTAAATTATGTCCTCGCTCCCAGTTGGAAAAGGTCATTAGGAAGGTGACCTGAAGTTAGGATTTCTAGAAGGAAAGAGAGTTATTTTCTGCTTGGAAATCCAACATGGTTCTGGAGCTTATAAAACAGGTTGATAGATATAGCAGCAAAACGTTTCTTTCATTGAATATCTAATTAAATAGAGCACAATGCTGTGGGATGCAGCTTGATGCTGCCACCACCATGTTTCACATTAGGAAACCTGTGTTCCAAACAAGGTACAGCATTAGTTTTCTGGTACTTAGCCAATAGATGTAATCAGAACTGTTTAACTATTGTCTCATCTGACCACAGCACCTTTTTCATTAGTTTTTTTGTGTTTCCACATGGTTTATGGCAAACTGCAACTTGAACTTCTTACGGATTCCTTATAACAATCACCACCTTGAATCGCCAATCGATAAAAGCAGAAGTTGTAAAAATGAATGTCTTATACTACTTATGCAGAGAGATCATTCTTTATGTTTTGCATCATATAGTTTAAATGAGATACATCAAATTTGAAATTTCTAATATGACAAAATGTGGAAAAGCATAACATCCTAGAGTGCTTTTGAAAACTCCTGTCAGAAATTCTGACCTTAAGTCTATTCTAAATATGGATACAGAGGACCTGGCCTAATCTATCATGCATGGATTTATTGAAAGGATCTTCTTTACTTCCATAAACACAATTTTATATGTATGGACTCTCTATTAGGAGCTATTTAGGCAGATTTCTCTTCCACATGCTCACCTGTTGTTCTCACAGGGAAATCATTGCCACTCTCTGGCGGTATAATAACATTCCCGCTGGAGAGTTACATCTTAATTCACTCTTATCACATTTGGTTGTCTGGCTCCCAGTCAAGCTGGGGTCCAAGAGGTGAAATGAGTTTGGCAACCCTAACTCCAAGCGCGAGAAGAGAACACACATAGTGGTACAGTTAAGGGAAAAAGAGATGGAAAATTGCCTGCATAAGCAGGAGAGATAGAGTTTCATCGTCATCCCACTGAAAACGCACACTCGTCTTTGCCGGACTTCAAACACTTAATCTGCAATCATTTTTCAATGAGCCCCGGAGGAGCACATTTTAGTGCTCCACCAAACAGTCTGCTGCTTTGTGCTCTCTAATCCCTTACGGTTATGCATCATGGGGAGCCAGTGGTCGTTCTTCAGGCAGAGGTTAACCCCCACTTCCAGACATCCAGACGGACAGAGGAGCAGCACTGCTCCAGAGCTCCTCTCCTCTCCTCACCCTGCTCTGCTTCACCCACAACATCTGCAACCAAGGGGAAACACTCACTTTCTATTGGTGCAGCTCTCAAGTTAATGTTGTCTTTTGATCTGGAGGCTGGATAGATGCAAAAGAAACACGATCCTATAAATGGCCTTCTCATCTGCCTCGTTAGGCTCAGTGGAAAGGTTTCACCAGCCCCTTGGACTGAGACCTGCCTCTTCTGGGCTTGTATCACACATGTGACTGCTCCACTTCAGAGACACCCCTCCCCGTTTGCAGCGACTATACACACAAACACACAACAGTCTTCCCTTAACTTCTCTCCCACTCCCACCTTGGTTGTGTCTGAGACACACTGCTTAGGAAAAATCATACGCTGGGAAGCCAACAACCCAAACATCACTTAACCTGGCTGGTGGAGGAGTGTGTTTTTGCTGTGAGAAAATCTTCAGGCTCTGACTGCGTCTCATTAATGAGAAAAGATGAGCGTTCCCTTCTGCAATTAAGAGTCAATCTCCTGCATTAGCTCACCGCCCCGCGGCCACACACGCAGCACAAAGACAACAGGCCATCCTCTGTCACTCATTTTGCTGGGGTGAGCAGTGCAGAGAGCGCTCCCATGATAGATTAAATTAGATGCTCTGTCTGTCTGGGCTCACCTGCTGAAACCTAAACTTTAAGAATGAACTGCTGATATTTGATAATTTCAAAGAAGTGTCATGAAGGTGGGAACAGTCAGATGTCAAAAAAGACAAGTCATTTGATTACATTTTTGGGTATAGAATTAAAACAAAACACTAGATTGAAACATTTCAAGCAAAAAAAAAACAAACTCCATCTGTTGGTGTCACAATGCTGAATCACTGGAAAGAAAATCACTGGAAAGAGTTAAATATGAACCTTTTGGTATTTTTTCTTTTGACTTAAAAGTCACTGTAAAGGAGTAAAAACACACATAAAGGTGCTTCTGCGTTACAGACATGAAAGGTAAATTCCTGTCACTCCTACTGTGTGAACTTTACGTTTTCCAGGTTTGCTGCTGAATACTTTAACCGCAGCAGGTCATGCTGACAACTTCCCTTCACGCTGCTATTTGCTCCCGTTGTTCTTCATTTATACTTTATTTGCTGTCACTGCTGACATTAACTTTGTGAACTTTCTGAGTTTTCCGTTCCCATAGAGAGCATTCCTAACCCCTGAGCTTCTGTGCTCAGCCTTGTTTGTGTCCCTGACAAAACTAATACAAATATTAGTACGTTTTTGGCTTGTTTATTTCACATTAAGTGGGTAAAATAAGTATTATTAAAGAAGGTGATGTTAATATCTAAAGCCATATGTTTCATTTGTATATTTTAGCAAATGGCCTCTGGCAACTCTGATGTAACATTCCCCTGCACGTTAGAGATACTTTTTCACATTTAAAAACATCTTTCATTGTATTTCTTCCAATGGCAGTCGACTCCAGACTTTTACAAAGGCTTTGTGTACATTGAGATTCCAGCATCCAATTTCCCACATTTTCCACATTCCCATGTTGGAAGTTAAACATCTGAAGACTTTTTACCACTGAGTAGTTTTTTTGTGACGCTGAGTTCAAGTATTTGTAAATGGTTGATAAAATGAAGTCAACCATTGATTTCTGAGAGGTGAGGTTGACCTAACTCTATGGGAGCTTTGATTTTGACCTTGTTTGGTTTAATTGTGTTTAATAATCAATCATAATTATGACATTTCCTTAGTTTATTTTTTGAATGACTGTTTATAGCTTGCAATTATGTGCAGCAATTTATTTCAATAGTGGTTGCTTTAAGGCATTAAAAGCATGTATGGTATTACCTTAATCCATGATATTTAAGGAATACCGTATCATATTTCAAAGCTTTTCCAAAACTTAAGGCAGAGAAAAGCAACACAAAAAATAAAAAATACAAAAACAAAAAACTTATTTTAGAACAAAAATGCAGATACCAAACCAAACCAAACAACTATTTCACTCAGAAACAAATCAGAAACAGCACTGCTTGATGTTTTAGAGGCCTTTTGAAATAGTTCATTGCATTATTGCAGTGGACATGCCATATGGCTTCCTACTGGCAAGAAAATTAGTTTGGAAATGATGTGTCTGTTTGGTCATTCCTATAAACAGAGTTCCTCAGGGCTATATACTAGTTACCATGTGCTTCTTTTGTTTAAAATGGAATTAATCCAAATCTAGAGAAATGAAGGAAAAACCCCGAATAGAATTAAAACAAGAATATTTAAATGAGCATGAACTGTTTCCTTGACACAATGAACCAGAACATTGAACAGGTTTAAATTAATCTAAACGTTGCAAGAACAAGGTCTGTTGGTGGTTTTGATACCGATGTTCTGTTGGGAGCACATAATTGATTACACTGATTATAAAATGTATTTTTTGTTTGTATTCTTTGTTAGTTTTTCAATTTCATTCAATTTAATTTTAACATTCTTATTGAATAGATTTTTCCCAAGAAAAGGGTCTTAACCACATCTAGCCTTTTAAATTAGAAAATATCACCAAAGCAAGAACCACTACAAGCATATTAGGAAATACTAACTGTAGGTTGGTGTCAGAAATGTTACACACTCATGACTGTGGAAGACAGGAAAACCAAAGAGAGCCAATGAATGTGAGTGTATTAGTGTGATGGTGATGGTCATGAGGATATTCAAAAATCTACCAGAAAGGGAGACAAGTGGAGGAGAGTGAGTTGGGGTGGGCTGGCATAATGAGTGACATATTGTGAAATCTTTACCTACAAAGCAGAGTCTTCTTCCATGCAAATGAGACTCACTTGATAAGGATCTGTTTGATGGGACACATGCGGAATACGAGGCAGCTAATTCCCTCATTAGTATTCAACAGAGCTGATTGGCAAAGACTGGCGAGGGAGCCAGCCGGAGAGCATTTCTGCAAAACCTAATATTGATTTGTTTAATGGTGTCAGGGAGTCAAAAATCACAAATCTCCTGTCGATTGTTTATGGGGCTGTTTAGTGGGCCAATAGATGCCCCTCGCTTAATTAATACCTCATTACGGTGATGTGATTATATGCTTGAACTGTTAATAGGGCCCCTGAATTTCAAAGACCACCGTAAAAGGTGTTTTGACAAACAGAGCTGGGGAAAACGCGATATCTGATGAGTGTCGGTGTGTTTGTGGATTTGGGGACTCCTGTTTGCTTTTTTTTTGTTTTTTGCACTCAAATTATTCACAGGGCGGCAGTGCTCCAAGGCTCAACATTTCCCTTTGTTCTACTATTTTTCTTTTAATTATTGGGTGTTTTAACTCCAATAGAAGCAGCTGTCCATACACTATCAAGCATAATTCATCTCAATAAATGTACTAAAAAAGCAGTACAGAAAGAGCAAACAGAAAGCAAGGATGTAGTTTATACACTCCCTAGTCAGGGAGGTGAGTCCATAATGGTTTGAATGCTTTGTTACAAATGACAGAAAGCGAGGGAGGGGGCTGTAGTTCACATAAGGAAGCACACACAGCTGATCTGAAGGGCTCTTCATTTAACTGCCCATAAAGACAGTGATAATGGCACAGGTTTATGAGGACTCAGCCCAGTAAGGAAGGCTTTTACAGCCGCGGCTGCTGTTGTTGTTATTCCCACTGTTCCTCGATGGCCACTGAAGCGGAAAAATGGATCCGCACTTTGGGCTGAAACATGAAGCTAGGCTTATTCTCCCTCTCTTTTTCTTTTTGTGTGAAAGGCGCCCAGGCATTTGCCTGCATGGTTATGGAGTTAAATGCTCAGCTCCATGGCTGGGCTTCTGCATGGTCTCACCCCCCCATCCCTCACAGACACACACACACACACACCCACACACACCTCCCTTCCCTCTTTTTCATTCTCCCTGACAGGATTAGCAGGTCTCCAGTGTTAGAAATACATTAAGTGGACCTTTGCAGTCACTTATTATGCCTGATTATGCAGCTGGAATGGGGAAGGTATTCTCTGTTTGTAGTTAAATAACTTCTCAGATGCTTTTCTCTTCTTTTTTTTTTTTTTAACAGCAGCAATCTTCAAAGCATGAACGGGTCAGTGGCTCAGGCACAAAGCCGAGATTGATTTCCACCCTCCTACTCTTTGTTCCCGTGATTTAAAGAGGACAGGTTGTACTAAATTAGTTTGTCTGTGTTATTAATGGGATAGCCAATTAAACCCCCATACGTTGGTGTCACGGCTAAACAATGCAGCTAAACAACCATCTCACAGCAGCGGCTCGTACAGTGGGGGTTAATGAAATGGTTAACTTATGCTGATGTATAGATAGGATTAGGATCCATCTGGGCAGCGTGCCACTCTATTAGTGTGAAGTCTATGCTCTTTAAATACCACTGAGTCCTAACAGCTGTCCATTTTCTCAACAAGCAGAGAAATCTTGAAGGAAAGGATGAAAACTGGGCAGTTCTCTGGTTATACAGCCGTGCTGACATCACCCGCTGCTCCAAACGTGCCCAGTTTCGACTCCTTGTGCTTTGACAGCTGGTTGAAAAAACAATCCAGGTCGAAACAAGAGGACGATTGAGGCAGCCCGAGAACGTTTCCATGAAATCAGCAGAGGAGCTGTGATTGACAGGAGAGGAAGAAGAAGGAAATATCGTCAAGAATCAGTTGGGTATGTATTGCTATGTTTTCTTGACAAAAATGAGGATTTGGAGTTTATCCTCTCAAGAGAGTGCGTTTTTATTTATTTATTTATTTTTAGCTACATCAGTGCTCAGGTGGTCCAAAATACAGAGTAGAGGCCAGTCAACTTTTGTTATTTTGTGTAATGCCTGCTTCCCATTCCTTTATTAGGTACACCTGTGTAATTGTCTAACTCAAACATTTTGAATCAGCCAAACAGAAACCAACTATTAAACACATCCAGGAATCCAGACATGGTAAAAAAAAGCAGGAGAAGTTCAAACAGAGTGTCAGAAGAGGGGAGGGAAGATGAATCTGGTGTGGGCTAACCTGAGTGTTTCACAAACTGCTGCTGGACTGTATAACACGAAAACATAGCCTGGTCCTATGAGATGAAATTTCAGCTACCATGTACCTTTATTCAGATAAAGACTTCCAGCAAGATAATACTCCACGTCACAAAGCTAATATCGTCTCAAACTGGTTTCTTGAACATGGCTTTGGGTTCACTGTTCTCCAAGGGGCCTCCCCGGTCAACAGATCTCCGTCCAACAGAGCCCCCCCCCCCAGGATGTGTTGGAACGGCAAAACAGACAAATCTGCAGCAACTGTGTGATGCCGTCGGTGAATATGGACCCAGATCTCTGGGGAACGTTTCTCACACTTTGTTAAATCAATATGCCAAAAAGGATCAGAAGAGTCCCACATTCCAAAGTTATCCAACCCAGTACTAGTACTGACTAGTCGTTATCGTCTTAATCTGTTTGTCAATCTAAGACAAAATCAATTTAAATGATTGTGTTTTGGGAGTTTTAGTCTGTCTTTTTAGACTTTGAATCGCAGGTTAATGTGGTTCAAATTCCTTAAAAGGCAGAGAAATTGCTTTTCAATTTAGTAAACTGTAGTAACACTGGAAGGCACCTGTTTGCACACTGACTTATGGTTCCCCCTCCAGACTGTGTAGCCCTGGGCAGTGAGTCATAGCAACCCATATGAAAGTCACCTCTGATAAGGAAGTTTTGTGTTGCTCTGTTTTTACTGATAAAAAAGAAGGTTTCTCTCTACTGCATCATGGTTCATATGATCCAACATTTGAGAACTTTTATTACTTTTTTAAACAAGGAATTGCCTCTATGGTGTTTCACGCTCCTTGGTAGTGATGATGTAAACGAATGAACATGTTAAACCTGGCTCCTTAAGCTGAAGAGAAGCCATGTGCATGGAATTGCAGCTTTAAAGGGATGAATCAGTTCCTTTGGATCAAAATAACATCTAAAGGCATGAGACAGAGCGAGGGAAGAGGTGTCGTTCTCACACGATGGCTGTTGTATTGACCTATTGTGAATAAAATTTATGGCAATTATCCATGATAAAGAGGGTACGTGTTGGAATAAAACACAATGCCAAGGCGCATTTTAGCAAACCTTTTAGCTGGAATACCTCAGATAACAGGTGAAAATACATTTTTACACATGCTATAAGTTATTATACAGATCATGTTAGGTTAGAATAGGAGAACACAACCTCCCCCTTTGAACAGCGGACTAGAGCGCTCTGGTAGGGTCACCTAGGTCCTCCACACATTACACACCTCAGGCCATGAGAACTCACCAATGCCCCCTCATCTGAGTCCGGACCCTGTCACATCTGGCCCTGAAGACCAGGGATGTCCCCCCTCCTGCTCCACATGCACCAGTGGTTCCCATTTAACACCTGTTCGGCCTAATTTCCATTTTCGGGGACGCTGCGGATTTCAAATCATTTATCACTTCCCAAAGTGCTTCCACATGTGTGCTCGGCTTTTCCCAGTGTGCAGGGTTCTTGCCTCCGGCTAACCTTTTCTAAATGTATTAAAATTCAGTTTGGTCCAAAGAAGTTCAGACACTGATGTTTCATTGTGGTGATGTCTGGTAATTATTAGCCTAAATTACAGCTCCAGCATGTGACTTGACAGGTCGGACTCCATGTTTAAAATGAGAGATGGGGCGACGGAGGTAGGGCCAAGGTGGTCCGTCACGCTTTGTGGATTTTTAAAAACTGCATTCCCCCTCAACCCAGGGATGTCAGTCAGAGGCAAACAGTTTCACCACCGTGGAAACACTTGTGTGGTTAGGGACCTGAGAGGGTCCGCTGGGGCCAGCTGGGTGAAGGCTGTGTCAAAAGCACTCCCCCTGTGGAAAGAAGACTCCCACATAAAGCTCTGATGCACACTGAATACCAGCTGAAGTCCAGTTAATATCTTGGGTCAGAGTTCATATTGTGAAACCAGGATTAGATCTCAAAGTGGGAAACCATTTGAATAAAGTTAAATCAGATTATGTCTTTGGTCCAAAGTCTTTAAGCCTAACAGCATACCAGGGGTGTGTAATTGGTTGTGACAAAATGTGACGCAGCCGTCTTGTAAAAACTACAATGGGACTTCTGAATCCTGGGAATCATTCATACACTGTTCAAACACCCTCACACACAGTGCTGTGAAAAGATGACACATTCTCTGTTTTCACTTTTAGTCAGGTAAAAAAATTTCATATCATCAAACATATTTTAAACCGGAAGTAATTATTTTTTATATTTTGGACCTGTCAAAAGATATAAAGCTGTCATCTTTGTACAACATTTTTTTCACTAATACGAATCCTTTAATTTTGCACCTATCTCGGGTTTCTATGGTTGTGTTTTCTTTTTTTAAATGAACCATTTTGCTTGGCGTATAATGCTTTAGTTTAACATGAACTCTTGTTTTTTCTTTATAGGCGTAGTAGGGCTGTCACAGGGCTTCTTTAAGAAAAAATGTCTCCAATCCAACATAACTTTACGTGAAGACTAATCACTTCATTTGATTAGTTTAATATTATACTAGGACAGATTAAAAAAAGCAACCAATAATTTGACATCTATTGACCCTGAAAAGGTTGGGGTCATTCATAAGCCTCTAGGGTTTTAAATAGTGAGGATCAATATCTACAACAGAGGAAAACATAGAATACCTTCGTTGGAGGAACCAGCTAACTAACATTAGTGAATCCGTACCTCCAGAACTTTTCAAAGAATCTACCAACCTCTTGGATGAACATCCAAAGACAAAAAACATCTAAACCATCCCACTTGCTCAGGTGATGTCTACGATGTAATGTCCCATCCTTGTTGAAATGTGTTCCTGAATGGTGGTGGTAGTCTAATGCTTCAGAACCTGAACAACCGGCTGTACTCAATGGAACCAGTGTTTATGACCTTAAACATACCTTTATGGAGGAGGACAGTTATTCAAACAACTCAAGCATATTTACTGCTAAAAAGTAAAAAAAAAACACAAAGTGGCCTATAATCAAAGCCCAGGAAGCCAAGATATTACCTAAAACAAGTTCTTCATGCTTGTAAATCTTCCATTCTGGCTGTATTTGACACTTTGGAGCCAAAATCCACATGGGACCATTTCGGATTGATAGCTTGATAGATTATTTAGTGAAACCAAATAATTAAAACATTTTTTTGGAAGCTGTGTTTTGTATTTACCCAGGTTATTTCTTTTAACAAATGTAGTGATATAAACCACTGAAATGTGACAGAGATGAAGACAGAGAAGACATCTTTAAGGGAAAGTTTTTGCAGCCCTGATGTAAACAAATTGAAAATCTGTAAACCCATTTCGGCTCTGAAAAAGAAAAAAACCTTAAATACAAAAGATAAAAACACAGCAGGGGTCTAATTGTGTCGCCATCAAATTAAATAATAAGCAAAATTCAATTGGATTAGAAACTTATCATCAGCACACTTTTCATGTTCAAGGGTATTTGGTACAGACTTGGAGAGAAAAGATATTTTAATAAACACACAGGAAAAAGAAAATTATTTAATCTTATTGAAAAAAGAAAATTAGTGTTTACAAAGTAAGTTTTTTTCAGGGAAGCTGAGCTCCTTCAAGTGGGGAATGTATGAAACTGTGCTGTAAGTGTTCTTAATTAAAGTAGGCTGTGAAAATGTGCACTAATCAGATATGGTTGGTAACAAAGTCCATGAAATTACTAATTAGAATTTCATTAAAAGGTAGCGCGTTATCATCTGAGGAAATCATAACCTTTAAAACGCTTTCAGGAAGGCGGTGAGCCTTTTTAAAGGGACTAAAAGAGAGAAACGAACTGCTTTTGATGTAATATCTCATTTAGGATTCAAGCTAAATTGAACCATTTAAACATGTCATTGTTTTGGACGTAATTTATCAGACTAATTAATGGCAGTTATTGCCTGGGTTGGGGCGGCTGACAGAACAGCAGGTTCCAGCAGTGAAAGATCATACAGACAAACATTTTGCTGGAATTTTTCTTATTATATTTATCGTTAGTCAGCATGAAACATGACAAACATTCCCAGTTTTCCATAAGACTACCTGAATTAATGCTTTGATACATATAGAACAGGTTTACCTTATAGATTAATTAGTATTACTTTGACTTTGTCATTCTAACTTAGATTTACTCTGATCTGATGATTATTCCACTGAACTTCTAGCTGAAGGTCTGTTGTTATTTCACCAGGAGGACAACCCAATTCTTTTGCACGTTTTCTGTCTTTTATTCAGCTCCATCTGTCTTTTGGGTTATTAAAACCAGCTTCCCTCCCCTTTAAATGACACTGTCTCCACAGCGTAATGGTGCCACCTACGTGTTTCACTCTAGGAGTAGTGTGTTCAGGGCCGTAGGTTTCTGAATCTAAGCAAAGCACTTTCTTCCACATGCTTGTTGTTTTCCTTCAGTGATGACTTTCTTCTTGCCACACTTTGTGCTGGCCATATTTAAGTAGAACATGACTAACAGTTGTCTTTTTGATTGATTTTTCAGCTCTGGAGATGTCAAAAGCTTGGGATTTTGTCAAAAAAGTTAAACTGTCTCCCTGGACTATCTGCTGTTTTCTTTAGTTTTCACCGATGTTATCTTACAAAGTTCTCTAGCTGCTTTATATTTTATATTATAAACAGTTGAAGACTTATGAAGAATTAACAAATTTTGGAAGAGGCTGAAACATTGTTGTTTTTAACCTTTCAGCCTTTTCAGATTTCTTATACTTGCGAATGTTTTGAGAACAATTTATTATTTATAACTCGGTTCATCAAGTAGTCCCAATAAAACACATTCAAGTTTATTAACATGTGCAAAAAGAGGTCTACCTTTTCATTTATTGATATTTTTTTTTACCAATGTTGCACAGAAAGGCATCAAACCAATTCTGTATTTTGACCCCAATTGTTTAACGAAAGGTCTAAAGTTTGCAATTTTCAGTCAGTGCAGTTGGTTGTCCACATGACCTTCTGCTTGATTGCTATTCCTGCCATCAGTTGGTCAGGATGGACTGTGTTAGTCCAACGGATCATATGTCGGCACTCAGGCCTGTTTATCTGAAGGACAAGCGCTGGAAGAAAAGACAATCTGTTCCACAGCTAATGACTCCTTGATTTCAGCGCCGCAGAGTTCACTCTCGTCTGCAATCTAGTCCTTGCAACAAAATTACACGCACACTGTCGACATTGGGAAGATATGTGTAGAAAGCTGATTAACTGATAGTTCACTGTGGTAACACCCATGAGTCAGAGGTGAGTGTGAGTGAAAAGTAATACTGTAGGCTTCCCCTGTGTCGTGCCCTCTGCAGAGGTGCTGGCCTCCTGCAGATGTTGAAGTAGGGAAGCCGTCACAGAGGAGAGGTGCAATTTGGGGTCAAAACTGTCTGTTTGAATCTGGGCTGTTTTTCCCTCTGACTTTATGGAGTGAGAGGAGTTTGGATGAAATCAGAAAAGTGATCAGGCCCTATTAAAATCTAAGAGTTCCCATTAATCTATCTGCCAGTGTGTGATGCAAAGCAAGGCATGTTGGGAATGCAGCAGTGTAATACGCCCTGCAGGCTTCATAAACCTAAATACCAACCATGATAGCAGCGTTCTGGGCTTCAGCCTACATGTGTACACATGTAACAGCACCAAGTGTTTCCCATGCAACATAAATCATCACAAAGCAAAAATCAGAAAAAGAAGCTCCTAAAAACATCTGACTTTTTGTTTTTATTTGCAATCAGAGATCTTAATTACTAAAAATTAAAGCAGAAGTAATTTTCCTTGTTTATGCTGGATGCTTCTCAGCACCCAGTGATCTGCAGCACAGCCTCTGGTTCCTGAGGTGAACACTAATTTGCACCTTTGCACTGGTGTCAGTGAGGTATTTACTTGAGAGTGTGTACCTGTAATTAAAGCAGATGGTCAAACAGTCGCTGTTAAGACTGCTAACAAAACAGGAATAACATAGAACTAAGGCCTTCAGTGTCAGCAGAACGGTAGTTACAGTCTAACCATCCAGGGTCAGACTGAGCATGGACTCACCAGGACTGTAGACCGAGGCTCAAAGCTCTATTTACGGTGGAGAAGTGGATCTAATTTTATCAATAAGTTCACACGGTGCAGTTTACAATTTGCTATAGAAGTTTAAATCCCTATGAGATTCTTCTACCTACAAAAAATACAAAAACCCTTGTAACTTCATTACTTTGCTATTTTATTGCTGCTGCTTAATATTACTTCAGTTTATTGTGTTTTATTTTTAAATTCCATGTAATCTTACAATAAATCACAGATTTCAGTTTGTTGTTTAAGCATAAATGTTTGTTTTATGTTTTTATATAATCAGTTGATGGCATCTGGTCAGCGCTGAGGTGGTACTTCTATATTCGTGGTCCTCAAGCTTTTATAAAAGCTTAACAGCATTTTCAAAGATGTAACACAGCAAGCTCAAAAGAGGAGAACAGTAATTATAACTGCACCTAAAAATCTTGTCCTAAATATCAAAAACTTAATGCTTAATCAACACAAAGATATGGACACCAAAACAATTATCTCATAAAAACAAGACAAAAAGTTTCAGTGTGGACAAATAATGTCCAAATAAAGGTCCATAGAAATCAGAATTTAAGCAACTTTCCATCTTGCATCACCTAAAAATCTGATATGCTTTTTTTACATATAAAACTGATTTTACTGCTCCAAAGAAACTTTTATTTCTACCTTTAATGACTTCTAATCACATATTTTAAATAAAGACATTTCTCCACAGGCTGCAGCTGGAAACATGTTCTGAATTATTTTAATGAAACAATGAAGAAACAATGCTATTGTTGTTATATGTATTATGAATAACCTGGTGCCTTCCATCCATCTGTTGTCTACACCTGCTCATCCATGCAGACTTTGTTTGGTTCCTGGACTCAGTAATTAACTGTCCAACTGATTTTTAACAGGAACACAATTAAAATGGGTTTCATGCCATTCTGGGAGCAAAGTACCAGCTTTAGAGGTAAATGCCCCTTGGAGAAAGTAGCCTCCAGCACTTGTTCCTTGTTGTCCGCTTTATCCCACACTGGGACATCTCCAATTTCTCCTCCACAATTTTCTCTTAGGATTGTTTATGTGGAGCTAAAAGCAACATAATCTTTTTGTTTTGGCACTTATCTGCCTTTCAAATATCTGCATAACATTTTTTCTGAGTTCGACCAAAGGCAGCTAAAGAAGTCATCCTTGTACAACAATTGACAACCATTTTTGTGTATCACAGCCAGTATGTTTATTATAGGGCCTTAACTTGCAGTAACATTATTTTCCAAGTCAATTTCTCATTATGGGAACAATAAATAACGTTATCTTAAAATGTATGCTTTAAGGACTTCTTCCTACTTCCTATTTGTTTATTAAGCTGTGAACTTACTACTGCTGTGTTTGTCATTAAGCAGTGCTGGTTAAGGACTACAGGGTGGACATTAAGGCGATCATCTCCATGCACATGCCAGACTTCCCTTAAAAAGACCTGAAAATAAAGCTGTGACAGATCAGTGAATTGCAGGCTTGTTAAAAAATAACCCATTGAGATTCCTATAAGAGGCATTTTCTCCACACCACCTCCGAATTCATGTTCCTTGTCTCCAGAATTGTGAGATGTGTTTAACAGCACCACACTGAGATATGCACTAAATACCGGCTGAGCAACAAAAAAATCCCCATATCTGTCATTAAACGGATCATAGAGTATAATCATCGTTTTACAATTGGAACACATGCTGTAATATTGCATTCAGCAGTCCTGTTCAGTCACTATACTTTCTAACATGATACCACAGCACATAATGCAGCCTGTAATTATCTGTTTTCTGAAGGTGGAGTGGCTTGTGCTCCTTTCATAAAATGCTTTTCTTTCATTGGCAATTACCTACACTCTACCCTGCTGTCCTTTCACCAGGAAGTTAAGCAAGTTCACACCTGGAGGGCTAAAGACACCATGATTAAACCGCTATGAAGGAGCCATATCAGGTCTTAACGTGACCCTACCAAACCTCAGTCGGTTGTAAGGTATTGGTTTTACTTTACCCATATTGGGATTCAATTACTCAATTAATCAAACTTTATTTGTAGAGCATTGCAGATAAAAATGATCAAGCCTGGAAATTATCAGCAAAATAACAATTATTAAGAAAATAACTATAGAAGATAAAGAACTGGGCTCACAATCAAAAACAACTGAAAGAGCTGAAAAAGTGAACACAATTCTCATCCATGAATAAGAAAAGATCAGAATAGTCTAAAATTGGGTTATATACACAATAATAAAATAAATAGGAACATATATTGTAATAAATATATACTAGTATTTAATAATTATATTTAACTATAAAGGCTTCATTCTGATTTTAAAAACATCACCTCTCAGCCACTCACAGGTCTTTGAAGTCAGCTCATCCTTCAACTTGATGTGTAAAAAAATGTAAGAAGGTGCTGTGATTAGATGAAATCCTGTTAAACTTTTTGATGCTTGTACAAAAATTCAGTCCCCATAGTGACACATGGTGATGGTTGCGTGATGCTGTGGAGGTGCTTCTTCTTATCAGTGAAAGAAAAGCTATAGTAGTCAGAGGTGACTGGATGATGGATGGAGCTAAATACAAGAAAATCTGTTTTCTGCTGAAAGACTTTTGAGAAAAGGCTGGAGGTTCATCTTACAGTAGGACACGGACTCTAGACACCAGGCTACAATAGTCTGGTTTATATCAAAGCATACTGATCTGTTAGACTGGCCCAGTCACAGTTTAGAGCAAAATCCAGTTGATAATCTTTGGAGGAATCCTAACATTTGTTAACAGACTTATAGGCTACTCCATCTAATAAGACTGAGCTTAAGCTGTTTTGCCAAAAAACAAAACAAAAAAGAAAGTTTTTAGTCTCTGGATGTGATAAAAGTTGTGGAGATGAAGACAAATGCAGCTGTAATTACAGCAAAAAGTGGTGCACAAATTATTAACTAAGAGTGTTTTTCTAGTTGAAAAACAAACATCTTTTTCCTCTATCTCAGAATTCGATTTTTTCTTATTAGTCAGTGACAAACAGTTCATAATTTGCAGTTATACCGTCTATATTCTCTTTAAATGTTTTCTATTATGGAAGATGATTGAATGGATCTATCGTATTGAGCAGAGAGTCTCTCTTATGATTAGTAACCCCCCCCACAAACCCTTGAGTATCATCAAGATGCTTAATTGGGAAACTAAGACATGCTGACATTTTTCGGGGTTTCTGTACTGGAACGTTTTTATTGAAGCCATCTTTTCCAGTGTCTTATTGTTGAATCTTGATCTCTGACCGTAACAAATCAGAGGTTCAGACATGGGCATCCCAGCTCCAGTCCTGGGGAGCTATTGTCTTTGAACTTTGAGATGCAACCTTGCTTTATCAGACCTGGGTGACATAGCCAAATTCCCTTATCGGCATTGTTATCATTAAGCTCTGCACCAGCTTGCCAAAGCCACCTGGGAGTAGTGATGGACTCTGACCTGAACCTTCAGAGCCACATAAAGACAGTCACAAAGTCGGCCTTCTATCAA
>JAUZNJ010000033.1:143902-159831 GCA_034780135.1 Jordanella pulchra
ATGCTGTTTTTATTTTAATTATGTAAAGCACTTTGAAATGCCTTGATGCTGAAATGTGCTATATAAATAAAATTTGAATTTTGAAATTTGAAAGAGCCAATCATTTCATTTGGTTAGGCTGTAGAAGGGATGCAACCAAATGTTGTAGGAAAGTAGCCCCTGAGTTGTGGATTTGTGCTTCCCTGCTTTAGTTGTTTTTCTGTGACCTGGATGAGTCAATGAGGCACTCTTTGAGTAACTTTGGTAGATCTGCTCCTCCTGGAAGGTTGACCACTGTGCCATGTGTTCCCCACTATAGTCCCCTGAGGTCACAAAGGCTTAGAAATGGTTTTCAAATTATTTCCAGACTGATTGGTGCTATCAGACAGGTTGTATTTAATAGAGTTCAGCTCTGGTTGAATCAGACCTTTCTTGTGTTAAAAAGAAGAATCCAGTTAACTCTATTTTTTAAGATTGGATTAGGAAGCTTTCTTGCTTTGTACATATAGCCATCATCTAAAAATATCATTATTTAGTGTTTGTTTGTTTTTTTGTTTTGTTTTTTTCATCTGATATTATTGTTGATATGACATAAAGAAATATAATAGGGAGCAAATACTTTTCTAGAGAACAGACAGTCCAGCTGTTCTCTGCCTTCCTCCTGTTTGGGTTTCCTTACTGGTACATATAGCAGACGCAGACAGGGAGGAGGAGTTTAGGAGCAGGAAGAGAGAAATAGAGGGTACAAAACATTAATTATTAGCCCCAGTGGGATCTCTTATATTCTGTCTAGCCTGGACAACACCAATTAATACAGCAATTATTATCCTGGCCCGTAGCACAGGGTTGACTAAGCTGGCTTGCCTTCTGACGATTATGGTGCAGGGTGGGGGTGGAGGAGGGGGGTGGGCAGCTGAAGAGAGGCTTGCTGGAGTGAGATTATTCATCTCACACTAAACCCTGGCTTTTATGATGCGCGGGTGATGGGGGAGATAGAGCCAAAGAGTAATTTAGTCTGCAAATTTCAACTCAGCATTACAGCAGCAACACAATCTCCCCGCAGATTAATTTCTGTTGGGTGTCATCTTTAGGGGTATAGGGCGGCATCGGCCTGATAAAGAATGAACCTCCTTATACTTCAGCAACAAGCTGAACTCTTCGCATGAGACCCTCTCAATCCTGTGTGACAGGTGCACAGTTCAGAGTGCTACTTCTCCTCTCCTGCCCAGGAGGTCTTATTCCAGGCCTGCATCACATTCATTCCCCAAACACTGCCTCTTTCCACTCCCCTCTCCAGACTCGGATAATTCAACAGCGCATGCAGATGCAAGCAATAGCTCCACCTAGTTTCTGTAACGCCTCTCTTGCTCATGCATCTTTTTTTCAAGCAGCTAAATGAGGCTTGAATGTGAGAGAATCTGCTGTTACAAATAAAATACCGTTTCTCTATTATCCTCCTACTCCAGTCAAATTATCCACTGTGTTCCATTCTTCCTCATCATCTCCTTGGACAGGAGAGCTCTCTGTCTCTCTTGTTCTATTTTCTGCGCCTCCCCATACCCCATCCCAGCTCCCCTGCAGTGACAGCCCCTTGCAGGAGAGTCTTAAGCACACATGCCCCCTTCTCCCAGCAGCCGGTGTAAAATCTGTGCTGACAGCCAGTGAAAACAACACGGATGCTCGCATGTTATCTTGACACGGCCATGTTAAGCTTCGCTCTCGTGATGCTAAATGGTCGTCATAAACCTTTTAGGATGTGCACGGCCTAGTGTGGACTTTTGTAAAGAAAGAAAAAAAAAACATTATGCTGTGTAATATGTTTATGTTCAAAGTGGACTCAGCTTTCACAGAGCTGCAAGAGTCAGGCGTGTTATTAAAACAATGGAAACCAGCAAGGTGTTCGGATAGATGCACAATGTTTAGCATTTTTTGAGCTACAGCACATTCTTCACTGATCTTTATACCTAAAACATGCTACTGACGTCCTGCTTTGTGCTCTCTAGTCTATTTTTTGCTTTTCTGTGTCATCAATCGACAAAACAATTACGGTCCACAGGATCTTGTCTAACAAGCCCTTGCGGTACTAAGAATGATTAGATGGTGGGTATTACATGAGGAACCCATCTCTGGATTAGTGATGAGCACAATAAATGCTGAAATAAGTGGAGGAATATGTACATCCCTTTCATGGAAGACGCTTAGGTGACTGCTGCCACGAGAGGATTTGTCAGCATAACACAGGATCTCAAACAATAATGTGCGTGCGATAGGACACCACGGAGCACATTCACAGCCCAATTCGCCGGCTGTTGTGTAAATGGATTTCATCCGCCATGATTCCAAGCGAGGGGGCCAGAAAAGGATGCCGCTCGGGTTTCATCATCATTTAGTTGAATGCATTGAACCGTCCACACTTTCATCTTAAAAACAGAGCTTGCACATGCTGACATATTTGCTAGTAACCCTGGTAAAGATTTAGAAAGAAATCCTTAAAATAAATCAGGTTTTCTTATTGCAGGAGTGTGACCTCACAACTGAATAAATGAGAAATAAAGTGCAAATATTTTGCATCCTGAGTATAGAGCCATCTACTGATCTACCTTCTATTGATGGTTGATATGAACTGAGAATTTCATTATGTTCTGTATTATTAATTGAAATAATGCTACAACTGTGCATCACTTTGGTTTAGTGACACCAACAGAAAAACAGAAAAAAAGTGAATCATATTTTCAAATATGTTGAAAGTTCTAAATATTCTTATGTAAACAAAAATAAAGTGCTGTGATTAAGGCATTAAGGAAAATGCTAATAAAGTGCTGTGTGAAAATTGTGGACCTGTTAACATTCCCCCAAAATGTCTAAAAACAATAAAATACATAAAAGAATAAATTAGATGCTGTTATTTAACCATTTGGAGCAAAAGCAAAGGCCTGATCTCTGGAAAATCTTGAAAGATATTGTAACTTATACAAATTTTTGACTGATATTTATTTTTTTCCCTATCGTCTGGATAGTTTTAAGCTGGTTTTAATGTAAATGTTCTCAAATGGTTGAAGATTGTTAACCTATAAAGTCAAATGATGCCTTAGATACACGGTTTCTGCACCACTAGTTCAAATTTGATAATGACAACATAATGTTCTGTGGAGGTACTTCCATGGGCATTTCTCTGGATTTTCTCAATTAATATTGCAAATATTTTATATATATATTCAATTCAGTTCAATTCAATTTATTTATATAGCGCCAAATCCCAACACATTTCATCTGAAGGCTCTTTACAGAAACAATTTAATCAAATCACACGGTCAGATTAGTTTAAAGTTTCCTATCTAAGGAAAACCAGTTGATTGCAGCGACTCATTGACTCGACAGACACCCCTCATATCAAGCATGCATGTAGTGAAAGTGGAGAGGAAAAACTCCCTTTTAACAGGAAGAAACCTGCAGCAGAACCAGGCTCAGTGTGAGCGGCCATCTGCCGCTCTTAGAGAAAAAGATAAAGAAAACATTTATTTGTCCCTATTAGTGTCAGAATAGTCAATGATTTGAGCTGATCGGCCATGTTTCATTCTTGGTTGTATCCTGAATGCTGTGATCATTTTGATTTGTACTTTTCTCTGAGATTGTTTGCTGCAAAAAAGCCCCCTGAGTGGAAATCTTTCTGTTTGTGTAGAAATATTAAGGTTTAGAAAGAAATATGTTACAGATAAATGTCTCCAGATCAACTAAAAAGGTAAAGTTTGATTTTAATTAACAGATATATTAGAAAAACTCTTTGTTTTTCTAAATGTTCTTAAATTTGCAGATTAATTTCTCTAAAGGTTTCCATGGGAGATTATGCTGCTGCAGTAAAAGATGAATTAATTTTTCTTATGTTTCTCTGCTAGTTGTTTGTTATTTAAAAAAGTGCAAATATTGATCTCCAACAGTTCGCAGTTTTTAGGCTTTGTCTGATAGGTGCAGGATGCTACCTTGCAGCAGGAGCGTCTTTCATCCAGAGGTGTGTTGTGTTGGGTTTCAGTGCCGAGAACTGGCCGGGACTCCTAATAGAAGGTGCTGTCACTGTTGCTGTGAGGTGTAGGATAACCGCTCTTGAGCAGGTTGTAATTAGAGTGGCAGAGGTGTAATGAGGGTGCAAGATTCCTGCTCCTAAAGCCGCTGCCAAACTGAACCAGAGCGCTAAAGGAAGGCGTCCCACCCAGAGCAGGAAAGTCACCATCCATCTTCTCCTGCTGCCGCATCAGATGCTGCTTTTACATGAAGATTTCTCAGATGTTCTGCAGGGTTTCCTCACAGATGGAAATGAAAATAATGATAATGAGCAAGAAGAATAAAAATTGAGTTATTAAGTGATTTTCCAGCGGAGAACAGGGACAGTGGTTTTTAGGCTCCAAAATTTCCTAAGAGGTGAAAGAATTTCGGTTTACTGATTGACTCCCAGATGAAAGTGTTGGCTCTTCCTGGGGGTTGTTTGAAAAAACATCATTTTCTTACTGGCTCCTCTTTACGTGGTCACAGTTTAACCAACATTCGCAGCACAATTCCCAACAAACACACACACATACACACAAAATAAAAATTGGCAAAATGAAAACTCCTGTCAGACTCAGATTGAAATTTATATCAGTTTGTCAGACGAAAGCCAAAAATGATCTTACTGCACATTATTTTGATAAGTTTGGTGCCAGAGATAGAGAAGAAATGGAGCAAAGAGGGAGGAAAGCACCCCAGACTCCACACAGTAGATAAGTGCAGAAGCCAAGATTCTTCTCGTCGCTTCATCAGTAAGAGCTCATCCTGACCCTTTAAAGAAAAGAAAAACTTTTCGTTGAGACGCTTTATTGCATCATTTTTTACCCACTGCTATACATTTAAAGTATGCACAATTTTCCCAGGAGAAAAGTAGATCAGTTTAAATTTCTAAGCAAAAACAGTCAAAAGAATCAGAGCAATCATTAGATTTAGTGTGAGCTGTGCTACCATATCTACTGTAAATGATTGGACTTTTAAACCATCACCCTTCTGCAAAACAAGCAAATAGATCATTTATAACAAAACTCTGGTCATTTGCTTCCCTGATTATCATTTTTAATAAAGAGGAAGTCCTCATCTGTGTTTGCACCGCCAAACTTAGCTCTGTGTTTCTGTGTCAGTCGGATGTGACTCATTAAAACTGTTATTGAACATTAACCACAATAAAAGCAGAACTTTCCACCAGGGTGGACAGCAGAGGCAGCTCCTCAATCTCCCCCCTGAATTAGGACAAATCTTCAGTATGTTCAAGAAGAAGACCTGAGATTTTCTTCCTTTTATCAGGATGAATGACAAGTTATTATTCCATGTTAACATATATTGAAAAGTTGATTAATCACACAACATGGAGCATATTTTTTTAAAGATGTATTCATTCATATTTGCAATAAATCCCATTGATTTTTGTCTTAAAGCCCCTTAGCAAGCTGCAGATAGATATCAGTGATAGATATCTGACTTAACTCTTATCAGAACTGGTAGAGTGCATTTAACTCGACACGTCTGGTTTCTTGGCACAGACTTAGTAAATGCATTTATTAGGGCTGAAGCCACAATCATTTTAGCCTGTTTTATTCATTCCAGATCCAGTTCTGAGACCTAGTTGTATCCAAGCATCAGTGTTCACATCCACACTGTCCCCAATAGAAAATTTGGTAGGATGTCCAGCAACAGTCCAGGAACCACCACGATTCAAACCAGTAATGAGCAGGAAGATGCTAAAATCCACCACTGAGCAACAGACCGAAAGCCGGTAGAAGAAGAAAGCAGTCCTTGTTCTAAAAACTACACCTTTGAACTCTATTTAATTTTGCAGCGTCTAAGAATCTCTTTTTAAAGTGAGGTGAGACAAGCTGTCTGGCCACAAGGACAAAAAAATGGTTCAAGGAGGCTCACAAATGCAGGAAAACTGTACCACTGTGAAGTACGGTGGTGGTAGCATCATGTATATAGGCTGGGTGAATAAAGAAGGACAACCACCTTCCAACTACTCATCTTTATCTCATAGCAACAGTCTTGATCCCTAAGACATTGATTTTGTTCTGACTGTAGATTTAACTTTTGTGTAATTTTGGTTTATTTGAAGTTTTATTAAATTCTTGTTATGATTTCATTATGTTTTTTCTGCTTCTATGTTTCACTGTGTGTAGTTTAGTCTTTGAGACATTGTTTGTCCACGTTTCCTTCCTGTAGCAGTTTATATGCTTCTGTTTTCTGATTTTTAGCCATTTTCCCCTGTTTTTTCCCTAAACTACCTCTACCATCTTGCAGAAACTGCCTTTTAGTCATTTATCTCCTAATCAGTTCTCACAAACCCCTGGTTCTCTGTTATGATTCTTGAGATGGTTTATCTGGTATGTTTGTAGCACTTTCAGCTTTTGTTTGTAGATGTCATTGTCTTTACCAGTATGATCATAAAAATGTTGTATTATTACAGTTTCGTTGAAAACATTTGGAGAACGTGTGTCTAAAGGTCAGGTATTCTACATGTCTTAGATGTCACTGGATAACTCTGGATACACTTTAATGAAATAATTGGTTCATTACAAGACCTCTCAGGGACCTGAAGACGTGTTTAACGGTTAAGGTACTGGAAGAAGCTGCACAATTAACACCTGCAGGATCGGGTCCTTGAGAACTGAAGTTGGACACCTACAGACTTTACATAAAAGCCTGGTCCAAGGCAGGAAACCTTCTCTGCTACTTACACATGTATGTCCACATCTGAGCCCTTTATGGACTCCAGCAAATCCACAAGAAATGCAAACCTTCAAAAATGTGCATAAAATTTCATAATATGATCCTTAGAAGAGTTGCCTACAAACTGGAGCCGATGAGTCTGTCATGCAGGCATACTGTGAGGGAGGAACATTTTCCTCTAGTCCTGAGGGGCAAGTGAGAGCAGAACACCCCCCCAGACACTTTAAACTCCATAATTTAGGCCGTCACTGAAGCTAGCCCATGTTAGTCTGACTTCTGAGGGGCTTCCAAAATACCACGACGGGGCGTTTTATTTCCCTGCCGCGAGAATGTCAACACAAATGAAAGAATGTCTGAGGAAAATGTCGAGAGGATTAATCAACACCTGTACACCTCGGATGTGCTTTCACACAAGTGGCTCTAGACAAAGAGATGGCGCAAGCTAAGCAAAGAGACAAGCAGGGATTGAGAAGTGTTTGCTCACCTAATATTGGGAGCATTACGACTCTTAATTTGCATTCTATGGTGGCATATAAAAACAAAACAAGTCAATGACATGTTATTTTATTCATAGGTTTTCTACAGTAATAGCCAAAAACAGAAAAAAATGAGTTCTGCTGAGGCCCATTTGCCAGAATAAAAATACCTTTTAAAAAAAGCTCTTAGGAGATAATCCTACTTTTTTATTAGGGTCAGATTTCTGTAATGAAAATTGTTTTCTAATGATTTGATAAAATATGTTCATCTTTGACATCATTGTTTAAATTACCAACTATCTTGAAATGATCATATTAAATAAAAGTAAAGGCTTAAAAACACCTATTCCTGAAAATGTCGACAGAGGAAACAGCTGATCAGTCATGTCAGGTAAATGCTCATTACATCTTTTTTAGTATCCTTCTCCCATTTAGATCTTTAGTCTTTTTTTTGTTTTTTTTGGAAAAGACAAAAATCAAGTGAGCAGAAACTCTCTTCAAATGTGCATTAAAAAAGGTGGTGGATTGAAAAAACAAGGCTTCAGTTCTCATTCTCCTTTTTTCAGTTCTCTGAGCTCATTACAATTTTTTAAAAGACAACTTTGACATCTACTGTATAACCAGATTACTTTATAAATGCATCTTTCCAGCATCTGCAAGAAAAAAACATTCAGTTTTAGCTGCTTATCCCGTCACGGTAGCGATTCTAGGTCAGAGTGGTGAAAAGGGTGCAAGAACGTTTCTGAAGGTCCATAATTTAATATAATCCCAACAACAGAAGTCAAACAAAGAGTTTAAAATAAGCCGTTTAAATCAATCTGCATGAAGACCTTAGAAAACCATGAGTTTGGTTCAATCTTGCCAGCGTTTGAGCTCACACACTCGAGAATGATAAGCATCACATCTGCGCTTATTAGAGCTTACACCTATTACTTTTGCACTCATTATAACAAACACAATTTACTTCATTAGAGCGGTGCATGCTCTTTGTGACCTGACATGAACTAATATGCAGCTGTGTTGTCTCTGCCGATATGCGCTGAGCAGACGATGTTATGAGGTGATAATGACCAAGCCGGCGTAATTGCTCTGCCTGGAGGAGATCCGTAATCACAGCACTGTGATTATGTAATGGACCTTGCTGATATGGAACAGGTGAACCGAGAGAGACTTGATTCATTTGGAGCATCTTCAGCAGGGACTTTGTTTCAATCCAAATCAAGATTACGTCAATGTTATTAAATGACTCAGGGGAGCATCACAGTCTGCTGTTTATTATGTGATAGTAATACGTTTCACTGCCATGCACAGCTCTGGTTAAAGGTTAATATCCACCCATCGTGGTTCTGAATGATGTATTAAATTAGAATGTTCAGTTTATCTAAATCCTGCCTTATTTATAGGTAGGAATTCAATCTCTATATATATAAGATTCCATGTTTGAAATTATGGTGGACTTGCTGCAAACCTCAAACCTGCAAACCTCACAGGGTAAAAATCAAGCTGAAATACTTCAATCCAAACCAACACCCTCAGTAATATTTCTACAGACAAGTTACAATTCAACCACATGGTTTTCAGAACCATGAAACTCATCTAGATCTGAATCTGACTGAGATCTTGAAGAATATTGAGAATCTGCGAACAATTAATCATTTTTGCAAAGAAATCAGGACAAAAAATTATTTTATATATTTGCAAAAACATTTATAGTTATAATATGAGATGTGAAAAAAAGTTCAGTATTATGGGCTGTCTTTCAATCCACTGAAGTTATTATTGCTGAGACGACAACGTTTTATTTGTGTTATTAAAAAGTGAAAAAATGCAGCTTAAAGATATTTTAATTTATGTTTATTTATTTTTATTTACCAAAGTAGAACCATACTGAATTATTCAAGAAATTATCTTTGCTTTTTTAAACCAAAAAATGTCATGCATTCAATTGTCAAACATGTCTGTTATAACTTATCAAGAGTAAAAAAAGAGTAGAAAAGTCTTTCAGGTGGCCTAAAGTCGTCAGGCTGTTGCTGCCATGCATCTCTAAATCTGCAAAATTCCCACATAATCTGAATGAGGACGTTCCCACCTTCTTGCTTTGCCGATTGTTGGATAAAGGTTAAAGCAGCAATACTTTGCTCCCAGACAAAGATATTATTACTCATTTCTGTTCAAAGTTCAAGTCAGTACTCAAGTCTCTGAGGATTAAAATAAATATGTTTTAGGTCACTTCTAAACGTGGATCGCTGCAGGTTAGGAAACAAAACCTGTACGTCTTGTCTTTAAGCCTAAATTATCTTGTCAACTTGCAGTAATTCTCTTCAGTCTATTCATACTGCTGAACAATTATATTGTAATCTTTAAATATATGATAAAAAAGAAAACAGGCTAATTGCCAGTTGGTTTCGCTACAAAATAAGCAGCTTTTGCACCTTAGCTTTTGCACTTCTGTCAAATTTCACCAATATAACTCAAACATCTCTGACACCTGTAGAAAATGTGGGGAAGAAATACAAACATTGTTTCGCTGTATATCGAACTGTTGGGAGATAAAGAAATCTCAACAACAAAAGAAGAAGAAAAAATGTAGAAAACATAATTACTAAATATTTGCCTTCATTATTGATTCTTGGTAAACATACAGTTATACAAAATATGAAAGGCTGCTTATTTATATTTGTTCTTTACAAGTAAAACGGCTGATGGCTGTTTGTTGGGAAAATATCAGACCACCAATTGTTCAACGAATGTTGGTTATGTTTCCTTTGGAAATAATAACCTGAAGGGAAATATTACATTTGAGGGTATTTGAGGACCTTTTATACTATTAGTCGTAAATGGTGTCAAGTGTTTAAGCAAAAAACCTGTTGAAACAGAAGTCTTTTATTGTAGTAACTTAAAATCGAGTTGATTATTAGAGCTGCTATCTCTGCTCTCAGAGTAACTAAACCCGTCTGTCCTTCTACTGATCCAAAAACTGGAAGATCCACCATTCCCTAGCAAGGTGCAGCACATTGCTGTCACTGCCCACCTCTTCATTGCTTGCACCTGCTAAAACATTTAAGGCATTTGAGCAGCAGTGCAACACATTTGCTTTTCATTTAACCTGTCTTTGGAGACCTTTGAAGTACATAATAGCAGAGCAGCACAGGTCCCCCTCCCACTCCCCTCCAATCATTTACCTAGCACAGACGCATTCTCTGCAGCTAACCCATCAAGCGGAAAACGAGTTTGGCCCAGTATTCCTCCCTCCCTGCTCTGTGTGTGTCACTCCCCTTCCCTTCCCATTGTGAACACCTCTTGCAGTCACTCACTGACTGCTGCTCATGAATGAGCGAACGCTGGTGTCAACCGTTGGCCTCATTTTGGCGTGAAAGGTTTCAAGAGACGCTGCGGCTGACAGCCATTTGATACAAACATGGCTAATTATCTCTTGCCTCCAATCATGAAAAAATTTACTGGCACAGAAAAACCGAGTCTTTGTATTATGGGTGAGATAACGAGACAAGGAACACGAGCAAGATCTGGTAGAAAATTTGAGTTGGGAATGGAGCCAAAATTGTCTTAATGTTTAATCATCTTCAGTGATAATAGCATATGGTTTAATGTTGCCTGTAAATGTCCTCATTAGACAGATGGGGCTCTGTGTGTATGATGCTGTAAGTGTCCAAGGGAGGGTGTAGAGGCAATTAGAGTAATTCTGTCACCAGTCTAATGTGATTATTGTGTATTAGATTAAATCTTTTGGCCTTTTGCTGTGTTTCTTATCTGTGTTTAGAGAGATGGAAATGTTGAATTTTAGAATTAATAATGAGAAGCATCTAAGTGAATGGCTGCATGTGTAAAGTTCCCTGTTTAATAGTTACTTAAAGCTCGTCTGTAGTGGTAACATTATATGTCAATGACGTTCACCGTTCTCAAACTGTGGTACCAGAACCAATGTTGGTACGTGGAAAACCTTCAACTGTGCAAATATTCGATTCTTCTGTTTTTTTCTTTTTTAATTGATCATAAAATCTTTGACCTATTCAGGTACAAATTTATAAAATTCTAAAAATGTTTAATATTTTTATATCATTAATGCAGAGAGTGAATCTCATATATAACAAAGATAGATTACAAAGATAGAGCAAAATATTTTCAAGTCTTTAACTCTTCTAATTACATAAAATTAAGAGTTTAAAGATAATTAGAACATTGTAAAAAAATAAATACGCAAAATACTTATCAGAATATCAATTAAAAAAACCTGTAAAGGCTCTAAATGGTGTCTTTGTCTGAGACCCCCCCCCCCCCGTTTCAGAATGGTGTTGTTTAGAGGGCGTTATCCAACAGTATTCATATAAAGAAGATGTCTCTAGAAGATTGTAAAGGATAATGATTTCAATAATGTGGGAGAGCTTCGAGGCCAGGGTCAAGACACCTGATGTTTGCAGTAAGTGGGCTACAAAGCTTGTGTTTGCAAACGATAAAACGTCCGAGGGCGTGTTGAGTGGGTCGGCGCAGAGCGGGGATGATTAAATAAACGTTAGTAGAAGATCACAGTTATCCTGGTAGGTTAGCTTGTATAGTAACTGTTGATGAAACTACAATGGAAAAACTTTTTTGCTTTTTTTCACTTTTTTCACACAAGCTTCAGCTGGACCTCACTTTTGAAAAGGCAAAGAAGAAGACCAGAAGTAGTTGGAGGATGATGGCGACGACTGGAGTCATGGCTGAAATATGGACATGCTCATGTGTTTACATCAGAATTATCTCCTGAACAAATTCAGTTACATAGAATTTTAATTTTATTTTTGTATTTAATGCAGAGACCACAAAATGTTAGTGCAAAAGTTTCTATATTTAAAATTAGCAGAATATCAACATAGTTTTTCCATTTGTAATGGATATGCTGCTTATAAGTAACCCTTAAATAATTTTTCTCATCAAACTTATAGACAGTATTCTGTCAGAACGTCCTAATAAGACAGTTGTTTTAATGACCAAATTCAATAATTTAGATGTTTTAGGGCCTCGTTGTACATGAAGGCAAGTGTTGATATTTTCAGTTCTTGTGTTCGGTAATTGATTTGCTCCTAACCTCTTGATTCAACCTTTGACCTTATCAGACGCATATTCTTTTTACCTTTATGATTTTCCCTAAATAATGAATGACATAGGTCAATCTGAGGACCTTTCTTTTAAATCTTGAGCTTCAATTGAAATATTTTCAGAACTTCACAAGGACCAAAAAACCGAGAGCTAACAAAAGGGTTTACTGAATTAATAATTTTATTTCATGCAATCTGAAAGAAGTACAAATTCAACACCGAAAAAAATATGTACAATTGATCATTTACATTTATTTTTACATTTACATTTATTTAGTACTTACAAAAAAGTGACACCTCTTCTTTTTATAGTTGTTAACACCAACAATCTTCCAAATTCCTACTTTACTTATCAGCCCTTACTACTCAGAGGTCCATTAAGCGAGTAAATAAATTGATTTCTGTACATTTAAACGTACATATAAACAATCACATGTGCAAAAACATGTCTTCTGTGACTCATTTCCTTCTCTGTCAACCAGGACTAACTGACATGTTAAAAGAGCTAATCTTCATTTTGAAAATAAATCCCAAGTAACAAGACACAGAGAGAAGAGAAAGGTGAAAAAGGGACATGAAGCTTAAAATGAAATAAATCACACCTGGATTTCTGGTAAGACCTGGCAGAGAGCTTTTAATATTGCTCTCAAATTGCTCCATTTGTTCTCTGAAATATTTTAATCCCATCTGACCTCAAACTTCCCATGAACCAGGGCCCGAACAAAAGGCCGCCCACTGTCCTCGCAGTAAATCTGTTGTCTCCCTTCTGGGCCCTCAACAGGGGATCATAGATCAGCACTGCTCTGCAGCTTGCTTCAATTTACTCAATTAACTCGGCTAAAGCACTTGTAAGTTCTGCAGATGTTGGTTTATTATCAAGGCCTAAAATGTACAAGTGGGTTCAGGAACCAGGGAGCTGTGGGGGGATGCTATGGTACGGTTCATACCCAGGGAGGTAGAGGTGGAGGGGTACACTAAAATAAATCTAAAAATTGTAAAAAATAACACATTATGTCAAAGCTAAAGGTTATCTCTGCAATGACTTCCACCTAAATAAATTTTAAAACTTTAAGATTTATCAGAAAATCTCTGATTTACTGAAATAAAACATGTTGCATAAATCTTCAGGATAAATTAAGGCAAAAGTGACTTGAGGTATGCAAAACACACATTAAGGAGGATGCTAACGTTAACCAGGTGTGGTTACAGTCCCCATAAAACATCCTGCCAACACCCTCCATGTGTGCTCATATATTTTCCTGCTTGGCAAACTACATTTCAATTAAGAGCCACAACACAGGTTGACATTCATAGAGCTTTAAAATAAGGTTTTGACAAATTATCTTCTGCTGTCAGACTAATATCCTCACTGCAGGTTTGGCCTTATTGAGCAGGGGGGTTATCTTTGTAGAGCCTGTGAGTTACAGACCGAGGCAGCGAGGGGAACCGCTGCAGCAGTTTAATGAGGTACCAGCTGATGTTAATGTGAGCCGTACTTCTGGAACACAGGGAAAGTAGCTTCAGACACGCATTTCTTTCAGCCTTGGAAATCAGAACCACATAGAGGCTGAACCCTGGCGGCAGCACAGATCACACTCAGTTTGGCCTCCCTTTCATCATTAACAATAATCAGCTTGGCAAAGTCAAAAACAAAGGCAGCTCTGACAGCTTTCTGTCACTTTTTACTATGTCTTAACAATAAATAACGTCATAAAGTCTGTAAATTCTACAACGTTGTGATCATCTGAACATTTACAACATCTTTTTTTGTGCATAAAGATGTTCAGACAGTAATAATTCATTGAACTTTGTTTTCCTTGAATGTTGTAAGAAACTTTAAAATATAATGTGGTGTAAAATGTTGCTTTAACATTTATAAAAGGTCAGAAAAGCATTCAGTAACTTGGGGAGCTGCAGACCCAGATTAGAAACTTGGAAGGATGCTAGAATTAATTTTTTGAAAATCTCCAGAATCCAGTAACCATTGGAAAACGGCAGATTCATGACTGTAGAAGAGGTTTCCCCAGTAGCTCAAAATCTCCCCATCAACTGGGCACAAGATTTTCCCATGAAACACTGAACGTTATGTAATACCTGTGAAGAGGGAGACCAGGATAGTACCAGTCTTCAAGAAAGGGAACCAGAGATTATTCCAACTATTGTGGAAACAAATTCAGAAAAGACTCTTCAATCTATTTGCATCAGGTCCAGTTTACATGTTTGTTAAGGATTAAAGACCTATTTTGTGGTAACGTTGCAGGAAGTTTGGGTTCCTCTGTTGCCCTGAAGGCCAAACCAATCCTTCTTGTGTCCATATTCTTGTCCACAGTTGAGCTTTTTCACAGTTTAGATACTAAAAACGGTACCTAGCTCTCCTTTTTTGCAGATGATGTTGGCGTCTCCTGCTTAGTCTCATTAGTATGCATTGGAGATATTGTGTGGTCATGCATAAAATCAGTGGAAGAAAAGGAGCTGACTTTGCAGTTCACCATCCAGTAGGACAACAACTCATAACACAGATCAAAGAATATCCATGGATGCGTTAGAAGGACCCAGTCCAGGTCCAGACCTACAGCCAATAAAAAGTTTACTCTCAGACTCAGAAATTTATTGTTCCAAAGCTAATCTGACAGATTAGGGATCAAAAAATCTGTCTCCATATGTGCAAACCTGGGTGAGACATACTGTTGAAGACATGCTGCTGTAATGGCAAGTGAAAGGTGGTTCTACAGAGAATTAACTCTGGGAGGGTAAAGAAAGAGCGTTGTGTTAAAAGAATGGCAATGCTACAGTTGAATATTACACACAGCTATGTGCTGGTCGATCAAATGAAATCAGAAAATGCTAAACTTAGGTTTTTCATGATAACTTGGGAAAGAGAAGTTGAAAGGATATGAGCACTCCTTTAAAGCACTGTACTGATTCACACCAGAAATAATAAGAGACTTTTATCTCCGGCACATGAGTAGGTGAAACATATGTGAGTCACAATTGTGCCATTTTACAGGAAGCTGATTCATCTTTACAAGAGGCTACACTTCCAGACTGAACACTGTAAAATCTATTAGTGCAACACAAACACCAAGTATGGCTTACAAGGCGGAAAGAAAAAGATGAGTCTCACTCTTAAATGATTTCCCACATTTACAAGATGAAAAGTCAGACAAAGTCTTTTGGGAGGCTATAACAAGGAATTCCCCTAATTATATTCCCTGTGGGTAGACCGTAATTTATTCAAGTTAATGCGTCTTATTTTCTGTTCAAGGTGTATGCCACGGAATTAGCAAACAAATTTAATTGTTAATCCATCTGCTTTGAAACAACCGAGATCTTGTTCCATAAGCTCTGAGTCATCCTGATCCAATTAAACTAGAACGGAGACATTTGTAATCATTTGCCATCACACCACCCCTGCAACCTACACAGATATATACACCAAACCGGCTTATGCTATGTCAGAGGAAAAGCATAAAACTTGGGCTTGGTGAGCAATAGAGCAACACAAACTGTTTGAAAGGAAGTAGTGACCCCAGAGATCTTGAGGTCAAGGGGTCTTAGGGTAAGAATTGCAAATGACATGTCCACCCCGGGGGGTTTTCCTAATAACTTCTTTTTTTAGAGGTGGGGGGGGGGGGTTGGACTA
>JAUZNJ010000033.1:159931-188078 GCA_034780135.1 Jordanella pulchra
TCCAACAAGCTTCTAGTGACCCTGTTGGATATTTGCTATGAAACGCTTGATTGTTTGGTGGTAAAGCTTCAAACGTTAGTTGATTTCAAGACTGCTGCTTCCTTCTGTAAGATGTCTCACAATATTTGACTTTTCAGTCCATCAAATCTCCCTTCTGACTGATTTTGCCAAAGGAAAGGAATTTGCTTAATAATTAAGCACCCCTTATATAGGGTGTTGATGTCATTAGACCAAACTCCTCATTACAGAGATGCTCATCATCTGATTTACTGAATTAGTACTTGGCTTTCAAGCCTATACAGCTTGGAGTAGAACAACATGTATGAAAAGGACGATGTGGTCAAAATTCTCATTTGCCTAATAATTCTACATACATTGTAGTTTCATTACATTCATAGATTTTATTCTGAACCACACTAGATATGGCGCTGATGTATTATTTTTGAAATATTAATAATTTTGATGAAAAAGTTGTTGCTATGACCTTTAATAATATTTTAACTAAAAACATGAATTATTGCTGTTGTTTATTTTTCAGATGTATAATAAGATTAGAAGCCCATGCCTTTATTTTATAAAGTGTGGGTAGACCGCCATGTCTTGGTAGGCTTGGAGTGGTGCCCTACCATTCACTTACCTCTGAAGCCTTCAGAGAACAGCTGGGTTTAATCCTGAGATGAAATCACACACAGATGGACCATTATTACGTGACATCTGAAGGTAATTGGTTTGGGCTGGATTTTATAGAGGAATATCAGAGTAAAAGGAGCTGAATCAAATACACATCACACTTTTCAGTGCTTTACTTGTAAAACTTTTTGAACCATTTATCATTTTTCCAACCAAACACTTTGATTTGGTCAAACGGATAAATCCTCAACAAAATACATGTAAGTTTGAACTTCTAACAAGTCGTGAAAAAGTTCAGGGACTTTCTGCATCTCGAATGGACCTCATGTCATTAAACATTAGCTTTGATGTGTTTTTGACTTGGACAAATACTCCAGCTATTTTCTGGAAGCCTATATAATTGTCATATATGCTGGTGATTGTAAAACAGCTTAAGCATTGCTATCATCATCATCATAAAGTAACTGCCTCCTTCCCTTTTACTCCTGTATATCCACAGCTGCATGCATGTATCCACAAGGGGATTGGAGAGACTGGAATTCCTGCATTGATTTACATGATGGACCTTGTTTTGACCCAAGTTCTGCTGCTTCAAATTTGCCATCACCTCATCCTCTTATCACTAAGCACATCAGTAGGTGACCAGTCTGCTATTTATATCATGTTTGGGTCATTGCGGGCAGTCCAGTATTGAAGGAGTGGAGTGTTTGTCAGCTGCGTGAGTAAATATGTCATCCATGCAAGTACCTGGAGCTTCATTCATTCATTCAAGGGAGAATAGCCAGAGCTGATCTTAATTTATAACAGCTGTTCTCCCTGCAGTGGTGGTCAGACAGAACAGATAAAGTTGGAGGAAGTAAAGAGGACGTCTTTTATCTCTTAAAAAAAAAAAAGATGTGTTAAAACTTTCCACAGAGCATTTGTAAAATGTCTGTTGGTAAGCTGTGTAGTAGCTAGATAAGAAGAAAGGAAATCTAGAAATAAATAAAGTGTATTGCGTCCTCTGAAAGCCCCGACTTTGCCCACCAGCCGACTGGGTAGCTCTCCTGTCTGCATGATAATGATTTTTTTCAATGCTCGTGACCCAGTTGGTAAAAAAGAGGGAAAATTATGTCATTTGCAAATATGCTTTTATTCCATGATAGTGTATAATTGTGCGAATGGAATAAGATTATCTCTCTGGTCCTCCACAAACAGCGTTATGGGGGGGATTGGAAGGAAGTGATAATTTTCTCCCCGGAAAAAAGCTAAAACATGGCATGAAGCATGTACTCAACCCTGGGCCCAGGTTATTTTAAGGGAAGCCAATCTTTGATCAGCCAAGCTGAAATGGCTAAGATAAGTGAGAGCTACATCTCGCGGCAGGACCGCGCACCACTCTGATATTGCTATTTCCTCCCTGGTTTGTCAAGAGCGGTAAATAGCTGCTACCCCCGCACCTCCCTCCTCCATTCCCCTTTATCTGCTCCCCACTTTCTTCTGGAGATCTCTGTCACTTTAATCCACAGAGTCTGCCGCTGGTTAACAAGGAAATCCTGTGTCAATTATCACCAACCACTTCCTGCTGGGAGAGCAGCAGGGAATCAAAGGGGTCTGAGAGTCTTTCACACCAGAGAGGAGCAGTGGGCCTAATTAAATGGCCCTTGTGTCCCACTGGCTGCCGGTGGCCGCGTGACAGATAACACTGAGCAACGATAACCTCCTTCAGCCGATGATTGTTTTGATAGTGAGCTTGGAGGCACTTTGGGTGCCCTGAGGTTGGCAGATCGCTATCCAGAAGCCTAAATTAACTCACATGTAGGACACAAAGGTTTATGGGGAGAAATGATGGACAATTGTATGTAATGTGGGTATAGCCAATATAACAGACTGACACCAAAATTGGATCCATGCTGCTCAACTGTACATGCATGTTTTTTTTTGGTGGAGGGAGGAGTCACTGCAGGTGTTCACAAACGGAGTCATTAAAATTCTGGTTTCATATACCTGGAAATGTGAACCCACGATGCATCATTTGCACACTAGTGGGTTAAGCGTGCATATTAAGATTTGATATGCCACATTTTATCTCTGCACTCAAAAAACGGCATATGGGGGAAAAGGATACCTTTTTGAAGCTGTAATATGCTCCCCTCAAAGTGACAATTCCCAGACCACTTTCAGGTGGAGGTCTGTGAAAGCACGACTCCTGGTTCAAACTGCTTTATATCAACTTTAGGCATCATATGGGGTCAGTAAATCACCAGCCTGCCTGCCTTGTAGTCGTCGTTTGACTCTTAACTGCCACTTACAGGTATCTAGTGTCGCCTGCATAATGTGAGATTAAGCTATCACCCAGAGTCGCTGGTAAAAGTGGCTTTTTCTCTTCATTAAAAAAAAGTTGGCTTCTAACAAATTCACCAGAATTATCATTTCAAATGCTTCCTGTATGAAAAATGTTCCTCAAGGATTGGTTATGGATTGTGTTTGATTGATAGCGGAGGAGGCTGAGGGGAGGGGAGGCAATGAATGCGAGTAAACATGTGCAAAGCTGCACGCACTCAAACTTTACCGAGTATCTGCTGCTTACAGGTGCATCTCAGGAAAGAAGAGCGTCATCAAAAAGTTTATTTTAATAATTACATTTTTTAATGCTATTCCTAAAAACAGAGTGATATAATTGAATTATGTTAATTATGATTATTACAGCATAAATCTTCTAAAAACCTGGAATTCAGCTTTCTACAAGTTAGCCTGATATATTAGTCTGATGACAAACATTGGACCTACTGAAAAAGGTTTAGTGTGTTCTGAACAGTTTTTGCATTTAGGCTTGTTTTGCATGAATTAGAGCATCAATGTGGCAATTATCCCTGAGGTGTTGAGGAAGCCCGGTTTGCTTTAATGGCTGTCTTCAGCTTGTTTGTGGTTTCATTTGGTTTGTTTAACCTTTTGCTTGACAGTAATCTATCAATCTTTTTGCAGTTTTTTTCACATATCAAACACAAGTTATTAAAGCAGGTATCAATACCACTAGTGATACTGGAGTTATTCTAATTTTGGACTAAAAGTGGATCAACAGCACGCAACTGCACACTGAACTTAAAGTAGATCGGATTTTATTGCTCTCAACATCAATTTCAATATTAAATGTTATTTTTTTCTCTCTTTTTTCCATCTAAAAGCAACATATCAGACCCCTGAGTAAAAATCAACTCATTTTATTCCTTTATCCCATGTTAAGGAGTAAAAGGCTTTTGACGTCTTTTGTTCAACAGGCTTAAACATGATAAATCCCACAGTTTTTTCCATGTCCTGGAAACAGCCATGTTCTGTGGCTCTTTGAGCTCCAATATGAAGTCAGAACCTTGTCAAAACTCCACATGCATAATAAATACTCAAATGAGCAGATTTATTTAAAACAAACACATGTAAACTACTGTTCTCGTGTATTTTGAACATCCTATGTGTGCAGATTCAACACCACAAAGCCCCCAATACATCCTAACGAGTGCACACTCCTACTCTGCACTCTCTATTTATGTGCCTGTAGAGTCTCTCCTACTAATGTGTGGACTTGTTTATGTGCACTCATGTCAACTTTCGTCACTTTGATGGCAGACTAACCTGAGAAAGTAAACTGCCTGTGATTGGCTACTTTTTAGGAAATCCCGCCTATTACCCAGCACTGTATTCCTCCTACTGTAATTGCAGCAGAGGTGCATAATCCAGGTCCAAAAAGTAAAAGGCATGTATAGAGATCAGCTGCAAGCATTTCCATTTAAAGCTCCACAATGCAGACTAATAACCCGAGAGGCTAATCACCTGGTTAAGTGAATAGGAAGAAGGAAAGCAAGGCAGGGTTTTAACTTTCTGCACCTGGATTATTGTCTGAGTTTCAGTTGTGGCATTAGCAAAGCCTGAACTCACGCTTGTGACGTGTGCGCACTTTTGGCAGAAATCTGACTTCATCTCTGATGCCACCATTTTCATTCACATTTTTTCCTCCACTAAACTATCTATGCATTTGATGAATACCCTGCTTAATCAGCAGTGGCCATTTGTGAGATTATCCATCCTGCAGGAGGTGTCAGTGACGGTCCGCCTGACAGCTGCTGAGTCAGCATTGTTTCTCTTGATTAATGAGACCATGAGGCATTACATCTTTATTTGAAATAATTTCTTATTAATCTTATGTGCCAATTGTATTTTCTGAGAAACAAAATAAAACAAAAAAAGCATGAATTATACCACTGTGTGTTTTTTTTATTCTTATAGTCATAAAAAAATAAAATAAAATAAATGAACCAGGAAACAGGTTTAATACTGTTTCTAGCTCCACATTGCAAAACCTGCTGCTTCATGACATTCATCCCATTTCCCGGCACCTACATCTGCTGGAAGCCCCCTGAGTCCCCCCTACCTCCATCCATGCCGTGTCCACCTTTAAATTTTCATATTGAGGAAAAGGGGACTGCCGAAAAAAACCAATTTACTAACAGAGCGACATCATCTGTTTGGCCGTTTATCTCTGACACACCACCCCTCCGTCCAGTGTTGACAGTACATGATATTCCATTAATCTGCCTAATGAAAATTTAACCAGTGTTATAAACAAATAATTGGCCATTATCCTCTCAAAGATCCCGAATAAATTACTTGGGCGTTTTTCATGGCTTCTGAAAGAAGAAGAAACCGGCCCCTCGTGATTGATGTCGGAATAAATGTTGGACCGTCTCCGACGCTGCGAGTGGGTCTCGGGCTAAGCCTGTGATTGACTTAATGAGAGTCTTTGGGGTGAGTAAATGTTCCAAATTGCTCAGTCATTAGCTTTTACTCGACTGTCTGAAGATACCCCCGGATCTGCAGCGCAGGGTCTCTCCTCTTGTACCATTCCGCCTGCAATTACATTTTCATTTAGAGCAAACCTCTGAAGTCCGATAGGCAGGCCCCTTTTCATTATGCTGGCCTCCTTTTTCTTTTTTATCTAAATGGTGTGAAATGTCTCTTCATTTAGACCAATTAAAGTTGAAAAAGACTGCGCTTTAATGAATTATCATACAAATTATTTACTTAATGCCACAATCTCTCTCCCTTTCTCCCTCTCCTTCCATCTCATCCTCCTCTCCCCGGCGCCACAGATGCACAGAGTCAGGCAGATGGGGAATACGTGGTGGGGGTCCACAATGGATCTGCTTTGAAAGTGAAACTTCTCTCCGAATGGCACAGATTTTTCTGAGGTTATGTCCCTCCCCAGTATTTATCTGCGCCTCGCATGAACCGAGCTCTGCATATGGACCATCTTCGCTAATGGAGGAAGAAGTGGGACCCAACATCTGAGGAAGAGGGAATTCTGTGTCATCGTTATGGCTTTTTTCAGATATTTAATTTCAAGAGATGTCTAAGCTCTTCTTAATTAAGGACAAGCTTATGGTTTCAAATTAACTCATTTAATTGAGGGGCCTGCATCTCGTCTGGAAGACGGTGTGGAGAATGTCTCCTTCCGGAGGCTGTTGGCTGACACATAAACACTGGAAGAGTTCACAACTATCACAGCAGCCCCATCCGTACCTCTGAGACCGCCTCTCTCGCTCTCCTCAATGAGAAGAACGCTGCCAAGGCTCTCTCCATTAGCTTTTCACAAGCAGAGCAGCCATTCAGCACATATTCTCCTGCCATTATTCATGTTCGCAGCCAGAGTGCCACATAAGGCTTGTTTTCTAACAGACAAGATAATGGAGAGAGGAATGAAATGCTATATTTTTTTTTTTGAAACCCCGTTTGAGTCACAGGCCCATTGCTGTGGGTAAAGCTGGTGGATTTGAAGTGACTTGTCACCATGGAGACGGCAGCGGGTACTTCATGCCAGAGTAGTTCTGCTAAAGCCCACAAGATGAAGGGGCAGCAAAAAAGGGGGGCTATTAGTTTGTCCCCTGCTCGGCTCTCCCGCCTTTCCCTGACTACAACCGCAGACGGAAGCCGAAATAAAAACTTCCAATCTAAATAATGGCTTTTAAGCAGCTGAAAGTAGTCCAACATCTATGAGAAGGGTCACTTTCACGAGGTGTCAAACTGTTGCTAAACTCACCAGGCAATAGTCTTAAGTACTCCATGATTTGCACTAATTGGTATGAAATCGCCCACAGTGCTCGAGTGCAGCTACCACTCTGGAGTGCTGCGTCTGCTCTGTGTCAGCCTCCATTCCTTCTGACAGCCTGGAAACACAAACATCAAATTGTGCCGTCGTTCGCCCACCTTTTAGCAGATGTCACAGGTACAGAGCAGGAATCGATTTTAACAGGAAACTTTTCTCTATTGCTTTTATTTTCTTTTTTTTGCTGTTGCTAGTTTATTAGAAACACATGAAAGCTGCAGGACAAACGCTAAAGATGTTCTGTAACAAAACATCAGTTTGTCATTTTTATTGTATATGTAGATTTTGTCAACCTATTTAAACAATAAAAGCGCTCGTAACTCAGTCTGTTTCTTTGGTTACAAATAGTCAAATTGGTCTAATAGATTAATTTCATAATATCTCCCAAATATTCAAGCCTGTGATCCCATAGATAAAGAAACAGACTGGTGGCCCCATAGAAATACATATAATTACATCACAGAATACTTATTTATACAAATGAAGTAAAGCAATTATATTCATTTTTAAATATTTTCTATGACATTTATCGTTTCAATCCATTATTTGAAGTTATTCTTAAATATTTGGTGGGACATAAATAATTTATTTAATTGTGCATTTTATAATTATAAAGGGTTATTTATTTTTTCAACAGTCCATTACATAAATACATTAATTAATAAATGTTACATTTGCTTATATCGTAGTATATTTATTTGTTTCATTAAGCTTTAACATAAACATTTGGCCCACTTAAACCTCAGGGATCACATCATATTGCCTGTAAAAACCATCTCAAAGTCCCCAAACTTCTGACCCTCTGGGTGGTCCCGACCCCCACTTTTGGAACCTGTGGTCTTAAGAATGTATTCCAGCTTTTCACCAGGTTAAAAGCCGCCCTTACAGAGAATATGGGATTTTTAAATAAGTATGTAAAACTAGAAATGAAGCCCGAAGCTTTTGGTCCAGACGAATGATTCACCAGCTTCTTTTATCAGACAATAACAATATAGTGAAAGACAAGTTTAGGTTTTAGTACTACTGAGAAATCCGTTTTTCTAGATGTTTTGTTGCACAACCACCAATAATGATAAGATATCTTTTTAAGAAACGGTTGCGTGACCCTTCAGAGGTTCACCGGAAGTCTGACATTCTCTGCTACATCAGAGTTTAGAAAGTTTTACAGGTGTTGGAACCATGTAACACATCTGCAAAAAGAGAGTTTAAAACCCCCAGGTGTGTAAGATGACAAAAACTAAGCCATGTAGAGCTCAGCTTTAAAAGTGGCCATTCGAAGCTACTGCAAAAGAAGATTAGGTGGACCTGGAGGGGGAGACGCAGCTAGAACATTTTCATAGGGGTGGCCAGACAGGAACTAAGGTGCACTGAAGGGTGGCTGAAAGGCGACAAGGTACAGAAACCCAGAGTCAATCTACTCTGTTGTGCATATATTTACACATGCTTTCTAAATTAAAGGTATAGAGAACAATCTTCTTTCAGCTTTGAGTTCCAGGGGTAACATCTTATCCATTGTCATTTCTTGAATACATTTCTGGAAAAAAATGTCCACTAACTTCTATCAATAACTGCAATAATAATATTTTTAAAAGATATTAATGCCTACATTAAACATATTCAGTTATCATTTACCTCTGATTACACTGAGATACATAATCCTTTCTTTACGCCATAAAACTATCCATTCATCCGTCTTCTTCCGCTTCATCCGTCAGGGTCGTGGTTGGGCCGGTGCCTGTCTCCGGCAGACTATGGCGTAAGGTGGGGTACACCCTGGACAGGACGCCAGTCTTCACAGGGCAACACATAGACACACACAAAGACATACAATCATCCACACACACACTTATATCTCTGTGTGATCCCACAAACAAACATAGTAACATCAAATAGTTTAAACACAGGACTCCTTGGCTCAAACCCGAGAAGCCATAAATTAAGTGATATAAAGAAGATGGATGTCAGATCCTTTAATACAACTTATATGTGTCAACATATGCTTTCCAGTGGCCATTTGTCAGCAATGTACGGCACCAATTATATGTGGCATGTTTCTTCTGCTTATTATCCTGATGAAAGAGGTAACTCACTTTAAAGTATATGATGATTATACCCCCACATGATGTTTATTTAAATAAATAGAAAGGTTAAATCCATACAGACCCGTTTTCTGGTTTACTAAACGTGTGTTTTCATATTCCCTAAGCGCTGCAAGTGGCTTTCACTTTAAAGGCATATAAAACCCCAGCAGATTAATCTCAAGTGTTTATAGTAAGTGGGTGTATCTTCAGTTCCACTGCACCTCACCGAACAAATGTGATGACTCTGAGTTAAATGGCCTCCTGTCATTGGATGTTTTTGGTCTCAGAGCAGTGTCACATGTTGTGTTAAGCGGTTTGGTGACATGAGAGGAAGTTCTTTATGAAGCTGCCGGCTAGCATTACCTCCCTGTTACTTTAACACAAAAGAGGGGCTGTTTCTGCAGTATTAATAACCGAGCCTTCACCTAAGAAAAAAATTAATTTAAAACTATGTGTACAGTCTTGAATGGAGAGAGGGTGAAACTATTAATTAAGAGTGGAACAGGTTCTTATTTTAGTGGAAAAGTGGAGAAATTATGAGTCTTTGTTGAGGAAGGCCCAGGAGCAAAGCTTTCATTAGCCTACATGCATGGCAAAAGCAATTCATCAGCTGTAATTTTGCCTCAATGGGCAAAAAAAAGAGGGATCAACCTCAGCATGCTATTTATGGAGATTTACGGAAGTCTGGGAAATGCTAATGTGATTAACATTTATCTACAACGTGTTTCGAAATGGCCCTCGTGTCCACGTTTTGCTTTAAGATTAAGTTATTGCACTTGCTGGAGAAAAAAAAATGTGGGTGATACAGAATCTGCTTTGCAGTGCAAGAGCACACAATGCTGATTTTTCTTTTTTTTTGAGACTTCTCTGTCACATTAGTGGAGAATTTCTCCCCCCCCCCCCCATCCATCCTCTCCTTTCTGTCTAAATATCTCTCTTTATGTGCGTCTGTCCCTAGATGAAGGCGCGGCAAGCTGAGCGGCGCTTTTGTCCTACCGGAGTGTCTCTCTTGAAAATGTGAACTGTTCCACGGATTAGCCGAGCACAGATTTATTTAATGCATCCTCATAGAGTATTGTTGAAATCTATTTTGGGATATGGAGCTTGCCAAGCTCTAAGCCTGGTAATATATGCCTGCTACAGTTTAAGAGAGAGGGTTCAGAGACCCACTTTATGTTGGGATCATATGGATCATACAGTCGCTGAATGTGAAAATATCAAGGGGCTGGTTGCACGTTGATTGTTTTCAGGTGGGAAACACAAAAAGGCTTGTTTTCGAGCCCTTCCTCCTGCTTCTTGCCTGTATGCCCTGTTTAAATATTTGATGTCCAGGAGAACTATTGTGATACTCGCAAGATAAGACACTGTGCATGCATATGCCATGAGAGGCCTCTGTTTGAGATACAGGCTTAAGGTTTCTGAGAGGCCAACAAAGCCACGGATGGAAAAGACTGCACTGCATTTGCATTTAAGCTGTGGATTTAGGAGCAGCGAGAGCCGAATGAATACTAATATCGTATCTCATTTAAAATGCTAAGTATTGTAAATAATAAAAACCTCGTAAATAAGATCAAAATATATATTTTCTGAAATGTGTTTACAATAAATAAAGGTTTAGGTTGTTTTAAAAAAAACATACTCTGTCAAATATTTCACATTAACATAAATGTTGCTGAGGCTGAGTCTCTCTGGACATCAAAAAAAATAAAATAAATCAACAATCCTAAAGCTGTGACTACACTTCCCAGCATGCCTCGGGGAGGATAAGTTTTGGACCGGTTCTCCTTGCAGTGTGTTTGACAGAGAGTGACACAAAAGAGGAGAGCCAGGGGGTGTGCAGGAGTGGGGGAGACGGCGCCGGACAAAAGAGAAGACATGGGCTTTGCACGGAGGACACGATAAAGCCAGGAGCATTATCGTGAGTGTGAAAGACGGGGGCCATACTTCAAACGGGATTTTCTCTCCATGACAGGATACTCCGCTGACGCAGAGCAAATAGCTCTCTGTAGCAGCATATGGCTTCAGGCCTCTAGTCCTCTTTTAAAAATTCAACAAACTACAATATAATGATAGGATCTGCTGTAAAAGCACAGGATGGTGTGGTAGACAGTTACAGATAAGTGAATGCAATGCTTCCAAAGTCAGAAGGGGTATTTTACTCCGTATCTTTCTACAGACGCCAGACAGAAACAAACAAAAGGTTCACATATCTGCTCACTTGTTCCACACACACAAATGCACAAGTGAAAATATTAAAGGTAAATATGGAAAAATAATATAAACAATGTAAGTTCTGCACTGAGACATATTGGGAAACATTTATCCACATTTTCCAAAGAAGCCTGTCTCACGCGTAAAGTTTTACTGTCTTACAATTGATTTATTACAAGTTATAAATTGAAAATGTGATTGTTTGGAAAACATTTTTGTTACATCTTGAACTTTTATCACATGTGATTTCCATATTAAACACATTGTTTTCACATGTGGAAGATTTTCCTCATGTTTCACATGTTATTAGAAAGATTTAATACCAAATGTGAAACCGTTATGTTGCCGTACAGAATTATTTATAATTAGATTCAATTTTGTTGTCTTTGCATGTCAATGAAACTAGTTGATAGCGTCCAAACAACCACAGGTTCTAAAGCAGTGATAACATGATATTTAATAAGCAGATCATTCAGTCATGTGAAATATGCATAGAATAACAATCCCTGTCGATATTTACTGCAGCTTCAATTATTGTAACTCATTTTTGTTTGATTACTGTAAAACTAGTTGGGGGAAACAGTGATTACCAAAATGATTATTCAATGTACAATAAAATTCGCAATATAAATATAAATGTTAATGTTCAGTACTATGTAATATATTTTAATATCTAGTATTCAGGTTTTTTAATTATGTCCTTTATTTATTTTCTTTCAGCTGGGTAGAATTAGAGTGAAGCAGACACAGAGGACAGATATGAGAATATTTATATTAAACTATGTCACCTGTTTCATTTTCAAATGGTGAAAGAAACTACAACTTAAGAGCAAAATAAGAATTCAAATTTAGAGAGCGTTCTAAGAGCTAAAAGCTAAATGTAAGCTGTGATTCAACCTCTAATCTTCAAACAGAACCTCACGATTGTTAACAGAGTTTGATGAAGAGTCCACGGGTCATGATGAACCATTTTCTTCATATCATCATCGTCTTCTTAGGGTTATCATGTTTGAAAGCTGTGCATCAGTGGGAGGAGCAGTTGTCTGGTAAAGGCAGGCTATAGGTTTAATTCCCTCTACCTCGTGTCCTGGTGCAAGGCTCTAAATCAGCAATACCCAAAATTGGTCCTTGAGGTCCGCTGTCGTGTAGGTTTAAGAGGTTTTCCTTTTTAACAGACTTTTGCTGAACTGCAGTCATCAGAACCAGCTGTGCTGAAGCAGGGAAACCTCTAAAACCTGCAGGACAGCGAATATCTGCTCTGAGTAATGAGTAAACACTCGCAGCCTGGCTGAATAACTGTGCTTCAAGTGATCCATACAACTAGGAGCAACATTTGTTTGACCATATTACAATTGCTGTTTTCCAAATAAACTGGCTATCTCTTCTGAACGTGTTTAACATTTTTCACATAACCTAAATTATGATTTAACATCTCAAACTTTTCATACTTAATCATATTCACGCATGTGAAACTTCCATGTTTTGATCATGTGAAATAAACTTTTCTTTTCTCCTCCAAAAGTGGGGAGGACAGAAAAAAAATACATTTGACACTTGAAACGAGGAACTGAAGCTTTTTCTTGAACTGCCATAGAGGAGGCATTAAGCTTTACAAATATGACTCTTGCAAGGAAGCCACGGGGTTCAAACAATTAGTCTGTGATTATTATTACTTCTGTTGTTATTACTAGTCCCAGCAGCCGGGCTGTTATGCTAACCTCGGACGCAGTCCATACTACTAATCCTCGGCCCTTTTCTAACCTCAACCTTTACTCTCTTAATCAACATCATATTTCAGAGCAAGTGGGCAAAATATTTACGTGTTATCGCTCGCAGTGCTCAGTGAGAATTTGCCCTCATTCTGGGAATTCTCGGCTGAAGCTGTTTGCAAGCTTGTATACGTTGCAATCTGTGTGTGTTATTCTGTTCAGGCCTCCTCTGTTGGTTTTTCATCTTTTGTCCAAGTTGAAAGTCACAGTGTCATTAAGGTCCCAATAACTTTTGAGGACCAAAGGCTCCCATTGTGGATGGGGTGTCGTGGGTGGTGGAATCCTGACTTTATAAAGCTCTGTCTCTCACGTTGTGGTGTCACTAACACATATGAGTTTAGGCCCTAGCTTTAGAAGTGTGTTTTAAAATAGCAGACAGGGAGACAGCTGGACTGCAACCACAACTAGACAAGTTTATATCCCAGACTTGGTCAAAAAAGGCTCCTCTTTTTATTATTCTTTATTAAATACTCAACCCATCTGTCCTCAATTCTGACCAAATAAAAAAAAAATACTATTGAGAAGTTTTGATCCAACAGCAAATATAAACTGGACAGCAAGATAAAGGAAAAGCACGAAAACACCAAAGCTAGCAAACAACAGAGTGAGACAAAGATATTTCCTATGCAAAGCTCACACACAATGTCATGTGTGATAGCGACGAATCCCCTCCAAGTCACACGCATGGGGGGGATGGTGGGGGGTGGGGAAGGGCCGGGGAGACAGAAATGAGGTCGACTGCCTGCATCTTCCAATGATCCCCCCACTCTTTTAGCTTTGATTCTGCTTATCCACTATCTCGCCATATAGCAAGGGACACAAAGCAGATTTCAGCTTTGGGCTAATCTCATTAAGAAACTCTAACCACCCCTATGAGTAGAGGGGGGGAGAAAACCCCAACTCATTCTGCACCACGCCAGAGCCTAGGCTCAGTGAGGCAGGTGTAATGTTACATAATTAGCCTCTAAACGGTAAAAAGGAGATTATTGCAAATGGCCTGCTAGCCAGCACATGCATTGGACCCCGTCCCTGAAGTCCCTGAAGTCAGTCTGGTGGAGTTGAGAACACCTCTAGAGAATTGAGGTGTTAAAAAAAGATAAACAGGTTAGTGGCGTTGCGTGGGTGGGACTGGTTGATAGGTCCACTTTAAAAACCAATCCAGTTAGAGGGGATTATAAGACAGCATCAAGATCTGCAGCAGATTTCATGTAAAATCTGCTCATAACCTTTATTAATTTAGGGTTTTGAATGATGTGTTTTAACTTGGGATCTTATTATTAGCTTGCTACCACTGCAGGAACACCCATCTGTGTCCAGGTTTCTGCTTTCTTGCTTCATTATTCAGTGTGCCACACAGTCAGCAGCAGCAGCCCCGCATCACTATGCTACCTGCAACATGCTTGATTGTTTGTAGCATCTTTAGGTTTTATCCCCATGAGCCGTCTTGCTTAATAGCGAAGGGGCTCCTTTCTTTTGGTCACCACCTCATCTTACTGTGATGGAGAACAGTTGGCTTCTGGTTTTGGATTTATGTATTTGTCTTTCTAAAAACAAACAGAGGCTTGTGCAATCAAGGTTAAAATGACCAAACTAAACAAATATTGTCAATAAAAGAATAAAAAAAAACAAATACAATACATTTGTTTTATTAAAAAGTGTAATTCAAATAGAAGTAATTCAAACTAAATTCATTGTTCATATCGATGAAGATGGGATTTGGAGAAGCTGCTTTCTATACAGAATGTTGACAGATTTGTTATGAATCGATTCTTTAGTGTTTTTTAAGTGATTATTAGTGGCAGGTGTTTTGATTATCTAATGAAATGAGTTCCTGTCCTGGGCAGCTGTAACATTGACCAAAAGCATTTCTTCTCCTCCTGTTAAACGACATGTCTTTAGCGTTCCTTACTGTATATCTAGAAACTGAGTGGTGGAGTTTATAATGTTCTCACAACCCAAGAACCCATGTTCTTCTAAAATATTGCAATAATTATATCTTAACTGTTTTTTGTCCAATATTTTGGTTGATAACTTTGGTTTTATAAACATAAAGATTGACATACTTAATGTAACATGATTACAAATTTTTAATCTGAGGAGGAAAAGTCAGTTGTGAGCCTATGATGATACAGAGATATTTGCATTTATTTATAAGTTGAAATTTTTCCCGAGCCACAGTGTTTTACAGTTGATAGTCAGATTAGTTCTCTGTGTTTTATAGAGTCTCTTTTCATCTAAACTTAACTCCCTGGGTTAGATTGTTAAAATTTCTAACAGGAAAATCATCTCAAAAACATTTAAACATTTGGTTCGAATTTCAATTTTTCATTTTAAATTTTAAGCTTCTTCAATGAATTGCTTTTAGCTATATAGTAGCTGTTACAGAGAATCTACTGAAACGTCTAATCATAGTCAATCTGCAGATGTTTTACTGTGTTGTGATGAGAATGTTTTCTACAATGGTTTTACTTTTATGCAGTCCTCCTAATAAGCTTGTGAAGCCTTATTAAATCATATTATCTTATGATGTGGCCACAGTAGATGAGATTTACCTCTTCACTATATATGCAGCAGATCTGTGACATCAGGTTGCAAACAGTGAAGCTTTAAAACTTCCTCAAGAAGTTTTTTGCATTCTGGTTCTTCATCTTTCTGGATTCAATATTGCATCGCCTGTAGTCCAGGTGAACATCAACACAGTTTTACACCTTCACCACCATAAATTCTTCTTTCATGATAAAAATAGTTATGAGCTTAAACTTGATTTTCCTAAAATACAAAATAATTTCCATCCATCCATCTTCTCCCGCTTCATCCGTCAGGGTCGCGGTTGGGCCGGTGCCTATCTCTGGCACACTATGGGCGTAAGGCGGGGTACACCCTGGACAGGACGCCAGTCTGTCGCAGGGCAACACGTAGACACACAAAAACATACACCCATGCACGCACACACTCACACCTAGGGACCATTGAGAAATGCCAGTTAACCTAACAGTCATGTTTTTGGACTGTGGGAGGAAGCGGGAGTACCCGGAGAGAACCCACGCATGCACAGGGTGAACATGCAGAAAGACCCCAGGCCAGGATCCAACCCAGAACCTTCTTGCTGCAAGGCAACAGCACTAACCACTGCTCCACCATACAGCCCACAATAATCTCCTTTGTCTTATTCATGTTGAAAATATTATTGCTTCCACACCCTTTCTGTACTCACCCTCCTTTTTACTTCTGATACATCCAATTATATTGAATAAAGGAGACTCTTCTGAAAGCTTTAACTTCAGCCCTTTTGAACATTTGTGTAATGTAACCAAAATCAACATGCCCACCCATGTATCCGTGTATCCGTTGCAATCTGGGGTCCGACTTTCCCTCACAGTCCTATAGGTGTGACGTTAATTGACGGAGCATTTTCACCCATGACAGCTTTGAAACAGGAGGTCTCTGTTGTTTCATAAGTTTTAGTGTTAGAAGAAGAAGTGGTTGTTTAAAACACTCAGTCGCTTGACATGGTGCTTGTTAAGGTCATAAAATGTGTACAGTGGTCTTGTAGTAATGTGTGATGTAGTAAACAGCGCGACAGCGTCATTGGTGCACTGCAGTGGATACAGCCTGTCCATGGTGTGTTTCTGTGGCCTCCTGTGCCGGCTAGGCTGGTGGCTGCAGTTACCCGCAGCCCCAGTTGTGTCATTCGAGAGTCTCACTCCTCATCTTGCCTCTAATTCCTTTAAATCTAATGTCATGGCTTTCAATAGGAAAATGGTGGATGGCTTCTGCCAAAAAGTTTTCTCTGATATACATCCAGAAAAACATGGAGTTGAGGTGCAGCAAAGTAAGAGACACTGAAACATTAGTTGTGTTAAAGGGGAGTCAGACATCTCTGCATCTCTTCTACCCCACGCAGTAATAAAAGCATCTTTTAAAGGGATAACTCTAAGGCAGAACTAACACTTTAATCTAGATAAGGCAGAGAAATGGTTACAGAGACCAGCACTGTGGCTCTCTCAACATAATAATGTGGTCAAAGTAGGAACAAGTGATGCTTATATTGGTTTTTATAATTACTAGACACACTCCTACTGGCTGTTCACATACTGTAAGTTGAAAATGTGTCATCTGATACAGATTGTGTAACAGCATGGTGTCCAAGACCATTTCAGTATGAATGTAGGTCAACATTCCATCATGGGAACAAATGAGCAATGTTCTTGAGAAAAAACATGTAAATTTCATGCAGAAATGCACTGGTTGTGCAATTGAATCCAGGAGCTTCTTGCTGTAAGACACTGTTGCTAATGGCTTCACAGCCATCCAGTCCAATCCACAATGAATCTCTTTGAAATTCTCAGAAGCTGCATGGCATGTATTAACTTCATGTTCGGAAAAGAACAACTCAAATGCACCAATAAACCCCTAGAATTAATGGGGTAGTCATGTTAAACCATGATAAACTGCAATTCCCTCCCTTCATCTTAACAAGTAGAAATATTTCTATTAAGATATAACAAATGTATAAACGATATTTAATGAGGCCCAAATTGGTATCCGTGCTGATCCACCCATCACCCAACTGCACATCTGCAACCAAGCCCTCTGCAGGAGCGGCTAACTGAAGAATTGATGGAGATGGCCTGATCCAGGGAGCTCACACCTAGTTCCTCAAAACCTCAAGACCGGACTACCATGTCAGATTGTTGCCATATGTGGCACGGCGCACCACTCAACCAGTGACAGTGATCGACTACTACCACACCACAAACATTACTGTCAGAGTTCAAACGCTGAAAGGAGCCCAAATGAAGGATTTCTGCAGCCCATCTTAGTGCAATACCCCCATACTGTCCGGCATGCATGTTAATTAGAGAAACAGATGATCCGAGAGTCTCTGAGGGCAGAGCCAGTGAGGACAAAAGGAAAGAGTGGCGGCGCTCTTCTGTTGCCTCCACAGACACACTGAAGCATCGGCTTGTTGTTACATGAAGTTGTATAACAAATGAGGCTGGGCGCTTTGAACTGGCTGACCACACAGGCCTGGAAGAGTCACTATAGGAGCCCAACATGTGGCAGCAATAAGATGGACCCGCCCTCCCCGAGACATGTGGGAGACACAGCATACCAGAGGAGCTCATTAAAGCTGCAAAACAAATCCAACAAACATGGTGCACACACTCTGAAGAAAATCCTAAATAACACCATGCTATTAGCTTTTAATATTAATCAATTGAGTCATTTATTTCACTGTTTTCTTGGATTTATTCGTCTTTTTGAGTCATGTTTTCAAATAAGGCACTCACATTAACAATTGCTTTTATTAAGCATACAGATGTGGTTTAAGTGTTCAAACCTGTCATTGAATTCTGGCTCGTTTATAACGCTGTTCACTCTACAAGTCTGTCCCTGTCTGTTTAACTCGGCAATAAACAGACCGTAGCTCACTGTTTGAACTCCTCTTCCTACATTCACACGAGCAGAAAGGGCGGGTTTGATTCTTCTCTCTCTTTCTCTCTCTCGTCCTCATTGTTATAGTAAAATGTGACATGATATCCAGTCTGGGTACACGGCTTCCCGACATGAGGCGGTGCATTACGAGGATCCCAGAGAGGGGTTTTTTTTTCGCTCAAGGTTGATAAAAACTCAACAAAAATCAAATGCCCACCGGGGAGGCAGTCTCTGCGCTGTAGCAGACATCTGGCATGATTATTTTCAGCTCTTCAGCTAATCCTCTCTAAATGTAAACTGAAGAAAAATGTGCCAAATGGCTTGAGAGCAAGAGCTGAATTTTGGACTTGTGGAAGATTTAAATGAGTTTTATAGAAATGTTCGAGGCATTATTGGAAAACACAGTGAGACAATTGTAATTAGTTTTCAGCCTGTCACATTTATAATCATTATCCCACTTTTTAGACATGCCAATTTCTGACTCCTGTTAACCACTGTGGCTGTGGAGAAGCCACATAACATAGCGCCATTTATTTTTTTATTTTTTATTCATGTTTTTGATGAGCTTTCATCTACAGCACTGGGCGTTAGATGTTTGATATGTCGCGCTGTGACTGGAAACGCTTGAGTCGTGTGTGCGCGCCATTCAGAGGTGGCCCAGTAAAGAGCTAATCTACTTGTCAGGGTTGACTGCCAAGCATATCAGCCCACACACTTCACAATATGACTTTATTCATACAGTAGATCTGGGACATTAACTGTCTCTGCCCACAAGAACACAACACTTACGCCTACCACTCAGAATGAAAGCAACCTTACAATGTGAGCCCCTACAAGCAATCTTAAACTCTTGCCTGAAACTTTCGCCTTTACCTCCATGAGACGCATGTCCAACTAACCTGAAGTGCCTCGCAAAGGTACTCACAGCACTAAAACTTTCATAGAACACTCCTACATAGATAGAGATCAGTTTTTACTGCAGTCCTGAGTAAAAACTATCTATAATCACCTTTGGCAGCAATTCCAGCTGTAGGTTTTGAAGATCATTGTGGCTTTCTCATAAGCAGAGAATGAAAATATTCCAATTCTTCTTTGTAGAATTGTTCAAATTCAGTAAGACCAAGTGTAGAGCATCAGCAAACATTGGTTTTAAGGTTTTATTATAAACCTGGAAATGGATGTCAATCTGGACTTTGACTAGGCCATCATTTTAAGGTTAACATCAAACTCCAAACTCCACCTTAAGTCTACAATGTGTTTCACAGCCTGGTTTCCTCCAAAATTCTCTTGAATTTTTTCCCACTAACTATGACCACTCTCCCTGTACTTACAGAAAAAAAGAATGCCGACATTATGATTCTCTCAACACTGTGTTTGATAGCAGACATTGTTCATCGTTGTATGCTATTCATGGAGATTGCATGGACACCGTCTGCCCCCAACACATTCCTCCACATGTTTTCTATGTTATTTCAATGTCTTGTTACAAATTGCGAACAGTACTTTGTGTGGCTCAGCTCTTGCCACTCTTACATAAACTGAGATTTTGTTGAGTTTGTGGCTAAGGGTTGTCTTATGACTTGGTTCTACTATTTTAGATGTACATCTTGCTAGCTCATCCAGAGTAATCATCTCTGCTACTACACTTTTAGCTCTGTGTGATGTTTAAAGCTTTAGATATTATTTTATAACTGAACCTTACTTTAAATGTATTCATAACTAGACTGCTGATCCGTCTCCTGCTGAGTTTCTGATGTTGCACATCAGTGCACTTCTGCAAGGCACTGAATGTAAGACTTATTTTATATTGATCCAAAAGAGTCACTCACGGGAGCAGCGTGGATTATAAAAGGCCTTTTACAGCAGCTGTAGCCTTAGAGGACAAACAGAACCAGATGAGCCAAAGGGATCCAAACCCGAGAACTGCATGTCCCAGAGATGCATCCAATCCAACATAAAGCACCTTAGAGTGTAATATAAATGGCTGGCATGATTCATTGACTCTGAACAGCTGTGTCTGGTGGGCATTTCATAAATCTCTAATATGACGGTGACCTCAGTCATTGACACATCATAAATCTACATAAACAACACAGGAACATCAAAACACACATAATATCACAAATATGTTGAATGTGTTTGCTTTAGTTGGAAAAAGTTGGAGAAGGTCAGATTGGCAAGGTTCACAAAAACATTCAGACTAATCTGATGGGCAATTATTTAGAAAGCAATAACTCTCCGATAAAGCAGAAAGGATCCATCTGCAGTTGATTAAAGCCTCACAAATTTAAAATAATGTGTAAGAGGGATGTTTAGCCTCGCCCTAAAGTAACACTGGGTCTTCCTGACCCAGCTATCAGCAAACGGTGATGATTATTTTAGCTCCATACCATCTACTAGTAAAGCTGTCACACAACCAGATGGAAGAAATATCACCCCAGAGGGAATTTGTAGCAGGACAAAATGGAAATAAAAACATCTCCAAAGTTCACAAAAGCAAAGCTATTCAAATAAACCAATAAATAAATGAGTGTACAAATGTATAAGCCTCAGGGCAAAGACGGGATCTTGCTGCCAAGTTTCAATCTTGGTTTGTAGAGCGCCGCAAGGGGCAGTGTGCTGTATGAAGGTAAGCGCTTCAGAGCAGAATCACAGTGGATTCAGAGCTCAGAGGAGGAACTTTAATCTGTACGGGTCAATTACATGTTAACAGACAAATGTGGCTCAATAGGAGGCAAGCAGGTAAAATAAAAACTAGAGCGGGATCCAGTCCTGGATGTAAAATATCCAAAGGTGATCTGCACACTAAGGGGTGTAACTGTGTTTTTATGCAGAGCTTACATGGTTTTGTGAGTTTTTATGTTAAATAAATCAAGTTTTCATTGAATTCCTTTTGATTTTCTATCTGATGAGCTAATATTAAAACCGCTTGAGTTAAGATGCTAAAGTTATTTATATTCATATTATTCATTTATATTTATATTATATATTTTTTATGTTCAAGATAGCAAAGATTTAGTTTCACAGAAGAAGAAGAATGAGGAATTGATATGTTAGCATGAATATAAACTTCCATATTTATATAATATTGATTTGTTTTTGAAACCTTAGCCATATTTGGATTGAAATGATAGCAAATATTTTCTTACTTTAAAGTTGGCTAGCATACTTGTATAAATAATCTAATTATGTTAAAGCTTTTCCATATAATCTCTACATCTAAATAAAGAGACATTAATAACTATGATCAGTGAGTTGTACAGATATCCCCCCTTTTCAGTTAATATAGTAAATTGCTTAAATAAATCAGATGGGAATTTTACACAGACTGATTAATTTATTGTGGATTTTCTGTAATCAAGGCTTGAAAACTTTGAATATTCCATATTTTTACTGTGGCAAATATCACATTCAGCTCCTGAAGTCAAATGTCTGCTTCTGCTTTTCATCCCCACACCCTTATTTTGAATAATTATCTGCAGTGCTTTTTGTATTGTAATCACAAAAAAAATAAAAAAAGTTCAAAATCAGAGAGACATAGAGTATATGTTCACTTCTGTGCTTATGTATCTTCTAGCTGGTCCTCTGAGGGGGGAAAGCTGTAGATCTGAGGAAGGAACCTGAGAGCACAACCTGAATCACTTTCAATCTATGTACTAAACTGATGGCGATGAAAATAAGACTCTGAGACACAAAAAAGACACTTGTCTGCAGATTAATGTCCTGAATGGAGGCTTGTGAGGGCGCTCTTTGTCGCCAGTCTCATATTGTGCCTCCGCCTTCATCTGAGACTAATGCTCCAAAGAGCCTGAAATCACTCCGGACTGAGCAGCAGCAACGGGGCAAATAAAGCTCCAGTTCATCTGTTCCTGTAGGTTTCAGTTCTAAACACATTGGCCAACTCACCTCTGCTAATGTCTGTTTCTCTCTTCCTTTTATTCAGAGTGTCACATTTAGGCTCTAATATTCAGCAAGAAAATGAATATATTTGTTGACTAACAGCACGGATAAAACTCTTAAATATTCAGAATTTTTAATCTGGTTTAATATTTTCAACCGTTTTATGCAAATTACAGTCTATTAACATAATCTCATTTGAGAATACATCCTTTTAAAGTAAAAGATTAGAACCTATTTTTTTAAGCACATATAAATCATGAGTTACATTGAAATGGTAATGTTAAAGTGCTCTGCAGGAAGAGACGTACATTTACATATATACTTCTTTTTTTTTTTTTGCATTAGTGGCTGAACGTTACTTGAAAAGATGCAAAACGAAGCTAAAACCTCCATGAGGGAAATCATCCAAGGGCTTAAATGTCTTGGCAAACATAAGACATCCATTTAAAGAGCTACAGTAAACAACAGCTAATATTCTCTTTGTGATGTCTGCTTCAACATACACAGTGCTTGTACACATAAATTCCAGGTTTTTTTTCTTTCGTTGCAGGATCCTTTGCTATTAATACTACTGTTGTGAAGATTAAATCATTTTTCCTGAGAAGAAAGGACAGACACAGAGAGAATGGACAATCCAGTTTGGTAGAAACAGGGTCTGAAAAAGTTTCAGGCAGATATTAGGGTGGATAAAGATGTAAGAAAGGACCATTATGCTGCTGAGGTGGGAGTGAGAGCATGCAGCCTCTCCAATCCCTCCTCCTTTGCTTTTTACATCTGCCTTGAACTTGTAAGGAGTTCAGCAGGACAGAGCTCACGGTCCAGACAGGCCTCTGGAATGCGAGTGCAGCCACTCAAGCCCGTCTGACCCGCCACCACACCGTCTCCATTTCACCGGGCTAACTTACCTATTCATTTACAACAGGACTTCAACTTTATCTCCCTTTGTAACACAACATTAACTGCCAAAGAGCTGGAAATGCATTATCAGCCTGCCTCAAAGCTTGGATTGCTTCCCTCATAAATAAGATCATTATACGAGTGGTAATCCCATTAAATAGATCATTTTGCAAATATCTAAATCCAATTAATAAAGTGTTTTCAGAGGGGGCGCAGCAAACACTGCCTTTTGCAGAGTTGACATGCTGTGACTCTGGTTCTTTGTTCTTCACTCCCTCAGTACCAAGGGTGATATTAATAAACACAACCCCGAGCCTGATTTACTCTTTGGAAGGAAACTGGGACTCAGTCCTGGCTTATTCTGGTGAGACAAAAATGAGATCAACAGCCCATGTTCATCTTCAAAATGTAATGATCTAAAGCGCAGATTGGAATCATCATCCAACAGAAATGTTGCTTTAACTTTCTCTGATATACCTCGCACTCGCTTGCCTAATGTACTTATAGGATGCCCCTCTGCGGTAATCCTCTGAAAATCCAAATGAACTGGAGCCTTTAAAGGTTTGCCAGATGGTTTAACAAATCAGCCATTTTTGGAACCAATACAAGCCTTTTTTCCTGAATCATTACCATAACTCATCAGTGGAGGTAACCTCTCCTGTATCTGTATCAAAACCATTCAAATACTTTTTTCCACGGTCAATTATGTTACAACTACAAACTCCAACAGGGATTTTTCTGCAGATGGTGAACTTTATTTTCTGAAATTGTGGCAAACATCATATGATTAATTGGCTGCTGTGTAGTATATTTGTATTCAGCTGCTTTAAATCTGATAAAAAAAAAAGTGCAATAAACCAGCTGTCTTCCTGAGAGAAGGTGCTCCAAAGGATGAGTCCAAGACTAAATCTATCGCTCTGTGTTAGATAGCACTGCCTAGTCTGAAGCACACTATTTCCACTGTTGCACATGGTAGTGGAGGTAGAAGGCTCTGGGTTTTTTTTTTTTGGTTTTTTTTTGCAGGGAGGAAAAAGGAAGCTGTTCATAATTGATTGAAAAAATACACTGCAAAAAACAATCTAGAAATCAGTATGCATTTCTTAAAAACAGTGTTTTAGTTTTGCTAATGATCTGCTAATGGAAGGAATATTTTGCCCTGAAAATGATAGATTATTAGATATTGTGCACTTGAAATAAGATGATATTTGTTTTTATTCCAAACATAAAAATCATCTTAATCCATTGGCTAATTGTCGTACTTACCAGCTCAGAGGAGGAGGAAAAAAAAGACTTACTTATATTTCTGTTTTTGCAGTGTACAGATAAATAAAGAAAGAAAACCTTAACTTTAAAAAAAACATATTTTTCCTTCCACTCCAAACGGAAACTACTTTGTGTTTGTAGGCTATATCATAATAAATCCTGATAAAATAAAAGAAAGTTTGTGGTTTTTCAAAAGGTTTGAATATATCTGCAGGATGTAAAATGTCCACTCTCACTTTTGGACATAGCAATCACCACACAGACCATGGCCTTTTCTTTGGATCTTATTAGAAAGACAGAAAACCTTGTTCTAGTTATTAATTACCCTCAATTAAAATTGCCATCTGTAGCAAAGGAGGAATCATAATCTTAACATAGATGGCCCTGAAGTGCTTCTGTTTATTCCACTGAACTAATAAAGTGCATAATCCGATGATGGATTCTAAGCTCTGATTGTGCCTAAAGTGGTTGTTTCACCTTTGTGGAAAGTGTGTCAGGCATGGTAAGAATGTTTTGGTATCTTTTCATGCCTTTTAATTGTGAACTGCTTCTGCTGTTCGGAAAACACAGCTGTGGTTAAATGAATTAGAAAACAGAGCCTGTGGGTGCTGCAGCGTTTAAACATGGCAGCAGCCAGTGGATGATCTGTGTGTCATTTCAATGGCTGTTTATGGTAAACAGTAGAGGAAACCTCAATTCTAATCAGGGTTTTTTTAGTACGCCGTTTAGTGCTCAGATAAGAATATTGTTTACAGGGAATTGCTTCACATCTTTGTGGATGGTTCTTCTCACACCTTGTTTTTTTGTTGCATATCAGCTCATGAGCTAAAATACATATACAGACTGTTTTCAGGAACCTGTAATCTGTGTAGAATATCTTACTCCTGCTTAGACTTTGATAAGAGCTCAAGTTTTATTGCAGGTTCCATCTAATGTGGTTTTTAAGGTTTAAAATGTTTATTTTAAATTATATAGAAGTCAGTTTAGAACATACATACATAGTTGGTCAGATTCAATTAATATGGTTTAAATCATTAAATTACACAAGTCAAATCAGTGCAATTGGCAAAAAAAAAGATCTACAAAGCACAGCTTGTTACTGCGATTCATTGATTTGGGAACTATTTCTCATCCAGCAAAAAACAACTGGCAACAGTGGAAATGAAAAACTGCTGATGAACAAGAAGAAACCTCCATTAAGATGCCAGGTTAATAGATTTAGATGAAAAACCACGGGAAAAAATAGTAAAGTGGCAATTCTTCTGCCCTATAGCAGCTAATAGAGATAGCTGTGCAGCAGTCTATACATAAGCTTAATTACAAAATGATGGATTAGGTGGAACAGATCACAAACTGTGATAAACCTCTGCTGTTGGGAAAACTATATAGGAAAATATATTTTTATAACTTTATCTTTGAGAACGAGTGTTGAAATGCAGTTCTGGTAAACTATGAATAGAAATCCAAATTCACCTTTTCTAGATTTTAAAATTACACAGGACAGCTGTGATTGACAGATCGTGTTTTAATACACCTATTTTTGCACATAAATATCTAGTTTAGGTTAATTCAGTCTAAGGATTCTTAGAAAGCTGTGAGACAGGCCTTTAACTTTGCTAGCATCAAACTGGAAGTAACGAATCCATGCTAACTAGAGCTAAAACAAAAGTATCACAATCATCCCTTTGTGTTTTCACAAACAAAATAAAGGCTCTATTGTGTTTTAAACAACTTGCAAGCAGTATAGTCACATTCATGTAGGGCCAGTAAAAGAATCAGAGATTTTAAATTCTCAGAATTAACTTCCTAGAAACAGATTGATAACTTTAGTGTTTTCAGCTACTAAAGATTTATAATGTCTTTAAGTTTTCCTACTAAATGCTTCTATCTCATCTTACGCTGTTTTATCCTATCCTCTACCCAAAATGCTTCTAAAATCTTAAGAACATTGAATGTATTTCGTGCTAATTTAGCCAAACAAATGAATGTTAACAACTAATAAATGGAGTTTTTTTTTTTTTAGGAAAACTCCTTCGGATGTTGTAATGTTGTCTACACATATGATTGATTTGTAATTCTCTTAAAAAATGGAAGAAAACCCAATAATTTAACTAAAATGCAGCATCGTTGGAGGTATGCATAGTTATTCACTTAATTTTAGAACCTGTAGAAGTGGGCAGAAAACGAAGGCCAACATTGAGGCTAGTCCACCCTAAAGTTTCTTTCCATCTAATCTGCCTTTTTCTAATGAAGAGGAGAAAAGCGAGAATAGTGGAAAGAAGGAGATGTCAAGATTGAGGTTGTCCACCCCCCTCACAGGGTCAAACTTGAGGGGTTAATACCTGGTGTCCGACACTGCACATAAACTCCGCTGAGCTCATCACACTAATTAAACAGACACACATCCTCCTGGAGCTCCGATGGCCAATCGCTGCCAGCTAAAAAAGCAGTCCATTCATGGACGTTGGCAGGGTTTGAATGTAGGGTGGGCTGGAGAAACGCTACCTGCCCTTCCTCAGTTTGATTAATGCGAAGAACAATGGCGCTCTTGTGGCCCGTCAGCCTCACTCCACTTGGTTCTGGTTCACCGCTCGAAGAGAGGGGACTGCATGTTCCAAACCCGCCGTACCAACGCTGTGCTCCGATCTACAGATCTTCTGGAATAAAGTACATTCATGTAGCATTATTAATATGGCTGCTAGTTATTCTATTGATGACAACATCAACCATGTTTGAATAGGAAGAAATAAATGCTTACACTGAATTTCCTCTTTTCCGGTTCTTAATGATTGATCAAGTCTGAGCTAGAATCAAATGATTTCACTTTTTTAGCTTTTTGTGGTTGAAACTCAATGCTGAAGTGCTTTTTTTTTATTTGGCAGTCGATGTTCTGTCAAGGAGGCAGGAAAGACATTATTATTTATCAACAAAATGTCACAGACTATTAAGGTAATGCCTCATGCGTTTGTCTTACTAACACTTTAGTAGAAACATCACAAAGGTTAAAAGAAGTGTCGCTCTAAGTTTAGATGTTTCTTCTCCTCTTTTCTCTTCAAAAAGTTTTATCAACAATGTCAAACCTCCTTTTCTTGTTGAATAGTTAAACAGATGCCTTGCAGTTACATTCAGGGGGATAAAGACGTCAGCATCGTCTCTGTGAGGGAGTGACAGCGTGTCAAAACTTGGACGAGATAATTAATTGCAGCACTCCCTGAGCTGCAGGCTGAGTTGGGACTTCACCAGCGCTTTGCCAAGCCTCTCAGCTTCAGCAATAACAAAACGGGGAGACAAATTGAACCACCTGCATGTCTGCGTAGCCTGACAACTCATCTCACTTGCAAATTGGAAGTGTTTTACACCCCACACAAAAGAGTCCACAGAGGTTGGCCCGCATCTAAACCAGCGTTAAGGTTTGATGGGTCTTGGTGCTGCTATGTGACACTTTAAAAACAGAGGAGGCATTCCTTCATACCAGAGGCTGGAAGAGGGGCCTGCACAGTCCTGATATGATGATAGGCTGCATGGCTGAATGAACCAGAAGTTTTTCCACTTTTATTTAGAGAAGGTGCAATTTGAAACACAAGCCCTATTTTTTTATGTTCTAAACTTTGAAGCATTCAGTGCAAAATAAAGGGTCTGAGGGTGAAGAAAAGACACTAGCCATAAAGTGTTAAAAGTCAAACAGCAAAGAAACTAAAAAAATTAACTCATCTTACATGATCATTTTAACTAAAACCATTCCTGACCAGACAGGTTACACCAAAACTGACTGGAAAAACAAACTACCTTGCTGCTCTTAGAAGTTATTGACAATATTTGTCAAT
>JAUZNJ010000033.1:188178-204972 GCA_034780135.1 Jordanella pulchra
AGGGCTCCAGCCCGGGAGACCCACGACGCACTCTGCTGGAAGAAAGGTGGAGCGGCAGGCTCCGGATCCCAACACTAAGAGTCATTTCAAGTGTGTTTGAGTAAAGTACTGTGAAGTTATTGCTTCATAAAGGCTCCCATTTTGGCCTCTTTTGGTAGAAATGTTTCAAAATAAATAAATTGAAATAAATCTATCTCATATGGTAGTAACAGATTTTAACACTTAGGAATCGAAAGAAAACCTGCCTTCTTTAAAAGTGCATATAATTAAGGTACATTGTTCCCCCATTTTAAAAGATATTAACTTTTTTATTAAAATATTTACTCTGTCTTTTGCCAATGAAACATTCTTTAATGTCTACTTTTTATTTAACTTTATAAATCTGAGAATTTGTAAACATTAGTCTATGAATGCGTTTTCTAGTAGTTTACTTCTGAAGTTCCCCATTTTTTAAGCCCTTCTTTAGAACGGGAAAAACAAGATAACTTGAAATGTGAAGAAGGGAAAATTCATGTTGACCATTTTCAGCTTCGAAATAGGAGCAAGAAATTAATTAGGAATCATAAGGCTGTCATATATAATCAGTTATCTTGAAATAGCTTTAAAAAATCAGAATGTTCATTATAGGGCGAGGGCCCTTGTAAGGGAAGGGTATTCTTAGGGTAACAAAGTCTCTATACAAACTATTGGATACTGTCTGCCTGTAAAAAGGGGTAACATGTTTCCCTGAAAGAAGCCCACGCATGCACGTGGGGAACATGCAAACTCCATGCAGAAAGACCCCAGTTCTAACACCAGACATCCCTGCTGCAAGACAATGCCACAAATGAGGTTATTTTAAAAAGATGAAACATAAATAAATAATAGGAATGCTAAGATAATTTCATTGTACGTTCAATCTCTTTTCCAGCTTAACAATAAATAAAAATGGGTATAGGCATGTTACATGCCTATACAAAAAAATAAAAAGCTTTAGATCTTGATAAAATAAAGCTATTTTGCCAAGCATCCTTCCTGACAGTTTTTTGATAGTCCCTTTGGAGCCTAAATAGAATTCCTGCACAGGGTGCGATGAGCTGACATAAATAGAATTAGTGCCATCTACTGGGAGAACCACAGAACTATAAGAAAGCGGTGGCATAATGAAGCTACATAATGGAACCTGAGCGTCCTGCAAGGCCTTGTTGAAAAATGACAGCTCAGAGTGTTTAAAGATCGACCAAAATGAATCAAACAAACTGATCTACAACAACTCTAAGTTCTAGGGAATCTTAGCCTCCAATCAAGCCTCCAATCAGAACATCGAGAAAAAAGAAAATTCCTGGTCCTCAAAGGCAAACAGGGAAACTGCATCAAGGTAAGAAAAACTTTAATTAAATAAATAAGTAAAAAGTAATGAGATAAAACCTTTTTTATAGGAATAAGCCCAAATTAAAGGCATTAAAATGTTTTTTTTCTTTTTTTCCAGCTAAGTGTATTGTTGATGAGCTCTGAATTGAACCTAACTGAATATACCCTGTTACAACCCTAGACCAACCGCAACCCTGACTGATGAAGTGGGAGAAGATGGATGGATGGATGGATGGATGGATGGATGGATGGATGGATGGATGGATGAATATACTCAAGGGGCTTTATTTACTAAGAAACTGAGCAAAACAAAGTGTAACACACTGGATTCTAAAAAAAACTCTTTATGCAATCAAGTAAGGTTGGCCTACTGGCAAGTGTATGTATGTATATATATACTGCTGTTGAGTAAAAATGTCCGGATGTTTGCGTTCTCCCATCATATGATGTTAAAAGAAGAGAAAATGTGGTTAAGAAAAGATTTATTTGAAGTCGTACCTAACATTTTTTTCCATTTTAGATATTATTGTAGAATCTAACATACAAAAAGTACAAACTCTCATTTTCTACCAAACGCCTGTGTGAGGTTACCATATTTGTAGTGTTCTTTAATTTAGATTGCATTTTTTTTTCTGAGTAGCACATATGGTGCCCAGGCTGCAGTTTTTACACCACTGGCTCATGAAACTATTGTATGTTAAATACGGTCAAATGTTTCTTACCTGCTCAATAAAACACTCAAGCAATAAAAGCAACATCCACTAAGGTTTTCTAAGGTCTCTGCCAGGGGTGCCAATACATTCGGATGGCTCTGTGTATCTACAATCCATCCCTAAATTTGCACAGAGGATGATCCCTGTGGTGAGACAGTCCGATTGTCAGTGAAGCATGCAGAGCGCAGTAAAGTGCTGCCTTAAATATTCCTGTTTATATGGACTCCAGATGTGAAAAATATGAAATGCTGTAAATCACCACAGGCTGATTAAGTCTCTGTGTTTGGCCGTTGAAAAATGCATAAGTGCATCACTCATGGCTTGAAGCAGATTTACAAAGATTACAGACATGCATATTTCTCTAAATAATAGCAGGTTTTTAATGTGGTTTATTGAGCGCTTATAAGGGAGGGCAAGAAAGCAAGACCCCAACTGTCAATTCTTTAAGTCGACACATAGGTATTTGCCTGTTTCTCACACATACAAACATGTGCTGCTAAGATACATTACTGACAGGCCACGTGAAGAACTCATTTGTACTTGCTGCTAGCTGGGAACATCCATGCACAGCAATATCAGCAACTGCATATGCATCAAGTTTCAAAACAGAAAAGCAAATAAACTAATCATGTGGATCATGTGGCTCTATGGTCAGTGATGGAAAGCGTTTAACTCTTTTCATCATAATTTGAGGAAAAATTTATTTTTCAGATTATTAAGGACAACCAGTGGTCACAAGAAATTCATGAAAACATTACCTCTCGTGTTTATTTTAAAACGTTTTACAACTCAGACAAATTTGCCTGACAGCAAAGCTTCCTCCCACAATGTCTTCTTTTTACTCCTGCATTCCTCGTTAGCAGCTGTGCACCGTTTTCAATGAGACGAAGGGTAGAAATGAAGGCGCACACAAGCAATCCAACCAGAACAAGTGAGACTTTGATGCAGGTCTCCACACGTCTGAATGTGCTACTTATGACACATTTCAGAGGTTGTTTTGCGTCGTTAAGAGTTTAATTCATCTGGTTAGTGTACTTAAGGACAGTTATTAAAACTGTCATAATTATTGTTTGGGTTTTTGTACCAAAACATAGTAGATCATTTAGCTCATTTAGATAGTTTTCTTTAAATTAACATGAACCAACTGGTTGGTCTCACCATTCTTAAATGCATATTTAGGCGACTGATCAGACTTTTCTTTAAAATCTACCAAAGCTGGATATTTTTTTATCCATAGAGGAACATGTCAAAAATTGATTTTTATTTTCCCATTTTGTTGTAATTAATTTAAAATTCAAGACACACATAAACCTCTGACATCACAAAAGACACAAACTTTTTTTGAGTGTTTTCCTTGATATTTTTCCCTATTTACTTACATGTGGTCCGACTGCGTTATCTGTTTTAATTTTTATATGCTTTTACTTTTTATTTTCTATTTCATATAAAGCCCTTTGACTTGTCCATGTACTGAACTGTGCTATGCAAGTAAGCTTGCCTTGCCGTACATTTTAGAATAAACGGAAATCCTCCTGAAAAGTGTTTATTTGTATTCCTTTAATCAAATGTTTTACTCACGATGTGAAAAAAGGCAAAGATTTAGGAATCAAATGGCAAAAAAAAGAAAAGAAGGAAGCCATCTTGGCCAGAGGTGCGACAGTTTAAACAGGAACATTAACTTATTTCAAGGGAAATTCTGGAGACAATTGGGGCTGTTTATTCAGCTCCACCATCCAGGACTGGATCCATCCTGGTTTGGGAGTCATTAGAGTCAGAGTGAGCCTAAAACTCTTCCACCTCAAATAAAACACAACATCCATCTAAATCTGTCAAAAGCTGCTTGTTTGTAACAGTTGCTGCTAATAATAATGCAGAAGGATCATTTTGATTCTTGTGCTTCTTGTTTATTCATCAACCCAAATATGCACTTAGTGAAACTAGCTTTTTGTTTTTTTCCGCTGCAGTTTGTAAAAACGTTATGTTAAATTTAAAAGTTGAAATCATGACTTTATTTGCTCTGTTTTTTAATTGTTTGTACAATTTTAACAAAAACTAAAATTTCCTTTTGTTTGAAGAATGATTAGAACAAGTAAAAGTATTTTCTTACTGATATTAATTCAGCATAAGATGAGGCATTAGACAGAAAGAACAGGCGGATATCTGACTTTCAGGTTGCTTCGTCTGAGTCCCTGTTATGTTTGTCAGGCTTTCCTCCCTGAGTCAGAGGCACAGTGGAGGTCTGTGCAGGTGGCACGGCTGTTGAGCCCTGCAGGGGTTTTTCCTCCTTCCTTCTCCTCCTCCTCCTTCTCCACAGGTGCTTATTAGCACATATGAGCTGCCACATGTTCTCAGCCTGGCCACCGCCCGGGGGGACAAAATCAGTCTTCGCCCGTAATCTCCACAGCCTGACCGGGCCCTCACTCTCACTAACAGGAGCACATGGTGGAGCGTTTATGAAGCGCAGCAGAAGTATTACCCTGACGTCCCCCTCCCTCTCCTGCAAACTCCTGTATAGCCTTTAAAAGCATCTCCTCTTTTATTTCCATACTCTAACTTTGAGGTCAGACTGGAGAGGGATTTGATGCAGATAATGCATACGTGTGGGAGATATCTGCTTTCAAAGAGTCATTCAGACTTACGGTTTGAAGTGTTCTTCATGTAGATATCAAACAGCCCCACCATCGCTTGAAATGTTTTGCACCTGGTCAGCTTGACAGAAACTCATTGTCATCTTAACGTCCCCCCCCCCCACTAGTTTAGACCTGTGAATAGTTTCGCTGTGTGTCTGCGAGGGGCTGGGGGGGGTGGAGCAGGATGGAAGCCATTGCTTTTGAAGTGGGCATATGGCCGTCGCATTTGCATTTAATGCCCTTCAGATTACTTGTTTTAACTCGTGCTAAACACCTCACTCGGTTGGGGCTAATTTGATGAGGTCATGGTACGACCCCGTGACCTGCTCTCTCCATGTTCTCTAAGTGAAACCAGCTGAGTCACAGAGAGAGAGAAAGGAAGAGTGGAGTGGGAAAAGGTCTGGTCTGGGCAGAGATTTGCTCATCGGTGCAAATGTTTTTCCAGGTCCTTGTACGGAGTTAAAGATGAATGCAGATCTTTTCCTAAGTCAAACTTCTATTCAAATTGGTTTCTATTTCCTATATCCCCAAATACAAATCTTCTGAACTTGCTTTAGTGGGAGCTGGACCTAGTTTGGTCAAGGTACACAAAGGCCTGCTCCAAATACCTCAAACTGTACCTTCTACCTTCTGTTCCCAGCTTCTATCTCTTCATCTTTCACAAGACAAATGGTAAGAACTCTATCCAGGGTAGGAAAGGAGTTCCAGACTGCTGTGCTGAATCCAAACAGCCTTCATGATGGTCTACGGATGTCATCGCACGGCGGATACAGACACGAATTATGCTGGTCATGCTGGGACTACAGACTTCGAGAAAAGAATGACAAAGAAAAGTTACACAAATGGATGAAGCTCTCTGTTATAAAACACAAAACAAATAAAGCTGAGGACATTAGCGTTTGTCACACAGAGTACATGTCACAAAATAATGTAATAAATTCCACGAGGACTGCTGTGCCTGTATGTCCTATCATGCAAGGGATTGTGGGAAAACAATGCTCCTATCAGACTGAGGGGTTCTGATCGACCCAAACATTTTTAATCATATGGCTCCTTCACTTTAAAGGGTTTGTTCAGATTTTCAAAGGTTCTGTGACGTTGTTATTGACATCATTTCGAATTTCATAGATTGTCTTAAAGTGCTGGATGCAGACAGCTAGTCATAGATACATTATGTGTTTGAGCCGACTTAAGCTTTTTAAAACACCTCAAATCAACGGTGTTATCAGTAGGTCTGGTATTTATATGAAAATGATCTTTGCAAACTCTCTGTAAGCAATCTGTCTTATCAGCTGATGCTACAACAAACGTCCAATTTGAAGACAATTTTTTCTGCGGCAGAGAAATTACCACAGTGATATGAGATTTCTTCTGCCATATGGAGTAAAATCAGCTCTGCCCCTGCCCCACTTGTTGCTGTGAATAGCATCCATTTATTTGGTGGTATTTGTAATAAAGGTTATTGTAGAGAATTTCATACCTGAGGGCTTCACATCTTCAATCTTTCTTCAATCTTTCCGTTTTACCTGAAAGCCCCTTGTCAGCGGATCCTTTTCCCCCTTATTGTTGAGTTTCAGATTTCTTTAAAAAAGGTGAACAATTTACAACATGTAGTGATGAGCGGATTATAAAAAAAACAAATGAGTTAACACCATATGAGCAAAACACAAGGCCTACACTTAGAGCCCTGAGAGCAGCCATAGGTTGAGGAAAGGGCTTCAGAGTCAGACAGACTTCATTACTGGGGACTAAAAAACAAGCTTAGAGCTACATTATATTTCATGCTTGTACAGATCTATACACTCAAGGACAAACTGGAGTAAGTTAGGAAAAAAACAGAAACAGAAAAAAAACTGAGGTAAAAGTTAAAGATCGCAGATTTGGGTGAAATTGAATGTATACCTTTAATAGCCTACCTAATCTGCCAAGTGAAATGAGTTTTATTTTTAACTAAGACAAACTTTTCTTTAATAATGTTAGTTTTTCCTCTTTTAATTATCAGACTACAAGTTTTACTATATTTCTTAATGCTTTAACCAAAGAGGGATGAAAACAGGATTAAATTCTTCAACAAAAAATTATCAGATTTATTTGGACAGATTTGATTTTGTGAAACTCTTCAAAATCTGTCAGTTGACTAAAAGAATTGGTTTACATGTACCTTCTGCTGCATTTTAATATGGAAATCATTCGTATTCCCCAGTCTTTAATTTGGGCTTCTCAATATACTTTATATAATTAGAGTTATCACAGTAACAGTGTTTACACAATATGTATGTAAACTGCTTTGGCTGCAACGAATCTTAGCAAATCATTTAATGCATTCAGACTCACTCAAACTGTAAAATGTTTGTTAATCCTTGTTGTTAAATTTATCATAAAAGAGGTTTCTCCTCCATACTGAGGAATGGCCATCATTTCATTCAATTCAATTATACTTATTGATACCCGGAGGGAAATCCAGTTTAGGTAGAGCCCGTCTGGGACGCGGTGTCCGAGGCCTTGCTGCGGTGCGCTCGACAATAAGATTGTTTCTCTGTGTTCAACAAGCAGTTCTTAATAAAGTGAACTGATTAAACAGCTGACCTTCATTAAATGAAGCCACAAACAAATTACAGTTTCCAACCTAAGCCAAATGCAGGGAGCTTCCAGACAGTTAAGCGTTTAATGTTCTCTTGTTCATTATAAATGCAGGATTAGAAGTTCAGGCCACTGTATGTGATCTGAAGAGTGTTTTTCTAACAAAAAAGTCTAATCTGTAGTGTTGAAATAAAGAAATTAATTATGGAGCTACCTTCTACCTGCTATGTATTCCCAGACGGGTGCTGGTCATTTCACCTATACTGATCATACATTCAGTCATACCTGCAAGGAGGCTGTTTCCCATCTGGCTTGAAACAGATTATTTCATTTTCCTTTATACTCTTCTGTAAGGAAATCAAATTGTATTACTTTTTATTTTGTGAGGTAGATTAGACAGGTGAAGAGAGGTGTACAGACAAAAACAGCAACACAGACCCATATTTGACAATGTAATGTTCTTAAAAATCCATGAAAAAAATTCTAGAAAAAAGGACACATAAAATCGCCAATATTAGCTATGTGTACTGTCACCAATATATTTAGGTGTGATCAGGCTCAGACTCATTTGATCCACAGGTGATCCGAACCAAACATAAAGGGTGTGACAAGCAACACATACTTTTCAGACAATCAAAATACTTTAAATTAGGTTTTCAAATATTTTATGATGGTTGATCTCAACATAATTCATTGAAATACTTGGAAAAAAATACAATTGATAAGTGACCGGTTAACTGTGAGGGTAAGAAACCATTTGCTTGCAGGTACAAATTAAGAAGTGATACAATTTGGGTACAAATTTGTAACAGACCATTGGTTTGATTATCACTTGTCAAATAAATCTAACAGGCTTTTAAAGTAAACTGATAGAGAATTTTAGCGACCGACTCTGTAGTCTGAGTTAGTTAGTTCCTACCGAGCAACTGACAGAGGTAGGCAAAAGACTAGTCGTGTTTATTCCCTCAGGATCGAGCAAAGACAAAAATATCTTTCCTGCACAAACTTGCAAGAACAAACAAACTTTTCCTTCTCAGTCTTTGGAATATTTCTACTTTCCTTTCTCTGATTCATGTATAGAAAGCAACTGAGGCAGAGTTTAAAAAAGTTGTTTCAAACAGCAATCATGAGCGACTGGTAACTGTTTCCTCCCTCGTCTGCAGTTTACTCTCTGTTGAATGCTGTGTATTCAGGCTGCAGGCTGTAATGTGACCCTGACGTCATTTAGTAAAGGACAGCTGTCACATTTGTTAACAATGTTTGTCGACTCTCATAGAGACTTGAAATGCTGTTAATACTCGGTGAACCATGCATAATATTTCACAGAGAGAAATCTGGCTGCATATTTGTTCTGTTAATTTAGAGTAAAAGCATCATCTTTTGCACAAATTTATTTTGCAAAGGCCATCTGTCTATTTGATTTTAACAATATTACTACCATTTTCTTGTAATCACGGCTTTTTAAAGATAATCTAAGTGACGTATATGGTGACATATTGGCGGCATTTATAGGGCAGGAGCAGTGCTAAGAATGCTCCATTCTTAGAGCAATCACTTGAGAATTAGAATCAAAATAACTGCAATGAATTATAACAATTGACCACAAAACTTTATATTACATTCACAAAAAAATGAACATTTTTTTGCACTGGTGATCCTTGTTGTGCTCAAAAATGTATTCACATGCTTGTTTTGTTAAAACGTGTTTATTTATAAATTGCATTTTTTAAAGATAGGTTTCTAGACATAATCTCACTGGGTGACAGAGATTATTGAAACTTTTTATTAAAACTGATATAGCGAAGGTTTTTGGTGGTGAAAGAGTCAGCGGAATGAGCAAATACCCCTTTTACTATTACTACTTATGCTCACAATAGTAATATTAATCATGATTTATTGCAGGAATACAAGCTAAAGCTACTAACTTCACTTAAAGCATAAAAAATTCTGCTTTTGATGCAACTGTTTGCATAAAAACAGTGATATAGATAACTGTGATGTATTTACACAAAGTAATCACAATAAGACATTCTTCTACCCTTTGTTCTCTTTGAAAAAATAATATTTGCATATGAAAACGAGCTTCCTTTCAGTGCACGCTCTGGCATATTTAACTGCAAATCTACGCACACATCCATTCTCCTCTGTCGACATGAAAGGCCGTCCGTGGGACAAGTAAAAAGCCCTCCTCTGGAATGTTAGTAGGGCTTGATCCACAGCGGCAAACCATCGCTTTTCTCCTTGCTGCAGACTCAAGTGCTGTCCAGACTCCAGAGAATAGTCCCGTATGGTCTGGGGGGGGGGTTACATTTTCCTAACCTCCAAGGCCACCGCCGCGAAGGCGCCTCAAGAGAGCCTCTTTCGTGTCAAAGGGGGAAAGCCATTCAACTCGAGAACGGCCTCTGGCTTTTGATCAGTTCACAAGTTACAGTTTTACAGAGCCTCGCTCTTTCTCATGCAAATGGGAAATCTTCAAACAGCGTGCGGAAATACATCTCTCTCGGATATACCTTAATAGGTAGTGCTTTTAACATGGGAACGTTCACAGCCAAGGACTTCCTTGAAAGCCTCCTCGGAGTACTGAAAAGCACCCTCATCGCCCAGGTGTAGATGGTTCCCTTAGAGGGATCCTCTCCAGCTCCCTCCAGCCGGCGGCTTTGTGTGTTCGCTGGAGACTACATTGACTCCCAATTAAGGGATTAGGAAAAAGATTATCGGAACCATTTTCAAAACACATAACATTTACGGGCTTTCCCACAGCACTTTGGATTGCCAGTCTCATTTTGGCACACTTAAACTTTACTGTTGTATTTGGAGCAGCTGTTTCTGAGCCCAAAGTGCTGGTAAGACAGTTACTCTAAGACTCAGCCGATTCAGAGCAAACAACTTTCACTCTATTTTGAGAAGTTTTAATTTGCCCCATCTTGTGTTTGTGCAAAAAAATGTAATTTTCATTTGTTTAGTTTCTGCATAATCCTAGATTGGGCAGCTTTGTGCCATGTGGGGTTGAGTAAATACAGTAGGAGAGGTCTTTTTTCCATAATTTAAAGGTGTTGGAATGTCAGGTTTTATTTCTGGTGTCTTCGTGTTTCCGCTGTTTCTCTTGGCATTGTAAAAGTGCCCCATTATGCTCCTATTAAAGTTCATTCCCCCGGAATATATGGAGGAAGGGGGAAGAGGGGGGGGACCAGACTCTCGTCAAGGTCATGTTCCAGTGGAAAGAGCCAACAATGCCAGAGCTAATCCCTCCTCCTCCTCTTCCTCCTCCACCGCGCTCTGACCCTGTCCCGTGGCTCGTAGGACTATTCGGCGGGAGAAGACAAGAGGCCTCGGCTTGTTCCCGAGCTCGGCCCGGCGTTAGGCGGCCCAGAGCTCCTGGATTATCTGCCAATTAGCACCAATTGTGGCGGACAGCATTAATGTAATGTTCTACATTTTTTAATGCCGTTTAATTTTTTCTGCCTCTCTCTCTTTCCCCTCCTTCTCGTTGGGTCCAATCAAGATTGTCAGTGCTCTCTTTCGCCTTTTTCTAATTTAAAATAAAAGAGTTGGGGTTTAATTTGGCATTAAGGAGCGTAGAATATGCCCTGCCAGTAGCGCGTTTGTTGGAGGCAAAGAGTTTGCAGATGGAAGAGCGGGAGAGAGAAAGAAGAGAGAAAATCATTTTATGGGAGATAGTGTGAAGGACTTGTTTGAACAGGCCATGAGCCTCACTGTCCTGCTACATTAGAGGGAGGGAGTCAGCTTTGTGTTGGAATAACGTGTTGCCTCACTATTGTGCCCCCTATGGTGCAAGGGTTTGGTGGGTTTGGATTAAGAGACTCCATTACATTACCCTAATAACTGGATAAAGCCGCCTCATCCAATGCAACTGATCCTCAAGTATTAGCGCTCATGGCTCGTTACAGCATTTCTGCAGTCGATCTGCAGACAGCTGATTTCTCATTATAAACACACAGATAGGAGCTTGTAGCTCCAAAGCGATGGCGGACCGTGCACGCATCCGTGTGCAACCATTTCAAAGCAAACGTGTTATTTGTTGCTGCTGCAGCCGAATTTCACTGACCTACCCCAGCGTGGCAATAAACAAAGCCACCCAGCCTACCTTCAATTTTAACTGGCTAAATTATAATCTTTAGTCTGCTATGTGGGACTTTCCAAAGTGATGCATTTCATTTTACATTAAACATAATTGTCTCTGTTGTGCCTGTAAAAGTAGCTCCTCATTATAAAGCATGATAGACCCTCACAGCTTAATTATACATCTGTAGCAGGTGTTAGGGCATGTCAGCAGCTTGAAAATGCAGCTTTTATGTTTTTATAGTTGAATATACCCTTTATATGCTGAGCTGTTACCAGACACTGAAAATTAATAAAAGAATAAGTTAAAAAAGTGTGTAACATGACAAGCAGGTAGAGATGGAGAATTTTATTGAAATCATATAGAAAAAAAGAAAAATAATTCCAGATCAAAGTGAATTTATGAAGAATGATCTTCATTATATTTTTTTCCAATGAAAAAAAAAGGCGCCGACATGAGAACGTTTCAGAGGAACGAACAGATTACATATAAAGCCGAGCTGCTTTGATGTTAACTGTCCGGCCCAATTAAGCCCGAGGATGTGTGAATCTTGACGCTTTCATGTCGACGCAACACATCCTGTGAATTTTTACCTAAATTTATTCCGTTTCTAACTGACTTTATTTTGTTTTTATTATTTTCCCATTAAACAGTAATCAACACATTTTCCTCTTTAGAGGGCAGAAGATTCAACAGTTAGATTAATTTCCACTCTACTGACTGTGTAGATTAAAAGCTTTAAATGAAGAGTATGAACTCACGCTGGGTCCGGACTTCTGGCCGTGGCTCCAGAGAAGCTAAGGTAAGGCCAGAGGCCACCGGTCATTAGCAGTCCAGCTTCCCTTCGTAGTGTTAATATGAGGTCAGGCTGTGGAGCAGACATCCACAGCCGCAGCTGGCACATTCTGCATGTCCACGGCTGCTGTTTTCACTCGTAGGAGTGAAAACAATCCTGCTGCTGTTCTCCCCCGGTCCGAGAGGCTGACCTTGCCCTTGGGCCAAAGCGCTGTACACCGACCCCAGCTGCCGTCAGAGAGGGCCTCGCCGACTTTTCCTGCCCTCTTTCTTGCTGTGGGCCCTTCCTGCAGGTGTGCTGAGCTCCTTCCTCCCCCCGTTTGATTACAGCGCAGGCCAAACACCGAAGCTTTCGTCTGCCCCGGTCCTCCAGGTTTGGTTCAAGGCCTCCAAATGCCTTTTAGATCCCTAATCCTAAACACTTAAGCCCTTCCTGATGGGTTCAGCTCTGGGTCTCGGCATATTAACCAATCCAAATACTGAGAGCACTGAGGGGTCGACTTCGACCAAGCTGCTTTTTGCCCTTTTCTCCCCCTCTGACTCAGTGTAATGAACCGTTCCCACTGATTAAAGATCAACACCTGCAGTTATTAAAACAGATGTTGAAGAATAATATAAATAAATTGTTACATCCCACACTTTAATACTATAAAAGTAGTTGATATTTTCTAACAAATCCTTTTGAAATTTACAGTGTAACAGCTTCTTGGCTGAAAGGAAGCACCATCGTTTTCTTCTCAAGCTTAGCGTGATGTTTCCCATTCTCCTGGTGCTGTTTCAGTAAACAGTGCGGCCCCGGCCTCCACCTGTTTCGGGGCGCTTGAGAAATGGACTTTTCCTGAAAAGTCTCTGACCTCTGACCTCTGCAAAGCGGGAAGGGAGCTGCCAGCAGGCAAATGCCCTCCTGTGTGGCCAACTGCCATTTAACCCCATAATTGTTACAAGGCAGCTCCTGGCCCGTCCAAAAACTCGGTTTCCGGAAATCGCTCTTAAACAATCAAATAAACGCACATGCGGGGAATTTGCTGTGCCCAAGGCTTGAGGCTAGTGGAGCTTGTGAAGCAGTTATTACAAATTTGTACCTCAAAAAGCACACCTCCGAGCTGATTAAAAACAGAAATGAATATGAAAAAATGCTTTGTAGTTCTTTCACACTCAACAAACTATTTTTGCTTGACCAACCCCCCCCCCTCAGTCCTACTAATTCTATCACTAATAATCCACCAATCAGTGTCGTTTTTCTTGATTTCCTCTAAATTACAAATTATTCTATTCATCAAAATCCCTTTTATTTTGGCCTGAGATATGTGTGTACTTTTATACACTTTTTTTATTTAATGAAAACAGTTGAAAGATCAATGTTTTTGTGCATAAACGGGGATATTTTTGTAATTTTGCTATTTTCCGTTGCTCTGAAAATTGTTTTTTGTTTTTTTATTTTATGCTTTTTTTATCAGGAATATCCGGTAAAGATAGTCCTCTGCCAACGAATTATGATTAATGTGACAAAATTTGTATTACTAAATACTCTGAGTTAAAACACAAAGCCAAAAACACCCAACCATAATTATCACCTTAACACAAAGAAATAATACACGACTAAAAACATTGGAAACAGGAGTTTCTTTACAATTATAAAATCAAGTTGCCTACTTAAATTTTGCGAAGCTTCCTTCACGTCCTTACTTTTGCAGATGTTACAAAACACCAAGCAGCTCTGTAATATACCAATATCTGCATATTTAAAAGACAATATATTTCAGTTTATGTAAATAACGTAACTACAATCTAAAAATCAAACAAATCTCTTTAACAATCTTGAATGAATATAATTGTTGCATCAAAAAGCAAATGTCGGCAAATGTTGACAAGAAAAAAAAATAAAAGTCTAAACTATTCTATTCAGTTCAGCCAGGAGACAATACAACATTAAAAACCCAACTTTAATCTATGCCTTTGGAGAAAATGATCAATTTCAACATCGTTTGTCAAGCTATCGTCAAGCCATAAACGTTACCTGCTGTAGATACCATCCACAGTATTTACCGCACAGGTTAACTGGCACTAAGCAGCAATGTGTCACAAGTTTTTGTTTGGATAAAAGGACTTTGAAAAGGTTCAAATGCAGACTGAGGAAATTCTGTTGTTACTTGTAAGAATGATACTACTTTATAAACCATAATATCATCTGAATTAAGGTGAATCATGTTTGAACTTAAACCAACTTGAGATTATTTATATAGACAAAGAACTGGACTCAAGACTGAGCCTTGAGGAACACCTTTGTTTATGTCTAAAACTAAAGATTGGTAGTTATCTTTGGACTCATTTGAGATAAACTACTAGAAATTGACCACAGATTTTTATCTTTAATGTTTTTTCGTTCTTACAATAAAAAATGGATTTGGACAAGAAAACAGGAAACCATTTCTGGAGGCCTAACCATTACATTTCTGCTAACAATAGTAGTTAGGTAAGTGATCAGAGCAAAATCATTGGCTCTTTGCAGTCATTTGGACTTATTTAACTTTTTTTCTAGTTGTGATTATTTTATTCACTAAATCCATCTGAATTATAGTTCTGATTCAGTTGGACTATCTGTAAATGGATCTGACTTTATAACGATATCGGAATGACGAGGATTTGAATCGAGCTGGATCCTATTTGAGTGGCTATGATTTGAGTGTATTTTGCAGTGAATTGCTGCTATGTAAACAAATGAAATTGAATTAAGTTACTAAAGCAAATGAGTGAAATTAAAGGGAAATATTTTCTGTTAGCTGGAGAAGATTGTTCCAATTCTGTTGCTTCTTGACTCCCTGTCTGCTCCAGGCTGTTTTGTAGATACACTATCCACTTTACCTTTATCATGTGCCGCTCTGGCCCATCAGCTTTCTATGTGGTTGGCTGCACTAGGTTATTTTTTCCATCCCTGCACATTTGCTTTTCGCTCGGTGCTCACCTCCAGACTTGAGCTTACAGAGTGTTTCTCCAGGAGCCTTTCCTCTGATAGCGGAGCGCTCGGTGATTGCTTCCCAGGATCAGAGCGGCATGCAGCGTGAGCAGGCAGCTCAGCATACCACACATGCTGTAGGATCAAAGGTCATTCTTGGAAGCCTGGGATTATGGGGGAGGTAAAATTATATTTTTTATCCTTTTTGCTTTGTTTTTGATCACCCTATCTGACCCGCCTCAGCCCGTGCTCCCACGCCACCTCTCACCACTGCAGTCTCGCACTCAGGTGTTAGTTTTCACGAGAGCATACGGGGGTGAAGGCGTGTTAGGGTTTGTTGATGTATAAAAAACAACAGACAGATTGGCTGCAACCTTGAGCAGCGGGTCTGTAAAGAGCTCTAAAGAGACTCCAAGGTCAGCGGATGTGGGAACAGCCGCTGTCTCCTGGGTCTGATGGAAAAAGTCACCAAATCAAAGACGGCTCATGAGTGATACGTTCACTGAGGTCACGGCTATTTATTACTGCAGCAGCAGAGTATCACATGTGCAGTGGCTCCATAATAGAAGGGACAATAATGACACCTGATGTTTGTTATCAGCAGGTGTGAATGAGTTTTTCTCTAAGTGGATACAGCATTAAACAGCTGACTGAAACCCAGGATTTACCTGCAGCCCTAACATAGCGGTGTGTGTGCAGCCGTTCCTGTAATTCTTTTAATTTGAAGCTGCTCCTCTCCTACCTTCTAACTATGGTGAGCCAGCTCATTAGTATGGCTCACAGTGTGAAATTAGCAGAGGAAGGACTGCATTGTATTAATGTGAAAATTGTCCACATTTTAAAACAAATAACACAAATACATTCTCAGTGTGTCATTGACTCAGTCTTGTAATTTCAAGGCTATTGTTATAAATGACATGCTGTTCCCAACTATTGTAAGAACACTCAACATCAAACACTCACAGAAAGAGTAAACATTATTAATTATTAAATTACTAAAAGTATTAGCTCGTATCATGTCTCAGGGGCATATTTTACATACATTTTTTTATTCATTTATTTTTTTTTTTACATGCATCTGGATAAATAAAACAAAAATATGTAATGCTGAATGTTAGTGTTTAAATTCTGGATTAAGAATAAAGTAGTTTTATTCTGGTTGACATTAAATAACAACATCAAAAACATAAAAAGCTTAACACTCTAATTTAAAACGTCTAAACATGAAGACATGAAACACAATTTGCACTTCCTGAAAAAGACTAGACTTATCTTTTATTCCAAATATTTAGCTCTAACAAAAGTCTGAAAAGTGTATCTATACACACAGATATATACACATTTGCATACAAATGTTTAGTAAAAGCACAAAGAAAAATTAATCTGCAGCCTTAATGAACTTAATTCATTACTAAACATCATTTTATTAATGTGCAATATATATGTGCACATATCTAAACATATATACATGTATATAGATATGTAAATATGCAACTGTAAAAGTGAGTAATTTGCAAAATATTATTATTCAAAGTCAGTATATTGTAATGTGAGTATAAATTTAAAAGATGGACAAATTTATATCTATATTTAAATGCAGCTATACATTAAATAGATACTATCTATCTATCTATCTATCTATCTATCTATCTATCTATCTATCTATCTATCTATCTATCTATCTATCTATCT
>JAUZNJ010000033.1:205072-216413 GCA_034780135.1 Jordanella pulchra
TAAACTGTTTAACTTTTTCCCGTTGTCCCGTGTGGTGTTCTGCATGTGGGTTAGAGCCCTTAAGCCCACCATGACAATGGGAAAGTTTAAAGGGGAAGCAGCCCTGATGGGTACAGAAGTCAGGTATGCTTGTGTTACACTGACTTCCCAACCTGTGATTTGGACTTTCATGGCCGTCTCAGTTGAAATGTCAGCTGCCTAATGGCTCTTTTAAATGAAGTGCACCACTTGACCTGCAGAGCATCACAACTTAAATTGCTTTAAACCCAAACATCCATATCTTACTACCTTTGAATGCATAAAGTATTTTAAATCAGCTACAGAAACTAGGTCCACTTGTTTTTTTTTGTTGTTTTTCTTTTACTTTTCTGGAGTCACCATCTTCTAGATCTTTATCTGCCAACATTCATCTGTTTTGTGTGTTGTAGCTCTGGTGAAAGAATTAACGAGTTTGTATGCTGCAGTAAAAGTATAGAATTGAATCTTTCTTATGTTGTTTAATTCAAATCCAGATGTTGTTATCTCCTCCAGGAGAGAGAGTATTTTATGTTGAAATTGTTCCTGCTTACAATGATAGCAGATGACTTGTGTTTTGTGCAACTCCTGTTGAAATTGCATTTATTCCAAAGAGATCTTTAAAAGTCCTTTGCAGAAGGTCTGAATATGTAAAGCTCTGGTTTTTCATGTAAAAATCTAATCCCAAACATATTTTCTTATTAATTTGAATGTGTAAAATAAGGATAAAAACTGTGTTTTTTAGCTTGATGAACAGCAACACTGTAGAGGTGGACAGTATTTCAGAAACTGACATGAGTGGTTTTTTGTATGTATATTTAGGCCAAAATGTGATATAATAAATATACATTTATTCAAATTATATTCTAAATAAGGGGTCATCACAAGTGTAAAATGGTCAAGTTTTTTGTACACCAGAGTTTTATAGTGATTTTTTTCTTGTAACAGTATCATGCAGCACATGCGTGCAGAGATAAGGGTGGCACAGGGTGCTTGAAAGGGGGTGTGGGTGAATTGAATTGAAAGAATGATCCAATTTCAAGGTTTTTTAGCTTATTTATTTATTTATAACAATTTTAATTACTTTTAGATAGAATAAAAAGCTAAACCTAAAATAGGTGCACTTATTGTGCACAATAAGTGGTAGTTGTAGCATTCTTTTAGATTATTTTAATTGCATCATTTAATTTACTGTTGTTGATTTTTCTTTGATCGGCTGTTGAAAAGGTTGGAACAGGTTAGAGATTGAGGGTCTGTAAAAACATGCTTTGGGATCACGTGAAGTGCAGCATTGCCACTCCTGTTTGCTATTTTCAATTAATGTTTGGTAAAATATATTGATAAATGTTTGATTTTTATTGAGATTTGTGCAACATTTTTTATCATTGTGTCATTTTCATCATATAAATGCAGGTAGAACAAGTAATATCAGCAAAATTATCAGCAGAAGACATTAAGTTAAACTGACGTTGAATTAATCGGTATCGACCTTAAAAACCTTTATCGGTCGATCTCTAGTGTGCACTTTTTAAATGATGAACTTTCCGCTCATAATATCACACATTTGATTGTACTTATTTAATGAAGTTTTATTATTTAGTTATTTTAATGTTTTAATATATCAAGTATTTAGCAATAATTCTAGCTTACAACAGACACATATATTTATAGGTTTTAAGTCCTGGTTACAATAAAACAGGCATCCACAATTATTTCTTGTCGATCTTTAAGGGGGCAAACAGAAATTGTTTAATACACCAATTAAAATGTCGAAACTATAAACAACCCTTTAACCATGTATAAATGTAGAAATATGATATGGTGTTATTTTATTTCCAGAAGTAGTTTTATCATCCTAGATTTTTTCACACCGTTAGATGTTTAAAGAAGTGTGTATATTAGTCATAAATATGTATAATGCCCATATGTAGCTTTCTCTGAGCAGCATATAAGGCAGGTGTTCATTTACAGTTGGTTCACCTTATTTGGCATCTAATTGCTGTTATCTCAGGCTTGCAAAGCTGCAGGATCTTATCCTGATAAAACGATACATTTAAATTGAAATATTTCTTCTCAAAGGTAAGAAGTACCTTCAACTTAATTTGACCATTTATCTGTTGTCTGTTCCTTTTCCGAATCATCATAGCTTCGTGCCTCTCAGACGGTTTCACTGGAGGCGACCAGATCGGCATGAAATTAGCCCAGTTTGAAACTTTCTACGGTCCAATCAGATGAGCTGAGATTTAATCTGTGCTGCTGTGCCCTACCAGAATCCGACCCCTTGGATGAAATGGACTACATATTCATAGGTTCTCTTGCATGGTTCATTATGTCAGTGTGTGCTGAAGGTGTAACATTACTTCTGTTTACTTTTTCTTATCCGCCTTTGTAGCATGAAAGTGACAGATAGCACATTAAATGTGAAGAGAACCATCATAGAGCCAAGCAAATCTGTAAATAAATCCCATTTGTTTTTGTGTAATAAATGTAAAATCTTATTATTATATATATTCTTTTATATATTTTATATATATTTATATAAAAAAGGTAAGGGATAAGATAGTAGAAAACCATCAGCTTGTCCTTGTATTTGCTAAAGGAAGCAGAGCTAATTAATTTGAATGAAAACAGGGAAAATACTCCCTAAAAAAATGTTCATTTTAATTTCTTTAAAATAAAAACAGAGGAAAACACTGAACGTTACATGCATATGCTGCCGGTGCATCTATAGTTTCACACAAAATGAGTTTTATACAATTACGCAGCAGTAATTTTCCCCATCCTGCCAGAGGGGATAGTCTGCAGCAACACCAACTTAATTCATAAAATGGTTAATTTGGAAGGAATGAATTAAAGCGGACGACTCCTGGATAAGAAATGTTAAAACAAGGTGCAGTAAGGTTTAGTTGCAGGCATTTTATATAAAACATGTCATTCTCTCAAAACCTAAAAATTGGATATAACAATAGATGTGAAATAAATGCTCACAAATTGATAAAATGAACCAAAATAGTTTGTTTGTTCCAATTATTAACAATTTTATGTCGTTTTGGAGACCTTCTGGTGAACGTTTTGGAGCCAGAGTGAGGGTTCTAGGACCTCTCCACAGCAGGAAGAGATGAGGGTCAAAAAAATGCAGGAATGATGGACTGATGGTAAGGATGATGGATATAGATCTAGAGATGGGGACAAAATGAACGAGAAAACAGGGATGGAGAAAGGAAGAGGAAGGAGAAGAATGAGGAAGATCTGGGTGAGGGATAGGCAAGGGGGGTAAAAATAAAGCATGAAGGTTGGTAAGGATGAGGAATGATTTGAAGAAGGAGGTAGAATCACAAACTGAGGAGAAAGTAAAGATTATGGATGATGAAGGTGAGGACGAGGATGAAAGAACATCAATGCTAAAGATAAACATTCAGTTTGATCATTTGAGGTTTGGTCGAGGCGTTGGCCTGTCTCGGATTGTAAACGATGGATGGATATTTTTTTAGCTCCATTTAAAGATCACGGTAGAAATGATTGTTTTATTGTGTAACTCTGACTTACCTCAATAAATTCTGTGGTCTTTTCGCTGCTAATTGGGCTCATACACTAAGTTCACAGGTATAAGCTCTCCATCCTGACACCTTGGAAAAAGAGGGAGGGAATGAAGCCCAAATATTGTGGAAATCATCATCTCCTCAGAGGAAAAGAGGGGGAGAGAAAGTCGGACGTGGAATGCCTTGCCTTCCTCATTACACTGCTGTCATTTACTCTTCATCCCCCGTACTCTTTAGTGGCATTAAGACGGGATGTAAATTTGACAGTTAACGCTGTTAGAAAATGGCTAGTTCAAGAAGGGCAGGAATTAGAGATGGGCATTAGGCGCTGATAAGCTCCTTTCCTCTGCTGCAGCGGCTGCTTAACATTCATGGGAAAGTCATCATCAAACAACGTTATCACAGCTCTGTTGACGGCTGAGGAACATCATCACTATGATAATTTTTTTTATAGCTGTGAGCCAAAAAAGCACTCTTTTATTTCAGCGGTTTGTTAATGAGATAGGAGCTTGTTGGTATGGGCGAATGCAAACTTGCCACTCTCCAGCATTTGTTTGAGCCCACCCCCCCACCCCCACACACATGCACACACCCCCCGATGATGTCTCCCAGCTACCCTCCACACTGTTTAATGTTGCAGGCAGAGAGAGGAGGTGTTTAAATGTACTCCTTTCGAAGTGCTGTGTGTACACTGCTGAACGAGGGCCTTTATGTGTACCTTTGCAGATCAGTCACTCAAAGAGAGGAAAACACGGTTATATCAACAAACGCTCTCTCCTAAGGGCCCAGCAGATGGCACCTGCCACTCACCTGGGGTTTAACCACAAATCTGAACGGAGCCAGGATTTGTTTTGTTTTTTTTATTGAAGTTGAGTAAACGGGCACAAGCAATAACATACAATCTTTACTATTAAGGATGAAAGGCTAATTCAACTGATTAAACAGATTTGGGGATTTCTCCACTTCCACTTGTTTCCCTCCAAAGAGCTGGGTCAGTTAGATGATCTCTTGCTGCCGAGGCTAAGCGGCTTTCTCATGGAGAGGGAGGCAAACTGGACCAGAGATATCGAAATCTGATTTTGGCTTAGTATCTGTGTGCTTTGATTCCATCTGTAGAAATCCTCATCATCAGGAGAAAACAAATGATATCTGATTGGTTCTAATGACTTCTTAAACTTTTTGTTTGCATAGTTTGTGAACAAAGGGGAGACAGTGCTTAGATAAATAAACACTATAGGATGTCTAAAAATAAAGTCTAAAAAGCCAACATTTAATTAATTTGATTACAGCTAAAAAGTTACATGTGGCAAATAGAACAAATCAGGACCCGACTATAAAAGAAGTTTGCTTGCTTGCTTGCTTGCTTGCTTGATTGATTGATTGATTGATTGATTGATTGATTGATTGATCGATCATCAGTCCAGGATTGCGGGGCTGGTATCTCCATCCTAACACATCCTGGACAGATTGTCCATCCGTCCCAGAGACACAAACTTCAAACAATCATGAACACACATAAGCGCCATCAAAGCTGACCTGTATAGAGTAACCAATGAACTGCATAGCCATATCTTTGACCATGATAGGAAACCGTAGTACCCAGAGAGAACCTGAGCATGCACAGCGAGAACAAGCAAGCTCCCTACAATAAGATCTCAGATGAGCCAAGAACCATTTTGGCGCAGATCAACATTAACACGGAAACTCACTCATAAGAATTTACCAGCATGTATTATAGTAGCAAATACCCCCACCTTCAGTTGGAGTTTATATATTCAGTGATAATATAGAATAAACCCACAGAGGTTCAATAGGATTTTCATCAGGGGACTGAGATGCCTGTGGAAAAAGGTTGAGTCTGAGTCACATGTTTAAAATCATTACTCAACCGAAAGACCAAATGAGGACCCATTAACAATTCACTGGTTCTATTTTTATTCAAACATCAGGTTTTTATTTATTCAAATGGCAGGTTTAACAGAATTTAACATTACCCAGATAAGAGAAATGGCTCTGGTTATATAATCACTGTTTGTGGTTCAAACGTAAATATGTGAATTTCATGCTCTCTTCTCTATCTGGTTTTGTTGAATCTCTAAGATAAATGGGACTTGGCACTTTTTTTGTTCTAACACCCCCAGTAAAACATAAAGGCATGAATTACTACTAATTGTTCAAAGACATTCTGACTAAAAATGTTTCACTTAAAAAATACTTCAGTGACAGTTTTTAAATGAAGTATTACAATTACAAAAATGCTAAACGTGGTTTTGTTGAAAACCATTCTTTCCTAATATTAGGATTTTGACATTAAATAACAAACTCAGATGAGAATTGATATTTACTTAATGCTTAAACTTGCTTTAAGATATTTATAGTCCTTCACCAGAAGTAACTGTCCTCTAAAATTAAGAGAGCGTCTTGTTATATACGCTCCTTATAATTTTCTAGGTGCAGAAATATGAGCTGGATCTGTGTGTAACTCAGCCTGGTGGCATAGTTTCAGAGCTCCTACCTGCGACGTGTCACTCTGTCAGTGTGTTTTAGTTCTAGTTAAATGATGAGACCTTGTGCAGCATAGAGTCATGATCCACATTGGAGCTTTTTGAGGCAACAGCAACTCAGAACCAGGGAGAGGAAGGTGGCAGCAGCGTCCTCTTTAGAAACTTTCTGTAATCATAATGGCAGATGTAAAAGTCAACACTTCCTGTCATAACATTACAGAAGACCGATTTATTCAGGTTTTAATGTGTCAGGAAGTCATTTTTTTGTCTGACATCCTTAAAGGTAATTGCATTGAGCCTTTTGCCATTTGTATGACTGATGCCAAATGTAAAACAGCTCTGGCGTGTGGCTGAACAATGTTTATTCATCGTAGGCTTGGTTTATGACCCTAATACATTAAAAGCATTTTCCTGGCTGCAAAGACTCGAGTAATGGTAGAAAAAAATAACTGAAATTCAATGGGACGTCTTGTTCTAAAAAGTATATAATAAGTCAGAGATTTTTATGACTCTCTTTCCTTCTCTTACCAAGGATTTACATATTCTTAACTCTGAAAAATCTGTGTCGCTTTTACTTGATCTTTGTGCTTTACTTAAAGCAACTGTGTTTAAGATTTACCTTCATCTAGTGGTGCACTAAGGGAATTACAGACGACACACTCTCCTTTTTAAAGCATCCATTGCAACAGAAAGTGGAAGGTACAATGTTCTGCGGTTGATTTTGCTTGTTTTAAACTCCTCTGGAACCAACGGCACATTTTCATACACAAGTAAAACACGTTAAGTTGCCAAGTTCCTATTATGTGAACTGTGCCTTATTTATAAACTAATAATCCCAAGCTGCGGAAATGTCATTTTCATTTTGGATGTGATGTTATTATTTTTTTGTATAATATGTTGTTGTGTCATCATATTCATTGCCTACCCCAGTATGGGTAGTAAATATGCTATTTGGTCAGATAATATTCAAACTGTTGTCGTTTATTGTTCTATAAACATACAGCTTACTAGCTGTGATTTCAAACACATAACTCTGGTCATATATGGAATAAATTCACCTCAACCTAAATTCAAAATATGAGTTTATTAGCAAAACTCATTCAGCTCCAACTCAAACATATTTTAGTTAAAAACACCTGACTAAACTAGTGAAACTCAGCTCAACTACGCTACTATGTACAAAGAAGCAGGAAAAACATGTTTGAAAACCATAATCAATAAAATGAGGCAACGATTTTACAGTTTGGCTTGGATTTTACATTTTAGAACCAAAGTTTATTTTGAGGAATATGGAATGTGATCAGATTAGCTTTTGGCTAATTTAGATCAATTGGGATGTTTTCAAACCAATTCACAACGCAAATCCATGAGGTACATAATGTTTTATTAGATGATTTGCTTAATTAAAGAACCAATAACCTTTAGTAAATTGATACTAACCTGTTTTGGTTGAGCTAGTAGCTAGGAAGCATAGGGACTTAAATTAAATGAGATTTTTGGTCAAAATTTGATAATATAAATCTAAGAAAACACATGAACATTAATGTTATATAGGTATTTAAAGCCTTTGTGAAATAAAGCTTGTTTTAGCTTTATAGACAACAACTCGAACATGTTAGCATAGCGTACCATGCGGTTCATTTTGTTAGCTTGCTTTAACCAATACTAAACACATGAAATGATCAAAACTTACCAAAGAAACAAGTTATTTAGCTAGAAACTCTCACTGACTGGTGCCAGACCTGTACTGCATCTACATTTGGAAGGCTAGAGTTTTCTCCAGCATTTAGCCAGTAAAATACATTTTAATTCTAAAGGAAATGAAGGACGTCCCTAAAAATAAACTCATATTTCTCTATCTTAGGGTCTTCCAAGTCCTAGGAATTTATTTAATCAGTTAATTATAATTAATTTAGTTTAATTATGGACAACATGATTCAATTCATATCAAACTTAAGTCTAAAAATGTAGTACAAGTCAATCCAGTTAACTCTAACACGAATCAACCAAGCAGTTAGTTACATATAGGCTCATATAACCATAAAAAGCATTTTAAATCAGCCCAAAGAATTGATAGGTACTAGTTAAATTTTCTCTAAGGAAGAGCAAATGATTGCATCGAGTTGTTGGCTTTGCCTAACCATTGCTCTGAGCAAGCAAGAGTAGGAAATACATTTTTTTCTTTAAAACATTTTTTTGTCATTTTATCAAGTGTTTTAATCAGAAAATCCTCTATTCTAAGTCAGGAAAAGTAAAATATATAAATAAATACATGAATTTAAAAATCTCAACCAAGCTATAGTATTTTTTTGTTTATATATGATAATGAAATGTAATTCCACCCATCACTGACAACCAGCATTTTTATACCCTCTAAATTATTCCTCTTTTTTACCCTTACTCCCATATTTGAAGCCATTACTTAATCACATTGTCCAAATCCCCATTCCCTCTCATCAATCCCACACTGAGCTTTTTTTGTGATCCTCTCTGTCTTTTTGCCCTTACTCCATTCCTCTCATTCAGTTTAGCTTTGCATTGATGTTTGTTTATTCTGAGGATGACTGGATTACTCCTACTGAAATAGCTGTTACTTCGATTTTAGGTCATCTTCTAAATCCATTAGGGAGGAAAGTACAAATAACCCTTCGTCTCTCTGCCAACCGTAGCGCCTAAATCTTTCTGGTCTTGTTTCTTAAGTGACTTTTATTATTAGAAGTCGTTTTGATATTTTCTTTTTTAGAGTAGGGAACATGCACTGTATCCTCCTGCACTTCATAAGAGAATTTAAGAGAAAATTTATGGTGCTGAAATATCAAGAACAGATCCGTTAAAAACAATCATCAGTTTAATCTTCACACCATATGATTTGAACACATCAAATATTTAATCCACATATGATCAAATGTTTCATGTGCAAAGGTTTATTATTGTGTAAAGGCAATACTTAATTTGTAAGGAGACGTTTTTCAGTGTAGCTTTATTTATTTAATCCAACTGCTTCACGTTGTAAAGAAAACAACCCGTTGATCTCCAAACTATGTTGACTGCTGACATAGAAGCTTCAAAGACTTAACATATGAGTCTCAAAGCCACAGTAGTATGTTTGTTTTTTTTTATTTTATTGATGCTTTTAAAGAGAAACTTATTTTTTTAAACAAGGATTTTAACTTGTTTAAAAACTGTTAGCTGAATATGAAGACATCATCCGAATTGACTGGATGCAATCAGCTGGGTTCCTTTTGAAAGAAAACTTTTAACCGATTTGACTGTATGATTTGATTGATTGTCTTTGTAAAGTGCCTTAAGATGACATGCGTTGTAGTCAGATTGTATTGTACTTAAATAAAGTACATTTAATTGAATAGCTTAATTTGTCCCTCGGCTGCTTTGACAATTAATATTTTGATTTGATGTTTTTCTCAAAATACTTATTTAACTGTGTTTTACTCCAAAACACTTTGAGACAAACCATGGTGAAAAATGATGTAAATAAATTTAATTTGAATTCTAGGTCAGAACTGAACAAAATCTGCTAAACTAAGTTAAAAGACGATTGGAGCATCACTTGTTGACAATGTGTGGATCCAACCGGTTACATCACACTGTCCTCAACAAAGAATGTCATTTTTCTTGTCAACAGACAAACAAACTGATGGTATTTTGAATAAATAAGAGTATTCTTGGGACTGATCCCTGATGAATGCCTTTACATACTTGAAAGAACTAGAAGAGATCCCTTTAGCTTTCATAAGCTTTAAATGATCAGACACTGGGGGTGCTTTAATAAGACATTCACATTTTGAACAGCTTTAGAGAGTTTAGGGAGAAGGGTCACACAGTTTGAGCCGCAATAATCTAAATATGATGAATATTTGGTCACTGCTTCAGTTGTTTGCTTGCAAAAGATATGAAGATTTTAGGAAGAAAAATTATTAACATTTGATAATAATTTGATTATTGAGAATTGGTGTGTTTTAAAAAATGTCTGACACATTTTATGATTTGAAATGATTAACCAGGCATGCAGCGTGGACTCTAATGTCAAATACTGAAAGGCTTGAAGAGCACAAGTATTTGTCATAATTCGTAATTTATTAATTGGCAATTAGCAGGTTTAATGAAAGTGATACTGCAATATTAGTTATTAGCTGCACAGCTTCAGTAGAAACAAATCTGTTCATTCAGTTCCATAAATGTAGCTACATGAAAGAAATAAAGTGAGGAAGCAAAGCGCATTGAAGCTAACGAAGTGCATTACACACTTATTAAAGTAATTTTCACTTTGCCTTCCAGACCTGGCCAAAAACACTTTCAAATTCTCATTGTACTCCAAGGTAGAGCTATCCCCCTCCCCCCCTTCCTCTTGTTAACTTTGAAGTAAGCTCAAAAACGTAAAGGTAGACAGAGGTGGCATCAAATAATCAGCAACTTCAAAAAGCATGCTGCCACTTAGCACTCCTAAAGCTAATGTCCCCGAGACATTCAGGATGGAAATTATTCAAACTCATTTAGTGGCTGCAAATTGGTCGAAGTTCAATCAGAAAACAGACTGACACCGAACAAGAAGCGCGGCCTAATTATACTTGTTTGTCAAATGAAAATTTCATTTGGGCCGAAATGAAACCTTCCAGCAACTTCTTTTAAGGTGAGCTTCTAGTTGTATTATCAGCTAAATGCAGTAAAATCCATAATCATGTGATGATAATGAAAATGGAGCCAATGTTAACATTCAGGCTTCCAACGCCCCAGGCGTGTGGAGATAAAAATTAAGTACCATAGTCCTCTGCCAGGCACGCTGACACTTGGGCTGGTCTTTAGCCTCTTAGATGCGTTTTTGCATTTTAAAAACTTTATCAAAGCACTGTTGCAATGTGGAAAATGTCAACGTGAAATGCACTGAAGGCAAATTGGAATTTCATTAATAGTAAAATTATTGCTTTTGACTGATGTATTACTATGGTTGTTAAAAGCCGGGGAGTGGAACGCTCGTCTGTCTAGTCGGCAGCCTTGCCTCCTCTTGTCCTGTGCCATTTGCTGAAAGTTAGAGATCTACTTTCCAACTGAAAAATTGAAATACAAAGTTGCTAAAGTCACAGGAAGGAGACGACATCAAGTTGAAAGCTTGTATTTATCACATGATACAAGCGCTGAAGCTTCCCACACAACTACATGCAAAGATGGAAGAGAAACATTAAACACATAGATTGATGTGTAGATTTATGCTGCAAAGTAGTAGGGTGTTATTATCAGAAGAAATATTGAAAAAAGTAACAGATCATG
>JAUZNJ010000033.1:221862-232375 GCA_034780135.1 Jordanella pulchra
CAGCATTTTGGATCAGCTGAAGGCTTTTAACTCCAGTTTGTGGACTTCCTGATAGTAAAGAATTACAATAGTCCAGTTAGGCATTGACTGGTATGATATTAAGATGGAACAGCAAGCTTAGACAAAAATATCACAGTTTCACAATATCAGGATATGTTCACAGTGAATGCGAATTTCCAACTGGGGTAAATAATTTGCACATTATCTCTATGTAGAGGGCGTATCTGGGCTGAGCGAGGGGAGTGAATGTAGGGAGGTGAACAACACGATTTGGTGAGATTTGATCACTGCTTCGCCTGTGAATTAAGTTGAAAAATCTGAACTTTTGTTTAAATTAGTGTCACAAAATCCAGTCAGGGACTCGATGTGGTCATGAGCTACAGTGAAGGAGCACAGCAGAGACGAGCTTTTTTAAATTAAATAAGGAAGATACAGAAAATAATGTTGACAGAGGATAAAGTATAAATGATCTGAAGAGGATTTGAGGTGTATTTTTAAAAAGCTGTTTTAATTTTTTTCTAGACTGCTTAGTTGCCTTACCTCCAGTGCGGACAGATGCCTTCTTGCTCCAGCCCCATCAGTGTCTGCACGGGGAAAGCTTCGCTGATCCTTCCCGATACTCCTTTCATCTCCTGCAGTTAGCCTAGCTCCAGCCAGACGTAGCCTCTCATCGCTCTGCCTCCCAGGCTGGCTAATCAGATGAACCACTGTTCTACTCCCAGGCAGCCGTGGTCTCTAACCTGCCATTAGTGTTCTGTGTTCCCGATGGACACATCTGATCTACCGCTCTACTTCATTGTTCCTCTGCAGTTAGCTTCTATAGCTAGCCCCAGCCAGCTGTAGCCTCTCCCACAGAGGGTTTCCCACTCTGCCTCCTCTTCCCGCTCTAGTGCGTTGATTCCCCAGGGAGATCCTCAGATCTCCAGCTGTGGATCCATAGTTCAAGAGGCCGACTCGGCCGGCAGCCTAGTCCTTCTGTTTTTTTCTCTCTTTGCTAGTTTTCTTGCACCTATTTCCCCCTGGTCCCTTACTGAGCTCCAGAATGACATCTCACCTAACCCTCTGATGTCAGGATAATTAATCCGAAAAAAGTGGGAAAGCAGAGCCCCGAACTGGGTCACTGATTGGTGGAAATTAACATTATCCAGAGCTAGCCTCTGGAGGTGGTGATGGTATTCCCCCATCCTTGTTCTGTCTCTGGGAATCTGGTTAACCTAGGAATAGCAACAGTTTTTTTCAGCTTTCTAAAGTAAAAAAAAACACTGCCAATCGTTTTATAAATCCATGTCTGCCATCATGGGGTGAAACTAGCAACCAGCAGTTTCCATGATATAGGAGGATTTCCCCTGCCATGCGAAATGGTCTCATTGCCCAGGCGAATATCAAGACGAGCAAAATCAGTCAAAACTGGTGACATTTTGTTACGTTTGGTTTGAACATGCCTTTATGATTACGGCTTTTTATTTTAACTGTGTTAATTGGAAAAGAAAGATAATACTTGCAAAATTTCGAGGTGATCTTTGGCTAACATGATACAGCATAACATTTATAGGATCAACTCTAAATTAAGCTTTTGGGTTGTTGTCTTTTTATCTTCTCTCCATTTCACTGGGAAGCTAAATGAGACTTTTTATAGTCTAATTGGTTTTTTGTTGTTTTTGTTTGTACTTTCTGTAGCGCAGTTTGTGACCCTTCCTTGTCTAATCTATTACTGCATTATCTGATAATCATCTGCTAAATTGTAACCTTCTTTTGGGAGAGGAGATCTCTTACTATTTTTTGTCATTCAATATGTCAGCTCACAGTTTAAAGTATGAAGAAGAGAATGTGTGGGACTATTAACAACCAATTGAGTCTGAGATAGCTTAAGATGCCTCACTATGACCTTGTCGGTATTTAACATCAAGTCAGATAGGAACTCTGAAAACTGATCTAAAAGTTCAGTGTAAGGACCTGGTGGACGATACAAAGTTACAAACAGAAGAGGTTTTGTTGCTTTACAATTTGGATGAAGGAAACTAAGGGCTAAACTTTCAAAAGAATTGTTACTGTTAACTGACTTTAAATTAATCAGTAAGTCAGACTGAAAGATTGTTGCTACTCCTCCTCCTCACCCAGAATTTCTAAATATGTAAGCATTTAAATAAATAGAGGAAGTTGCCTCATTTATGCTCGTATAATCCTCTTCCTGCAGCCAAGTTTCTGTAAGACAACCTAAATCAATTAGATTATCACATCAAGTAATTAATTAACAAAGTCTTTGATGAGATATATCTTATGTTAAAAAAGTCACATTTAATTGTTTTAATTTTCAGTTTAGTTTTATTTAAATCATTTTTATGACTTTATAATGATTCATTGTCTTATATTATTTTGATGGATGGTTTTAGTGAAAGGTGCCTGGTGTTCTTTTGCACTTTTTCTGCTTTATGGTGGCAAACAGAGCAAAACTACAGAACCTAAGCACAGCTTTGTATTTGCAGGAGTTTGCAGACTCTCTGGGAATCCCTTTCTTGGAAACCAGCGCCAAAAACGCCACCAATGTGGAGCAGGCCTTCATGACCATGGCTGCTGAGATCAAGAAGAGGATGGGCCCTGGAGCCACAGCTGGAGGCGGAGAGAAGCCCAACGTGAAGCTGACTCCAGGCACTACTGTGAAGCCTTCATCGGGAGGCTGCTGCTGAGTCACCAACTCCACCATCCCCCCCCCAAACTCCACTGTGTCCCAAACAGCCCCACTACAGCAGACAGGACAGGGGAGCCCCGGTGTGTGTGTGTTTGGACCAGATGAGGTTTCTACTGTACATACTGTAGCCACTCTACCAAAAAAACAGCAGAAGAATCTCTCTGGTCTCGCTGTCCAGTTGTTAATGACAGATTTGGTTGCTAGGCGCTGATTGGACCGACTCCCCATCTGGGACCCGTCAGAGACTTGGTTGATTGGCCCTGCCTGTGAATACAGCTTCATGAGGACACTTTGGTTGGGGTTCTGTTGGTTCTCCTCTCTTTTTGTTCAGCATGTCTCTGTCTGTCCTCGTCTGGAGCTGTTTTTAATTTTTCACGCCCATCTTCATCTCGGATGTTCTGAAGTCTTGTGCAGCTGGAGTATATGTACATAAGCATTATGTATATGTGTGTGCGTGTGTTTGTGTGTGTGTGTGTTGGGCCGGTTCTGTTTGACTCATTACTGGGCCGGTCTGTATCTCTGCATTCGATTTGTGGCTGAAGACGACTATAAGTTTCCTGATCAACAGTTAACACTTAAAATGAAAATAAATATTGTACTTTCATCCTGAACTGCATGTCCTGTTTCTTCCTTACATTGTGGTTTGGTTCATCAATCCATCCCAGTTTTCTACCGTCTGTCAATGGATGGATCCCAGAAATATAATGGTACCAGGTAGAGGTTCGAGAAAGAAGTCCCACTCTGATGTCATCCTGCTCCTGATTGGCCAGTGGTCGTCCTGAAGGCAAACTATGGAGGAATAAGTTCTGAACCAGAAGATGTTGAACCATAAAACCCATTCTGCAGCCTACCCAAGGTTCAGCAGAACTCCGGTTTCACTCACTTGTTCAGTACCATTAATATTCTAGATGATGGTCCAATAAATCTTTGAAGAAAAGTGAAGGTTAGCCTAAGATGAAGTGGTCATTTGAACTATGACCCAGTCTTTAGTGACCTCTGTAGGCATTTACGTGAAACTGCTGCACCTCCTGGGTGAAGGTGGAAATGGGCCTTTAGAACCCTGGTTTCTATCAGCAGGGGTGTAGACCTGTAAGAAAGTTAGAACCTTTAGCTATTGGTCGACTTGTTGGTGGTAAACTTCAGTTTTGTGTTGATGGTTGAAGTTCGACCATAATTCAGAGCAGTTAGTACTGCTGTCCATTGGTTGAATTGGTTCTGGTTCGCTGCTAAATAAAGAGCCAGATGGTCTGAGGTAAGCCACGCTTACCTTCAACAAACGGACACAGTCAGGAAGCTTTTGTGGACATGCAGCTCTACTGGATGACCCAGAACTCCAAGGAGAGAGGCCCAAAGGCAAAGAAGAAACTAGGATGAGTCCGGAGGACTCTTCCACTGTCCTTAACCTCTGCAGGAGAAAGAATGAGTACATCTGGACAAATAATCTGGTGAGGTCTTTGGGACAAGAAGGTAGCCAAAGAGAAAACCTTTATCCAAGAGAACCAAGAATGGACAGAAACTCAGCTGGGAGAACAAGCAGAGACAACTGCAAAGTCAGAATGAGTTGTCCCCCTGAAGACTTCAGGAAGATGAGAGTAATGGGAACATCTAAAGCAGAACTGCCATGAGTTCTGTGGTACCAGCAGCGCAGAAACCTGATCCGTGGAGTCGCCTCCCCCCCCCAGTTCTGCCAAAGAGCTCCATGAACAAACATCTGTGTCCTGCGGGATCAACGTCTACCAACCATCCTGTAGGACTTTGTTGATCTTTGGATTTTCCAGAAAGATGGCGCCCTGCAGCATCACACAGGAAAAGTTTCAACAAAGTGTTTTCAAGTGGAAATGTTGGGTCACGAACCCAGTTTTAGCTACCTCCAAACACCGTTCTAGCCAACATGCCCAGTTCTCCATTGATACAAGGGCCCTTTAAATATTAATATTTTATACTGTAGTTTATGTTAGAACCCTGTTTAGAAGACCGGATCCTGTTTAAAGTTGGATTTGTTCCTCTGGCAGGACATTGACTGGATCACTACCAGGCTAGTAAATTTAAGGCTGTGGTACTTTCTGGTTTCGTCTTATCATCTGAAACGTCTGAGTGTCTGCAACATTTATCTATGGTTTTATGATATTAGTGATGATTGTTTCTTCTTCATCCTTTTATTTCTCTGGAGGAGAAATCTGGAAGACATTTTACCCAGAGATCTTCAACTCCAGCCACTACTACAGCTACTACTTCCGGAGTTCACGGTGGGTTGCATATCACCTGCCTGAACAATTACCAATAAATCATTATAGATGGATTCGCGGGAACCACCTGACAGGGGTCAGGCATTTTCCAGAAAAAGGGGTGACTCTTCTCTGACAAGATGAAATATGGTGATATTCTCTTTTGTCTTGGATGATGTGAAAGTTTTATCTATGACATAAATATATATATACTCCATCTAAGGCTTTATGTCGAGGCTTTTTAACCTTTCCTTGTCCTCTGACTCCACCTAACAGAGAATGGTTTGGTCTCAACTGGCGGGAAAGGCAGGAGCCCCGCCCCTCGGAAGTGAAACAAGTGATACACATTTACAGGAAAAAATAATCAGTTTTCCTTCACAATAAAAGATAGATTAACATGGCAGCTGATTTGTTAAGTTTAATGCCTTTATTTTGAAATCAATTAACCGGATAGACGTTAGTGTTTGTCGCTGCATCGTGACGCCTCCTGTGAGTTTTCTCAAACCAGCGGTGTGCTCTTCGGACTGGACCGGGGATTTATTCAGCTGTGTTTGCTGGGCGTCTGTGTGATTCTATTTCAATCATTTGTTTCTAACGGAACCAAACTACCGGGTTACAGTTAGTTGCACCGTTGAGCAGCTCAAAGACCCACATAGTATGGCGGCTTGAATAACCCGCTGGTTGTGTAACTAGTTAATCTGGACACAAAATCCCAATAAAGTGCCTGAAAGTCGAAACGAGCCACTTCCGAACTCGGCAAATTCCATCTTCTCGGCGAACAAGAATGAGCAGGTCAGTGGGGAAACACGTTTGGGAAGAAATGCTATCAACTATAAACTGCATCAAAAGCTTAGATAAAGTAAATGTTTCACATGACGGGGATGAAATATTTGGTTCTGGTTCAGGTTAGTTGGGTGAAATAGTTTCACCTGTGGGATAAATGAATGAAGGTGGTACAGATCTACTGGTGTGAAGCTAATGGAGCCTTCTGATATCGGAGGTCGAAAGTTTCAACTGGAAGTGGGAAAGTCTTGAAGAGGATGGTGATCGACTTCCGCTTTTAAGATGGATGCTGCTGGCACCACCTGACGCGGTTCTGAACCACCTGCTGCTTTGGGTCAGTGGTTCTGGAGCTGCGTTAGAGGACGCCCCGTTTCACTGTGTTTATAAACAGCATGTTCTGTCTCTGCTATGATTGGATCTTTGGCCTGCAGAGAACTTGCAGAACCATTGGTCCACCTAGTGGACCCCGCATTCTGACCTCTGGAGAACCTCTTCCTGTTCTTCATGCCTACCATTTAGAACCGGACCCATGTGTTGGTCCAATATGGACACAAACATCTGACGTTCTCTTTGCTTCCAGCAGCATCAAAGAGGAACCCCGCAGCGCCTCTCCTCTCTGCCCCAAACCTGATGAGTCCGAGGAGCCTTTAGGCACAGCCATGGAGACCAGATCGGGTCAGTCTAGACCTTCTGTGTCAGAGTTAGCAGGATCTGGATCCATCTTCTGTTTTAGCTAGTGATATGAATCTCCTCCTTCCAGATGATGGCAAAAAGTCAGAAGAGCTTCCTGAGGTGGTGATCACCAAGGAGATGGAGGAGGAGGAGCAGCAGCTGATGGAGGAAGGGGAGCGAAAAGAGGAGGAGATGATGAAGAAGGTGGTCATTAGGACGAGCCAGACCAAACCTTTGGCTTAGAGGTCACTTCCTTTTGCTAATGCTTCTGGTTCTGATCTGCAGGCCCAGGAATCTTGGCAGAAGGACTCTCGGGACATGCGCTTCAAGAGGCTGCAGCATCTTCTCCAGAAGAGCAACATCTACTCCAAGTTCCTGCTAACTAAGATGGAGCAGCAACAGCAGGAGGTAAATTATGTCTGATGGGCTGTTGGTTTTTCTACTGGTGGTCCACTGGTTTTTCCTTCACTCGGTTCTCCTCTGGTTTTCCATTGATGCTAACTGCTAACTGTGTTACAGGAGAAGCTACGGAAGGAAAAGCTGGAGAAGAAGGCCATGAAGGTGAGACTAGAGGAGTTCTGATGCCTCCTCTTCCTCCTCCTGCTGTCGTCTCTTAACGATGTGTGTCATATGTGTTTGTTTTAGGGTGGTTCTGGTGCCAGTGGTGCAGAGTCTCCTAAAGGTGAGCTGAGTCTCAGACTCTGTGCTGATGAGCCCGTTACAGAGGTTCTGACTACTTCTCTATCCTAGATTCACAGAAGAAGAAGAAGAGGAGGAGAGATGAAGATTATAAAATAGCTGATGTCATGTCTAAGGAGGTGAGCCCGTGTTCGGTTCCTGCTCTGGTTGACCTGATTCGACGTAGCTTGATGTTTTCTTTCTCTGCAGGAAATCATGTCTCAGGCCAAGAGGACCAAAGCAGAGGAAGAGGTACCCTTCTTCTTTTTCTCTCTCTCTGTAGGACATGCAACCAGTTTCTGATGCTTCGGGTTCTGATGTCTTATCAGACGATACTACTTTATGAACCTCATTCTGATGGCTGAGTGTCTGAGCTGGAGGAGAAAACAGCTGGAAGGCCCGGTCTTCCTCCTTGGCTGAATTCAAAAGCAACAAATTGGGGAGCTGAAAATCGACAGAAATTATGTCAGAACCATAACATCTCTGGCTACTATGTGTACTAACTCTCTTAAAATACCTTATTTAAATTCAAAGCATTTGAATAAATTAATAACCATAGTACCAAAATATTTATTTATCACAGACATCTTTTTGTTATGTCCTTTACATGATTAGAATAGCTTGGAAACTTTCTTACGTTTTCAAACACACCCACCACAGACAGAGGGCTCGTTTGGTGTCAGTTTCCTTTTCTGTGATGCATTCGTCTCATATTCAGAACAGTGATGGGGATGTTTGGATTTCTATGGCATCATTTTGTGCAACTAACCTCAGCGCACAACATTTCTGCGTTCTGGCAAATGTCAGTCAGCCAAAAACTAAAAATGCGCTCTCTGAAATTTTTGGTGGCCGAATTTTTGGTGCATCCCTAAAAACAATCCATAGTGAACTAAAATAAACAATCAATGGAAATTTTGTTAAAATCCTTCATAAGTCTGGCAGATGGAGATCAAAGTGCCTCTCGTTTTATCCACAAAGTGTAAGAAACAAGGAGGGTATTTGTTAAGACATACAGTTACAAGAAAAAAGTACAAAAGGGTTTCACTGTCCCTGCAGAAGGTGAGCTATGAAATTAGAGGAACAAATTTCTTCAGGGAGCCTAGCTAACAGCTAACTAGCTAACCTAGCTGCAGCAGTTCTAAGCTCAGGCTCTCATTCTTTATTAGGCGCTGTATAATCATGGTGACAGTGAACAGTCCTTTGTTTGATCTAATCCCACTGTGACTGTGTCACAAGAAGCCGACTGATCATTTTTTTGAACCTGGTTTAAAATGCTGCTTACACTCGGCTGTGGATTCCTCCCTGCTGATGTAAGGCAGTCGGACTGAGCATCTAAATCATGGATGGAAAATAAACAATTGAACCAATCCAGGAGAACTGAATGGTTAGAACCGGTTCTAATACACACCTGTGTACTGACCTGCTGGGTGGTGATGATGATTAGCTTAAGATCAGTGTGACACACAGGTGTTTTCTGGTCTCTGCTGCTCTCAGACTCTAGTCAGCGAAGGGATGTGTTTCGGTCTGGTCAGAACTATCCTCATATCCTCCAGCTGGTGGTCTCAGCAGATTGTTCTGGTCCAGTCTGAGGAGCTATAGATCATCTGCAGATTCGTCTCTGTTTCCATTCCAGGACAGGAAGCCGTTGGCCCAGAAGAAACTGGACGCCGAGGACATCGAGAAGATGAGCGATTCCAACGAGGACATTAAGAACCGGCTGTCAGAGACGGTCCGAGAAAACGCCAGACATCTGCTGCACCCCCACAGGAAGGTGAACGGGCAGCCGGTGCCGGTCCAGCAGCCGCTGCTGTTCACAGGCGGGGTCATGAGGCCGTACCAAATCGAAGGCGTGGAGTGGCTGAGGGTGAGGGGCGGCCGGTCCGTTTCTGACGCAGCGCTTCGGTCGTGGTTCTGAACCCCTGTGGGTCTGCTGCAGATGCTGTGGGAGAACGGCATCAACGGGATCCTGGCTGACGAGATGGGGCTGGGGAAGACCATCCAGTGCATCGCCCACATCGCCATGATGCTGGAGAAGAAGGTGATGGGCCCCTTCCTGGTGGTGGCCCCTCTGTCCACGGTGCCAAACTGGATCAGCGAGTTCAAGCGCTTCACACCAGAGGTAAGGCGTTGCACGATGAGAGCCCGCCTGGACCTTTTGTGACCTCTGACCCATGTGCCACGCTCTGCCCAGGTCTCAGTGATGCTTTACCACGGCACCCCCCCAGAAAGGGCCAAGCTGCTGAAGCAGATCCGCACAACTCAGGGGCCCCTCAACATGTTTCCTGTGGTCATCACCTCCTTTGAGATCTCCATGATCGACAGAACCTTTCTACAGGTGAGAGCTCGGCGTTTGGACCTCCTCCCATCCGTCATCAGCCCTGCAGGATGTAACCTCCTCATTCCTGGATCTGCCTACAGAAATTCAACTGGAAGTACCTGATTGTGGACGAGGGCCACAGGATCAAGAACCTGAACTGTCGGCTGGTGCGGGAGCTGAAGAGACTTCCCACCGACAACAAGCTGCTGCTGACGGGAACGCCGCTGCAGAACAACCTGGCCGAGCTCTGGTCCCTCCTCAACTTCCTCCTCCCAGAGGTGTTCGATGACCTGAAGAGGTGAGGATGGAGCTGGAGTCCTGGTCTGGCTGGAGAGTCTGGCTCTGTGTGAACATTCTGTTTCTGTGTTTCTTTCTCAGCTTTGAGTCCTGGTTCGACATCAGCTCCCTCGCTGATGGGGACGACGTGGTTGTAGCAGAACGCGAGCAGAACATCCTGAGCATGTTGCACCAGGTCAGTCCTCTGCAGCTCCACATGGAGACCATCTCCTGGCTCAGACCTTCATGTCCACCATGCCTCCGTCCCCTCAGATTCTGACACCGTTCCTGCTCAGGAGGCTGAAGTCCGACGTGGCGCTGGAGGTTCCACCAAAGAAGGAGATCATCGTTTACGCCCCCCTGACCCCCAAACAGGAGACCCTTTACAGCGCTGTGGTCAACAACACCATCGCCAAGCTGCTTGGCCAAGAGAAGGTGAGGGCTTCCCACAGTTCGACAGAACCTTTGGCCTTGAGCTCTCAGAACCAACGTTCAGAAAGTGTGTGTCGTCCCTGTCAGGAAGAGGCTCCCGTGGCGGTGACATCAGACGGCAGGCCAAAGCGCCGCACTCGGAGGTTGGTGGACTACAGAGAAGCGGAGAGCGACTCGGCAGCGGCGCTAGAGGAGTACCTGGAGAGAGTCCGCCGGGAGGCAGAGATCAGGTCAGCAGCATCCATTCTGGCTTCCTATGGTCCAGAACCAAGGAACCACCACAAAGGTTTGCCTCCTAAAGGCACTAGAGCACAGGTGTCAAAATGGTTCCAGAAAGGGCCGTGTGGCTGCTGGTTTTCTTTCCACCAGCAGTAGCACCAGACTCCATTCATCTCATCAAGTCATCAGGTTAAGACTAGACTGACTTGATGAGATGAATGGAGT
>JAUZNJ010000033.1:237963-263976 GCA_034780135.1 Jordanella pulchra
GGGTCATTTCTTCACCTTGCACACTCGAATGAATTTAAAGAGGCAGGTAAACAGCTGCTCGCTTTGCATTAACTGAACCATATATTCAGCCTGCCTCTCTGATTTATTCTTTTTCCACCTTTCCTCTGTTTTTCCAAGTGCCTCATTCCTCAGCTTGTTTTTGTTCTTTCCCCTCCAGCCTGCAGAAAGCATCGGGGGGGTGATCGATAAAACTCTCAGTGTGTAGTGACTGCAGCTCTAATGAATCAAGGCCACACTTTTTGTTAAGCAGACAAGGCTGTGTAAGGGTGCAAAAAGGCGACTTTATCTTGTAGCTTTTTGATTTTGTAAGACACAGATCAGGGGAAAAGAATCTTGACTGAAAATGACAAAAGTAAAATGAACCCTGACCTTTTTACGGTCCTGACCAAATTTATTGGCACAATGTTAATTTTTTGCAAAAAGGTAGGTAAATTCATTTTTTTCCTCTTGCAACTGATGCATTTTTAAAGCCTATATTTTTCTTTTGTACATTGTGTCACTGCATGAATGACACTCTCTCTACATCAAACATTTCCAACCATACCTAAAAGCTAGCATATTATATTTTACTACATACAGCAAAAAACGACACAATGTAACCAACTGAAGTGTTTGTCCCTAATAAGCTTTTGACCAAAGCAAAAGCTCTTTGTGATGCTGGGACAGAAAATGCTTTTTATTCTGGCATCACTCCAAAGCAGCCACTTAGCATGTAGATAGTGTGTGTTGGTTGTTATGGAGACTTGGAGATTCCAAATGCTATCCTTTGCTACAGATCTGCAATAGTAGTCTTTGGAGATATTTTCCCCTTTGCTCACATCTTTCTTACTATGTGTGACAGCAAAATAAATATTCCAAGCTTAATGGAAAATAAATAAATATTCCTGGTGAAATTGAGTGAAGGGAAACAGATATTAGATTTACTCCTGAGATTATGAGAATGACATTACTAATTAGATGTTGAAAAAATGTTTATTAACTTAGAAAATAAATTAGCCTTCAGTGAAATTCATTTTAGAGAGATTTTTTAAAAGGTTCCACCTCTGGTTTTGTGAAAAACAGTTTTGGTATTTGTTCCTGCTGTAGATATAGAATAAAGGATGTTTTTTTATGATAAAAGATTGCTTAATCATTTTTCTAAAATTTGAATATTTACAAATGGTGCTTATAGGTTTTGCACATGTATGAATCTCTGACTTTATTAACGAAAATTGATCAAGTTTGCTTTTTTGGAAATGATACAAAGCCATTAGAGACCAAGTGATGTAGAAAGCATGTCATGTCGAGATACTATTGGCACAGAAAGTAACTATTTCCCCCTTTCCCTCGTTCTGCGAGCAGTTTATCACACTCAAATCTGGAAATAACTACTTGGTATAATTATTTATTATGTCTGCCAAAAGTTGCTTCAGTGCCGTAGTCCTTCCTGCAATCCTCTTGTGGACTGTGTGCTAAAATCGAACGCTTTAAAGAGCCGCCGAAATACACCCGAGACCTCCTTGAAGTTAAAGCCTTCTCTTACCAGAGAGAGAGAGAGGAATCTTGAATTCCTCTGTTCTCGTTGCAGTTTATAGCGCTTCTCTCCAAGGTCTGACTGGGAGATTGTGGGAGGCTGTTAGTGTTAAAAGCAGGATGGCTTATATTTCCACTTCCTTCTTCTTTGCTTTATTTCACCACAGGCAAACACTATCGTTATTGCTGATTGCTTATAGTCATAAACTTGTATTAAATATGTCCGCTATTGATTGGCCTTGTCAGATGAGTACAATTAAAGCAATAATGCTGAGCGCCTGCCCTCCTGGGAGCACAGGATGGAAGAACCAGAACAGTGGTAAGATGAAGGCAGAAGAACAGAAAGGTTTTTGGCAGCGGCGCCACTTCTTCGGTCGAGTTGCAGCTTGTTCATATGTTGCCGTAAAGAAGACCATGTGTGGGCGGCTGGGTTTGGGGCTTTAGCGATTCAGGCCTTCATTGGAGTCTTCTTTTTCTCAGACCCCTCCCAGGATGTTATCTGCACTGTCTCTATCTCCCTTTTCTTCTTTTTTTGCTTTGTTGAAGAAAAGCCAGGAAGTGAAAGATAAAGGTTGACAGCAAAGATGTAGTAAAAGGAGGGATATAGCTTTCGGAGAGAAATAGGGAGTTAGAGTGAGGACAAACCACCTGTACTCAGTGTGGACGACAGACGGAGGTATAGAACGGACTGGTTGGGCGGGGATTAGTTGAAGAGAGGAAGCAAAGCCTAGTGTTTATGTTGTAAGTGTGCGTGTATGCGCCTGTGTGTGTGTTGGGGGACACATGTGTGTGTGGGCCTCTGGCCAGCTGAGGTGTTTGCTCGGCTCAGAGTGATCTCCCACTGTGGACACTCACACACGTACACAAACACTGACGACTGAATTGTCCTGCTTGGCAGCTGTTGCAGTTCCCTGCAAATCACTCAATAACACGCTGCTCGGTGTTGATACGTGTTGTTATGTGTGTGTGTTGTGCATGTGTGTGTGTGCTTGTGTGTGTGGGATGACCAGAAACCTCTAAACCTGTGCGACACTAAAGAGAATTGGCTTCCTCTCAGCTTGTGTTTTGGTCTTATCAGGGATTGAAAAATGTATGGGTCCACATTTGTGTATGTTGGTGTTTTTTAAGGAAAAAACAAAACCCAAAATTATAAGTTCTTCAAAACTGAGGAAGTTAGCTGACATTTTTTTGGTTTATGAATTATGGAATTTTGGGATGAAGTTAATAAACTGTATTATAGTTGTTATAGATTGACCAGGATATCCAGTAAAGCACCAGTAAATATGTCAGCTTTAACACTGATATTATGTCTTTGAATTGACATATGCTTCAATAAAATAAAGTTTATAAAGTTAGAAAAAGTTAACACTGTTTCTGCTGGTCCACCCCAAAAACCTTTATCAGAGGAACCACAGTCCATTTGTTATACATAAATAAACTTTACTGTATAAAAAATAAATTTTAATATGCAGAATAATCATGTGTGATGCAATCTTAAATCATGGTATGTCTTGAACAAAAAAACCAGCTTAAACACGTAAAAAATATTGAAATTGAGAAAGTCTGCTTTCAAAATAATTGTAATGGGTTCAGTGTCTCCTAGATTTAGCTTTTTCATTTTTTTTACACCTTATGCTACACGTAAGTAGATGCAGGTTAAGGAAACCAAAATACAGTCAAGATGATAAAGCTCTTTGGTATTTGTTAAATTATGTCTTGTTTTTACCACAGCTTTCATAGATGCAAATTTAAAAGTCTATAATAAACCAAGTATCCAACAAAAATGAAATGTCTGAAACATGCACATCAGTCCCTTGGGGGACCTGCTAATGAAATAAAAGTTGAAATCATTTAGAGACCCTAGTTTTCATTCAAACATTCAAGAAAACATCTCTGTTTGAATTCAATGATTGAATTGACAGTCATGGTATAGTTTTGTGAAATGATGAGCTAGAAGGCTTTATACCACCAAAAGTCAGACTTCTGAACTTGTTGTGACTCAGTGCACAAAACAGATGGCTCTCAAATCTGATGCGTCACTAACCTGATTTAGTAGGTCTGTCTGAATGTGGGATGACCCCTGGTACGCTTTTTAAAGAAAAATTATCCCTCAGTGCATGTGTAGCATTCCTCAAGGCACTCCAATAATCAAAAGAAATTATCAGGAATCTCTGGTCAGGTGGGAATATCAATTTTAGTTTTGTTAAAAAAATCCTTGTAGTTTAGTTAATTTTGATCAAAAGCTCTGACATTGATTTGAATATGAGTGTTGTTTTTTTCAGAGTACTCACATTTTATTCTTTTCTTGTTTCTCAATTTTTCTTTTTCTTCTAAAACTAGTATGAATTATAAAAAGCCACATATATTTCATAAAGTGGTATCTGTTTATAGTTCATAGATTGGTCTAAAGGGAGTGGAAGCCTTGTTAGTGGCTTGTGTTCTGAGATGGCTGCAAGCAACTGGTTCTAACTCAACAGACTGACACCCTGGGTCCCAAAGTGAGACCTTTAGTCTTAGGTTGCTCCCTAGGCAGCCACAAGCTGCCCACTGCTCCCTTATGGATGGGTTAAACGCAGAGGATACATATTTGTTTGCTATGTTTACTATGCTTACCTGATTTTTGCTGTTATTTAACGCAGTTTTTTAGTGTTTATTTTGGCTACACAGGCTTTAAATCTGATTTAAACCTGTATCATTCTCTACGCCGATCACAAAAATCAATCTTTGAAGGTTGATGATCTGGGAAAAATTACCTTTTATTTCTGAAATTGGCTAAAATTGAATTGTCAGGTTTGATGAAATTCACGCTTTTACCTGAAAACCCAGTAATGTTTGGCACCTTGTCTCATGAGCTGAATTTATTATTATGCCCTTTTGGGTGCCATGCCGCAAAATGACTCTTTCTTTTGTCAACACAAAAACGATGTCCTTTCTTGCTTAAGAAAATAGTCTCAAGACAACAAAGAAAAGTCTTAAACGCATATTTGAGGACCATATTAATAACTTTTCCTGTATTGTGAGACCTAATAAAATCCCTTGCAAACATGCTTGTAGTGTTGATCAGGAAGGGACCTTTTCACATCATCCTAATAGGTTTTAAAATCCCAAACTATGCAAAGATGAACTCAACATGCAGTCTATTCATTGATGCAACTAATTGAATGTCTATGTGCAGGTTGCATCTATAGTTACAACAAAACAGCTCGACTGCTTTAACTGTGATTAAGGACAGCAATCAGCAGTAAAAATGGGCTAAAACAAAGTTAATGCAGCTGTGGTCTAATGCCAGTCCTAATGCTGAGTCACCTCACTCACATGGATCGTGTTTGTGTGTGTGTGTAAAACAACATATGTGTGCTGTTTGTGTGTATGCATGTCAGGACCAAGTCTACTCTCCCTCTCTCTATGTTCACATAAGTGCTGTAATTTTGGATGCTCTGTAATTTCACCATGGCGGTTTGGGGTTAAGTGAATGCTGTCCCTGCCATCATGACTACCAGTCCCCTAAATGAACACACGTACACATCACATACACACATACGCACTCGAGGCAACATTGCATCTGTGCAGCAATGTTCTTGGATCCTTCTTTTAAGGCCGAGCTGTTTGATTACATTTTTAAACATAGTTTAAAGGGGCGAGCTGTGTCATTAGGACAAACTTGAACTGCAACTGTTTGTATGAAAGGGGTTCTGTGATTGTGGAGCTATTAAAAGAGGAAAAAGGAGAGATTTTGACATGGCAGCTGTAATGAGGATGGCCAACACACAGCCCCCCCCCACCCACCACGCCCCCCCCAGCCCACACACACACACACACATATAAGTAGATTGGTGAGAGAGTTGCAAATAGCACAGTCTGTATCGCAGCAGGGGTTTAAAGCACAGACACAGAAGGTATTGATATATCTGACGCACATATACGTGCACAAACACACACAGAGACACACTTGCAGAGACAGACTGTATTGACATTCTTGCTCATCAACCTGGACTTCACCACTGTTTAGCAGCACCACGCAGACACACACGTCCATGCGCACCTATGTGAATGAACGCAGCGTGTAATCAGACCTGATCGATATTTCATTGTTGTCTTTGGAAATCCAAATACCCTCAAAGTTCTTTTCATTGTCATCAGTCATTTTTCCAAACTTTATTCGAAACCAATTTAGGTTCAACTTGGGGGTTTTCTGTGGTGACAATATATTTGATGTTCTGGTTGATTAAAAGCCTATAATTCTGAATGCCATTCTTTTGAGGATAAAATATTTTATCTATCCATTCTGGTCTTTCTTTTTGTATTCTTTTGAAGAAACCAAAGAGCAATTTTTTTAATTATTGAAAGTTTCCACGAATACTAATAATTACGTAGATGTAGCCTGGTTTAGATTAGGTTTTCCTTTTGTATACCTCTATCTAATGGAGTTAGGATTATATACACTTTTTGCTGTAGTTTGGAGTACGCATTTAAAGTATCCAAAGAAAAATTAGATAAACACGGGAACCTAGCATTTACAATCATAATCTGTTTAAAGTCATCATTCTGACTGACTTTAGAAGCAGTCACAAGCTTAATGGAAAGTTTAAGACGATGTTTGATAAGAGGCTCAGTAAAGTTCTGCTAAATTTCACACCATTTTTAAAAGAAATGTGTGAACTGATATATTTTTGTCTATTAATGGTTTTACATAACCCTAATTCAAAACACATCAAATTTTCAAATACTTAAGTTGTGCAGTTATATTACATGATGTCCATTACAGTAGCATGCAGTGATTTCAACTGATCGTCTGATGCCACTTAGTAAAAAGTAGGCAAGTCTTGATCTGAGATTTTCTTGATACAATATTCAGTGAAAATACCACAATTTTGCAGTTGTGAAGTCGATATAACTAGTGATACACTATATGTTATTGTGACTGAATTCATCTTGCTATTTAGAAATAAACTTAAACATATTTCAATGTACTTGTATTTTGTGCACATTGTAATACAATTTTTTATTCTAATCATTAGAGAGTAACCCATTGATACATATTCTTATTTTTCCCTACTCCTGAGCCATCTCGTAGTGACACTGGACCACTCCTGTTTAGACAAACACACTCCGGCGGTTGCTGGAGATACCCCATCATCCTCCAACAAGGAGGACCGAAGCAGTTAAAAAGAAATTACAGGAGCATTTTTATAGTCATTTCAGAGAGCAACTATTACTTGTAGATTATCTCATTAAGTTATCACTACTGAGAGTTAAACAAATACACAAAATCAAGAGCCTGTATTAGCTGGCTGAACAACGAGTTGATGAGAGAAACCAACAGAAATGTAATATCTGCTAGTTTATTTGGAGAATGTAGAAATGTCTTTTGAATACATGTTATAAAGATGCCTCCTTTTATTACTCCAAATTCTTGGTTGTATTTAATCAATCAATAAATTTACTTTTAAAGAGCTATACAACTGATAAGTTCCTAAAAACTATATTTATGTGCTGTAAATAGATCATCCAGCCCCAAAGCAATGTGCATGATGTAACCGTGGACCTGCTTCGCCCTGCAAGAATACATATAAATAGCTGAGGTCAGAGGTATAGTGGAGCAGCTCAGTTAAATGCAGCTAAACTGAAGCAACTTTAGTCATCAGAGAAGCACAATTCTTTTGACTACACAATTAGGAATTCAGACTTGTTCCGCAGTCATATTCACTTTTGCTTGATAGTAATTGTCTACTGCTTTCTTGTATTCTTTGCACCATTGCTGTCATATTTTTTCTTAAAATGGCTGTGTTTGAGGAAGTCGCTTTGATCTAGCCAGTAATAGAGGTTGATTTTCCTCCAAGCAAAGCATGGGTTGCTTTATTTTTTTTTTTTTAGCAATTTCTCTCATGTTGTTATTTGACGGCTCTCCTCAGTGAGCGAACAGTACACCAGCTGCCACTGTTTGCATTCCAATTGTTTGCTGTCCAGTTAGGAAGAATGCTTAAACATAGAGGGAATTAACTGAAGAAGAAGAGAACTGTGCAGATCTCTTTCCGATTGATTGACAGCTTTTTAGGGTGGGGTTTTTAATTTAGGCTTATTTTATCAGTCTAGGGAGTCAAAAGATAAAGCTAATATTTTATGAAATACATCTCTATGTAAAACATCTGCATGAGAAACAAAAGATGCAGTTTAACAGTTCAAGGTAGCAGGAAAACTCTAGAATGCTGGAAAATTAATGCCAGTAATTCTCATCTTATAATCAAATGTTTCTAAGGGTGACTGACGTTTTTCGCCATAAATTCCCAAACAAATAGTTTTCTTGAACAAAACAATTCAAAAGTTCATGTAAAAACGGATATAGCACAGATAGATTAGAAAGCTAATAAGCATTTGTGACAGGTGTGCATTTAGACTATGACAATACAAATAGTAAAAACGAGTAAGGAAAGCATACTATTTATCTTGCACAACAATTTTGTGTTGATCCAGCACCTTTTGTATGATATATGAACGTCCTACCTTTGGTGGCTTAATGTTTAACACTTTTCACTGTTTGGTTTATTGGCTATAATAATTGCTTTCCAGCCACTGTGTTTTATAATTAATACCAAATAATAGATGACAGAATACTAAATCACTTTAAAGAGATTTCACATAAAATTTTTTATTCAACAATAGTATGACAGTATGAATGTAGGCCTAAAGGCAAATTGAGGACAAAGGCGCATTCCAATGGAAAAAAAATCAGAACAAGCTGAAACTTAAAAAAAAAAAACATAAAACTGAACAGAGACAGGAATGTCTGGCCTATGCTGCCCCTGCCTCAAAACCTTTGGTTTGCAGTTTATTTGTAAGAAATATTTTTCTCCTGCTTTTTTGTACAGATCTCTGTTACTAATCATTAAAGAAAAAAAAAAAAACCCAAACATATATCATTTGTTTTGTTTCAAGTGAGATGTTTATTGCTTGAAAACAAGTCAAATATTATTTCACGAAAAAAAACGTATGACCAAATGTAAAATAGAGTTTAATTACTTTTATTGAAAAGTAAACATTTTCCTTTTCTTTAAATAAACTTACATATTTTTAATGATTTTTTTTTAAATCATGTACTGCATAGAGCACCGTATATATAACATGAAAATGGTATTTGTACTCAGGACACAAGCCTGGAGTCTTAATAAAGTTTTAGAACTGCCAAAAAGTTTTGCAGCACAAAAATTACAGTGAGCAACTGAATTTGTCCATCTTGCAAACATGGGGAAACAGTAGCCCCCTGTCAGCCAACTGACAGGAAGTGCACAGCAATAAGTGTGGGAGGGGAAATTCTGCCTTACTTTACACTGGTTACTGCTACTTTTATTTGTTTTAGGACCTAAAACCAGTGCAGATTCCACTAAAAATGTTTGTGGTTGTAATTTCTAATTTTCAAAATCCTAATTTATTGTGATACCAGGAATTGACTCATAGTCTTGATAAACCACAGATTGACCAAACGTTGGTTTTCCTACTTGGAAGCAATTACAAACTGAGTTTTCTGAAACCTAGAAGTCAAATGGAAAGTCAAATTTCTTTAATGATTATTTTCCTCAATGCAAGATTTCTCGCCAAATGCTTTTGTAAAGATGTTGCAATGCCATACTTTCCGTTGAAATATCAGAAAAGACAAGTGGGATATAGGGGAAAAATTCAACTGAGACAGTGGAAAGGCCAAAGTGATAGTTGTGGAACTGTCCTATCTGGTAGCCAAGATTTGGCATTGCTATCTGTCTCCCAGCTGGTTGGAGAGAAATAATGGTGGCATTCCAGCTAATTTATATGACAGAATGACTGGCTGGGGAACAGACAGTTATTCAGTCTGATGTTCCAAGGTAAATTCATTTAAAAAGAAAAAAATGTGTAATTGTGTTATCTGATGGATCTAAAGAAGTTTCCCCAAAGAGAAGAATGCTCTTGGATTTTCAGGGACATGCGGATTCACAAACTAAGCGACTAAAACAAAATACAGATTTCCCTTTAATAGCCTACTTTTATTTCTCTATTTATTGCGTAATTCTACTAGCTCTGTTAATTTTATGGTTGTCGCTGATAAAGTGACGCATTTTGAAAGGTGATTTTAAGCCATAATTGAATGAATCCATAATTTTCCTATAATTTTACAAGCGAAGATGCATCCTGTGAATACTGGACATAATGAATCTATTTTGTGAGGTGTGTACTATGTGTCCTCAGTGTGGTGCACAAGCTTTATTTCAGCCATGCGGACAGGCAAAGTGCTACATTTCCTTCAGAGAGGGATTGAAGGAGCCAGGGGATCCTACTACTTACACACATACGTACACACACACATACCACACACAGAGGAGCTCTGAAACCTGAGTCAGACTGCCTCACTGGCTTCCTCTTCCATCTAGCACCACATAAGTGTCCAGGCAATGCCCTTGGCTTAATAGGGCTTAATGCCTGTGCTTGTCACTGTAGCATGGCAGGTATTGAGTGTTAGGACATTTCTGAAACAGTGCTTGCGTGTGTTCTCTAGAGTCTCACTAGTGCCTCGAAAGCTCTGACATTTACCCCAGGTAAAGAACCGGATGCTATTATCTACCCCATCCACCTTCCCTTGTTTCTACCCTCTTTCTTTATGATCTCCATCTTGGCTGGCTCGAACTTTACAGTTGTTAGATATAGGGTTATAGAGTTGTTAGCTATTTTTCACTTTTATTGAAACCTTATCTAGAGTAACTACCGCTGCCTCATTTCTGTCTTTGCCTTTCTTTCACTCAATCTGTCTTCATCTTCTGCTTTCTCACTTCATTTTTTTTCACTTTAGAGTAGTGACGAGTTTGCCTAATGAAGTGGCTGATGGGAGTATATTACAGGGAGACAGAGTGGAGCGCTCGCCTACTCCAACATCCATTAACCTTACAATTTCAGCCAGCATAGATACCGAACTGAGCTTTGAGTCAAGCTCAGGAGTTGCACAGTTGTGGCTAAACCTTTGTTTCAAAAACAGAGATGTTTTTTAACATCAAAATAGTGTCAGTTCTGTGCAGGTGACTCTCAGTAAACTGCAATATCATTGCAATGTTCTTTTATTTCAGATCAGTTTGAAAAGTAAAATCTATTTTTGCACTGTAGATTCAATGAGCACAAAGTGATATACTTCAAGGTTCATGTTTTTGTTCATTATGATGAGCATGGCTTAGAGCTAATAAATACCCATGTTTTAGTATCTCAGAAGAATTGAAGTTTACACAAGACCAGAATCACTATGCAACAGATTACTTCTGGAGTGATTTATTTTGGAATATGAATGTAAAATTGAGAGGAAGGAAAATGAGTGGTGCACGATTAAAAAGATAACCGCAGTCTTAAAGCTGACAGTCAAACAAAGCATGTTTAATGGTTTGAGGGAGATACTCAAGGAATGGACTCCAACTAGAGTTAAGCCGGCTTCACTTAGACTTCGTCTGTAATTCACCACAAAAGTTATTGTGTTATGGCCCAGACTTGATGCAAGTAGGATGCATCTGTGCCTCTCTTTTTTAAATATACCTTTACTCTTTACTCGCTTTACTCTTCTTATGTCTGACTTCCTTTCTCGTTCATGTGGTTTTTAGAAACTGATACATTTTTGCCCTGAGTATTAAGCTGATGGACAACTGAGAGGAGCTGTCGATCATGACTAAGGGCAACAGAGCTGGTAGGAATTGTCACTTTGACTAGAATGGCTTGTATTTGGGATGAAATGGAAGACGGATGGATGAATAAGTCCGTGTGATTGAGCGGTTAGAGCTTCAGAGCTTCCACACATTGATGGAACCTTAAATCGGGATGTAATGATTGCAATACTTAGTGTTACCTTTCATTTAACTGGATAACATTCAAAATATTTAACTTAACTGAAAAAAAGAGTAGAATTTTGCTCAGGCAAATCCTGACCAAGCATCCATGAAGATACCTTCATAAAGGGTTGCATGTCTTTACTAAAAAATTGGTTGTGTGAAATATATTTATACACTACAAATGTTAAAATTTTCAAAAAAGCTGTTTGACCTTCCAAACATCTAATCTTAAATTGTAATTAATTTTGGGTGTTCAAAGAGGAAAACAGATGTTGAAATGGAGACTCTTCCACTAGATTCAGAAGCCTGTTAAATATCAAAGACACTACATCACAATTATTCAGTGTCTGTACTTACAGGACAAAAAGCTTCAAGATAAATCAATATAATTTTCTTATTTTTCCTTTTTTAAAAGAACCAGTGGGTAAAACAGTAATTCTGCAGTGATCTTACTTAACTCAAAAAAGCTGAACAAAAAATAAGGATCTTTTTTCAGAGTTTAACAAAATTGTCTCGTTTTTCCTTTTGATGTGCTTTTTCATTTTGTGCTTAGCAAAAGTCCCTTCTGAACAGCAGCGACAGGGGGTTCGTTTTTGTCATCTAATCTTGTAAACGAGCCGTTGGCCGTCCATTCCGGCCACTAATGAGATTAGACATGCGTTGCAGGTCGCACCACAGGTCATTGTTTCACATGCCCTTACAAAAGCAATTATTGTTTTAAATGTTCTGATTGCCTTCTTAAAGCTTGATCAGAGCAAAAATAGCTGTAAGCCAGACAGTAAGATTCTAATTTCCTTTTCAGTCAGAGCTTTAAAGATTTCACACTCCTACAGTCTTACCTCTTCAGGCAGCTAAGGTTACTTATTTGCATATGTCATTGAATATATGTGTGTACTGCTGTTTTAAATGCATACTGGATGATTGTTGACACAGTTAAACCATATATGTATGAGGTCTTTCCATATTCTGCTATGCCATATTTTTGGGTTAAATACAAACTGCTTTATTGGGTATGCTATGATTTTATATTATGTACACTCTAGAAACTTACTAACTTAAAGGTTTCAGGAGTTATTTTCTGTTTGTCTCTCCTGGGGCTTTGTGTGTGTTTAACCATTTCTCTTTTTTGTATCTGTGAATTCTCCAACAAGTCTGTTTTGGTAGATCAGTAAGAAATAGCAGTCCACAGGGATAGCCTGCATCTTTGTTCTCCTGCTGACAATAGAGGACTCTCAGTCAGTCTAAAGGGGGAAATTATGTCCCAAAGCAGTCTGGGAGAAAAAGAGATACACACAGTACTTCTCACATGCTACTCATGTGGGGCATGACCTCAATAAAAGCTGCTGTTGTGTTTGCAAAGCCCTCAACACCATGTGCCAACCACTTTAAACTCAGCTAGGCCTAAGGTCCAGCCTTTTTTCTCACATTAAAGTGATGAAAGAAGTTCAGACGACTCTTTTTATTAGTCTGTTTTAAAAAGCAGTGTTAAATGTATAGTCAGCATGTTTGAAAGTTCTTTTTCTCTCTATCCCCACAGGTAAGGAGGAGCCAACAACCTATACCTGCACAACGTGTAAGCAGTCATATGGCAGTGCCTGGTTCTTGCTTCAGCATGCCCAGAACTCTCATGGCTTTCGAATTTATCTGGAAAGTGAACATGGCAGTCCTCTCACCCCACGCATGGGTGGGCCATCTTCTCTTGGTGGTGGCGCCGACTGCCCCTCTCAGCCTCCCCTTCACGGACTCCATTTGCCGCCTGATGCAAGCCCTTTCAACCTCCTCCGCATCCCTGGCTCAGGCTCAGGGGGAAGGGACAGCGTCGGAGCGGGAGGTGCCATTGGCTCTGGAGTACCCGGGGGCCATCATCAGCGTTTCCCCCCAACTCCACCTCTCTTTAGCCCCCCTCCACGAAACCATCTGGATCCCCACCACCTGACCCCAGAGGAGCTGGCGCTGGCAGCCCACCACCCGAGTGCCTTTGACAGGGTGCTGCGCCTTAATCCTCCTCTGCCTCTAGACCCACCTCCAACAATGGACTTCTCAAGGCGTCTACGGGAACTGGCGGGCAACACCTCAGGGTCTACTCCCCCGCTATCACCCAGCCGGCCAAGCCCCATGCAGCGCTTACTGCAGCCATTCCAAACAGGAGGAAATGGGGGAACAGGGGGTGCAGGGGGTAGCAAACCTCCATATCTTGCAACACCACCACCACTACAAGGCTCCATGCAGTCACCTGTTGGCTCACAAACCACTCCTCCAACCCCTCTCCCTACAGCAGGACCACCCTCTTCCTCCAACACTCAGTTAAAATCAAAGTGTTGTGAGTTTTGTGGCAAGGCCTTTAAGTTCCAGAGTAATTTGATAGTGCATCGGCGAAGCCACACAGGAGAAAAGCCGTACAAATGTCACTTGTGTGATCATGCTTGCACACAGGCCAGCAAACTGAAACGACATATGAAGACGCATATGCACAAATCATCCTCACCAAACACAGGCAAGTCAGAAGATGGTCTATCAATAGCCTCATCTCCTGAGCCTGGCACTAGTGAGCATATAGGCAGCGCAAGCAATGCACTTAAATCAGTGGTGGCCAAGCTGAAAAGCGAAAATGATCGCATGTTACGAGAAAATGGCGAGGAAGAAGAAGAAGAAGAGGAGGAGGAGGAAGAAGAGGAGGAGGAGGAAGAGGAGGAGGAGGAGGAAGAAGAGGGGGAGGAGGAAGAAGTACAGAATGGGGAGAGGCCACCCAAACGAAACAACAGCTATCACTTTGGACTGAACCTGGAAGCATCACGACAACATGAAAACAACAGCGGTATTGGAAGTCGACTGGCCGGAGTGGCTGAGGAGGCATCTATTCCTCGGTCACTGCCAGAGGTCATGCAGGGAATGGGTCTTGCTGCCAGCATGCAACATTTCAGTGAAGCCCTCAATGCACACAAAAGAAATGCAATGGCCCAAGAGAACCACCTGCATCATCATCTCAGCAGAGACCATCACCACAATCGGGACATGTGTGATGGAGACTCTGTCCTGGAAACAGAACGTGTTGAGGAAGGCACTGTTTCCACAATAAATGGACGAGGAGCATCTCCCAATGAATCTTGTTCAATTGGCCTCTCAAAAAAACTGCTTCTGGGTAGTCCCAGCCCACTGAGTCCTTTTTCAAAACGCATTAAACTGGAGAAAGAATTTGACCTGCCTACCCCAACAATCCCTAATACAGAAAACGTCTACTCCCAGTGGCTGGCTGGCTATGCTGCCTCTCGACAACTCAAGGATCCCTTTCTTAATTTTGGGGATTCCAGACAATCGCCTTTTGCATCATCATCTGAGCACTCGTCAGAGAATGGCAGCCTGCGTTTTTCGACCCCACCTGGAGAACTGGATGGAGGAATGTCAGGCCGCAGTGGGACAGGCAGCGGGGGCAGCACACCCCATCTTGGGGGTCCTGGAAGACCAAGTTCCAAGGATGGACGCAGAAGTGACACTTGTGAGTTCTGTGGTAAGGTTTTTAAGAACTGCAGTAACCTAACAGTACACCGGCGCAGCCACACAGGAGAGAGACCCTACAAATGTGAGCTGTGCAATTATGCGTGTGCCCAGAGCTCCAAACTTACCCGCCACATGAAGACCCATGGTCAGGTGGGAAAAGATGTATACAAGTGTGAAATTTGTCAAATGCCCTTCAGTGTTTACAGCACCTTGGAGAAACACATGAAAAAATGGCACAGTGACCGTCCCTTGAGTACCGAAATAAAGTCAGAATAGAAGGTAGAAACAATGAGACCTTTTTCCCCTTACAACTGGATCGCCAACAGTCAAGTGTTTATTCCTAGCCCCTTGTAGATTTGTCCCAAAACCAACACTCCCCTTTCACCAAACTGGTGGAAGTCTAAGACCATGTGCTCTGCACCAGCACACCTTGTTTCCATTAACCATTGAATGCATGATCTGTATCGGGGCAATACTCTTGCATTGACGCAAAACTTCGAGCCTTTCTCTTGTGCAATAATTTACATGTTGTGTACTATTTCCTTTAATTGAGTTTTCTTTTGCTTTTCATTTTTAAGAATTAGTCAGCATGCATAGTATGTTTTTTGCTAATCAAAAAAGAAAAGAAAAAAGAAAAGAATTTGTCCCTGGTTGGTTAGTTGTTGAGTAAATGTGTTGCTGTTTTTCTCTCATTCAGTTTCTTTTTTTTATTATTAAAAAAGAAAAATAGAAAAGAAAGATACATCCATGCTGCATACATTCAGTAACACATATCATGTACAGCTTTGTTTTGTAACATGGAAAGTGAACAGTCTTTTACTTTGCCCCCTTTTTTTCTGACCCTGGAAATGCACTTATTCTAATCTTTCTAAAAGATGCCATGTTCACACAGGGTTTAAAAGAAATAAAAAATAATCATGTACATCTGGCTTGACTGCTAAACTAAAAGTGATGACAGGCCTCAAAACTCTTTCAAAAAGACAAAGTGTGCTAAGAACTCAATTTGTACTATCATTTGGAGGAATAAGGAAGAGTGCCTTTGATATCTCAAAACTGCATTGGCCATTATCTTATCTGGTTTAAGTTTGGGGTTGCACAAGACAAGGCTAAAAGAGTTATACCACCCAGCAAAAGGTCATTGAATCAAGCACTTGACAGCTAAAACTGACAACTCACAATGACAGATCAAAATCATCATTTAGCTATTACATTTTCAATACTCTATCTATTACATAGATACTAATTATATCTATGTTTTGGGAATTCCTGGTGCATGGTACAAGCAGTATTGTGAATATCTGAATTATTTGAGGTTTTGTTTTTGGTATGGAGAAGCTTTTGAGAGAAAGGTAATCTGTGATGAAATGTACAATCCAAAACGTGAGAGACGAGGTGAAGGGTGTCACACGTCTGCATTAGCACTAATCTACAAAGCTGCTTCATCATGTCATCATGTCAAAAATAATACAACCTAAACAGATAGAAAGCTAAACAGAACTGGAAGCTATGTGCCCATTACGGGATCCAATGTATCTTACTTTTGAATTTTAGATTCAGAACAGGGTCATCAGCAATGACTGGCAGAGAAAGAGAAATTTGCAGAGACATATAATTTTGTTTTTAGGGCTTTGGTGTAAATTAATATGCGTATAGTGGCTCTCAAAAGTGTGAAGAACTCAGCTAAAATAACAAGTTGCTTTGGTTTAAGAAATTAGAAAATAAAAAATATATTCAACATCTCTATGTAAACTTTTGAGAGCAAATGTTGGATAACGCAAGGCACACTGCTTTTTGTTTCCTGTTTATTTGCAACCCAAAGGAGATTGTTGTTTAATTAATTTTAATAATGCTATTGGATGTAAAGCACTAAATGTGTATTTTCCTACATATACATTGACAGATGGTACATGGATTGAGTCTACAAGCTGGATTTGTTTGACATGAAGTGCACTGTTTCAGTTTTTCCCAGTTTACAAATTTACGCCGAAGGGGAAAATCTTTTTAATGTTGTCAGATGAGAATTCTTTTTACCTTTTACAAACAGAGAAAAATCACCACACAAAATATGTTGCTAGCAATGTCACCTGACCCTAACCTCTGTATCCTTGCCATTTCCTTGTTGAACATTCGGTAACCCATGAAACCCCAAATCTTACTCTCAACTTGACTAATCACTGCTCGTACATGGTAACCAACTAAATGCACTTCTCCTCGTTTTTATTAACAACCATCTCTTTTAAAGAAGTTTATTTTCATCATTATCTGAACAGGTTTCTGCCTGGATAACAGACACTCCAATCTTGTTACATCACAAGACTGTTTTTGTGAAACTCCCTTAAATATGGGCATAAAAACATTTTTTGTTTTTGCAAATGGCACTATACTATATGTTTTTGAGGAAATCTTTTACGTTTTGTTTCTGCCTCTTCATGCCGTTTAATGCCCCGATCACAGTATAGATAGGTGAAACATTTCAGAAAAGTCAAAAAGAAAAAGGCTTTGTGATCTTTCTTTGTTTTCACTTTCTGCCTTTGTTCTTCATAGCTCTTCAGGTTGAAATACAATTTTCATTGGGGAAAGGATTAAGATTATATATGAATATATAATAAAGAACTTAAAATATAGGAAAATGCACAGTCATGTCAGTTCCTATACTTAAACACATTTATGGTCTACTTTTTCTGTATTTCTAGAATTGTATTTGAATTCAATGTTCACTTAGAGTAGGCACTATAGTATTTATATTGAGGCTCGTATTTTTAACTGTTGCTTGTTCTCTCTAAAGGTATTTGCCATACCTGTTTTGGTAGTGGAAAAAAACCCCAAGCTGCCACGGTATATTTTTTTAATTTGGCAGGATAATATAGTGCGAATTATTTGTATGTCTAAAGAAATAAAATAAAATGTAAAAAAAAAACATCCCATAAAAAAGCAGCTAAAGTGTGTGGCATTGGGAGGCATTGCAGGCCATCAGATGGCTGCTGCTTTTATTCCTGCTGCCACAGAGGTGTTTGTACATATCTTATTTCTTTTTTATTTTTTTGTTCGCACTTCTTTATCCTCACTCTGCTGCCATTCCTGTATGCAGTACTGAACGCTGACGTTGGCCTGTTCTGTTGTGTGCTTCTGTCTCTCTCACCTCTCCCACCTGACAACATTCCAACATCAAGAAGAGAGGAGGAAAAAAATCTAAAGATTAAAAAAAAAACTTAATATGCAGTACATGGATTACTTAAAAAAGTTCAAATAAATACATTTAAAAACAAATAAAATGTTTTTGCATTTTCTTTTCCATTGCCAAATACTAAATGGTGCTTTATATTTAGATTGGGTGAATATACTTTCATATGCAAAGCATATTTAAAAATGACCAGGGGGATGTGGAGAAGCCTGCTTGAGTTGAGACTTTTTTTGTAAATGGCAATGCGGAATATTTTGTTATCAGCCTTTTCTATTCCTGTTCTGAGAGCTGTTTGTTGTAACTTGAACATGAACTTTATCTTTTACAATGGGAGCTACTATTTATTACCTATATGCTCTGTTCTAAACGGAGATATGGAATGGAGTCATATGTTTTTGGTTTGTTTTTATTTTATTCATTTGTTTTAGTTTTACTATAATTTTATTTTCTAATGGTGGCCAGTGGTCATTGGACAAAGCAAGCTCTATGATTTCTGTTGTACTTGTTTGGGGTCTCTGTTCAGTTGTAATGGGAATACCACTGTCTGTGTTTTCTGGCAGATGTCTGCATAATCCTGTTCACATGCCCATTTTGTCCCTTTATTGAAAAATGATTAATAAAAAAATGAAAGCGTACCGGCATCCTTTGTTTTTCATTTACAGCTTTGAATAAAGCTGTTTCAAAGTGTCATACATTTTTTCAAGAACATCTTTGGTATAAACCTAATAATAAAATAAGCCAGTTGTCTGAAACTTCCAGATTTGTGTTAGGCTTCTTTTTATTATGCTAACATAAAGAAATATAACAAAGGGTGTAGGATTAAGCACATTTCTGTGTAAGTAAGATTTAAGTAACTTTCTGCTATCACATCAATATCCTGTGCTGTAGTTTCCACATACTCAGTGCCTTACAATTTTGGGATGAAGGTTCTGTGTACTATAACATATTTTAGCTTTTGGCACTTTGAGGTTAGTGAAACTTCATCAGAAATATTGATGTTGACATAACAGTACAATAAGTCAGGTAGCAGAATACTTACCACTGTATGCTATAAATAAGGAATGCAGTGAGTGAGCAGTTTATGCTTATATCTACTGGAAGCAGGAGGAAGCATCCAAATGACATAGACATAACTACTATTCTTTTTCTTCTCAAATCCATGGTCCCCATTGCTCAGAGTTGTTTCCTTGATATCAGCGTTTTTGTAGCATAAGAGGGATCAAGAAACAGTTAACCAAGAAGTCTCAACTTCATGCATTGCCAGAGAATCTCTGAATTCTGACACTCACTAGAAATCTAAATTCCATTAAGATTCTACAGTATCAGATGTTTATGAAGATGATTCTGGAAAATTACTTACTTAAAGCAGTATATCTTACAATCTCACTGAAACACAATACAGTACAGTATCTAAACCTGTGATAGTAATGAAACAGACACCTCTACCTTTTTAAATCTTTGTGTGTGTGAGACTATGCAAGTAGATTTGGCCACATGAACACAGTGTCTTTGATGAGGACACACAATGTTCTTTATACCTACAGACTCCACCTCTACCCTTTGGCCTTGTACTCTATGAACTTTATGGTTTCCTACGTGTGTGTGGTTGTGTATGGGTGTGTGTGAGTGTGTGCGATGTCTCAACCTTGCCCAGAGGGGTTGGAGAACTCCTGACACCCATGTGTCTGCATGCAACATCCTATCTGCTGGTGAACACAGACCAGCTGTTTTCAGTGCAAATGTGTGTGTGTGTGTGGGTGTGCGTGTGTGTGTGTGTGTGTGCACACTATCTAAGAGCACATGCATACCATGTGTGTTTGGCCCTCCTCAAAGTATGGTGAATTATCTGTAGCTGATAGTAGCTGTCCACTATGTGTACACATGTAGAGTAAATGTATTGTGTGAGCTCATACAGACAAGTACTTTCACAAAATGTACCTGTGTAAATACTATCATGAACCTGTAGTCACAAAACCTCAGGATCAGTCAGCTTTGTGGCTGAAGGACAGACAGACGTGATTGGTCTATGTTCAGTTCATTTGAACACAAACACCTATAAGGAACTGTGTGACTTTGAGGAATTAAATGTTACGTTTTTTGAAAAGAAGAGTTCTGATTCTTTTTGCTATATCTCTAAAATAGTTCAGTTCAATAAATGCATCAATCAAAGATTAATAAAGATAATAACTAAACTGTCTATCCTTAAGGAGGAAAAGGTTAAGAAATGTATATCAAAAATTAGTGTTACCCTTTGTTTGGACTATTTTGGAATAACTAGTGAAATGCATCTTTCAGCCCACTAATGCCACCCAGCCTCTGAGAAAGTTTGCTTCTCATTTTCAGCTGTGAGTTGTTTTAGGGGTTCCTTCTATTTCAAATCACCCTATATCGTCTCAGTGAGATCAGATTGAGACTTTGTCCTACTGGGTTTGTAGTTGGACCTACTGAGGCAAAGAGAAAAATATTTTCTATAACAGAAATGCAAAAACCTGCAGAGTGGGATAATTGAAACAGGGCACATAACATGGAAGGATAGTAAACCGACATGGAAGCACAAAAAGCATGGCAATACAAGAATCCACAAGTTTGGATCTGTTTAGATAAAAGAAAAACTACATTTTTGTCCTACATGCAAAATACTAGCTTTGACAAAAAAAAAAAAATCTGCTTTCCATCACCCTAAATGCACATTCTCCATCATAACCTATCATGCTGTAGGGATGATTTTCTTTAACAAAGCATGGGATGCTATTAAGATGTGATGAGAAGGGGACTGGATCAAAATTTGGCAAATGCATTAGAATGACTTAAAATCAAATTTATCATATTCTTTCCATCCCATCTGATGCAGCTTGTGATATTTTGAAAAGAACAATTGACACACCTTGGCAATTAAAAGCAATCCCACTTATATTAATTACACTCTTTCTTTCTTGTTGTTCTATGACACTATTGAGTTGTGAACTCACAAAGGATCTGCACTTTTCCTGTTTTAGATGGGCTTCTGTGAGCTGCTTTATGTTAAAAACGTTGAGCGTTTGTGGCTGTTGTAAAATCTATATGACCATGACCTGCAGTGCTCCATAAACTATGGTAAGTTTGTCTTCAGCCTGACTGAGTAAAACAAAAAGATACCCTCTAAAGGCTTTCCAAAGCATGCTTTTACTCTGCTCTTGTCACAGTATGTCCTTGGGTGGCACAGTTGCAGTGAAGTCCAGATAAAGAACCAGAATATATGTGTGTTTTGTCTGTCCTCAGACTAAGCAGACATTGTTTTTCCTGCACATACTGTGCTCCTCCACAGAGGGACATTTTGTCAAGGCCATGCTGTGTCTCCCACACAACCTAAATATGCTTCTGTGAATATGGCATGGTTTAATCCAGGTTGAACACAGACCTATAGGAAAGGACATCATAAAAAGTGCCTTTTATTGTAATAAAAATGACTGAACACAGTGGCACATACAATGACCACAAGGTCAGTTGGATTTGTAAAAAGAACTGCAATCAAAAGAAGCAAAGACATAATGACTGCAATGCCTGTAGTGCTCTTAAGTCCCCTACGTAGTAGGACTTCTCGTAAGATACTTGTAAAAAAACTATAGAAGCTTTTTATATGAGCTATAGAGTTATTATTCAGTCTGTAATTATTTCATGATGGTAAGCTTATTAGGTTATATTAAATAAATGATGGTTGTTTGGTATGATTAAGTCATATAAAAAGAGGACAGCTCACTGACATGATGAAGGGAGATATAAAGACACATTATCTAACCCTAATTTATCTGTTTTTTAATGATGCTTTTTTTTAAGAAATTGCATTAAAGGTGATCCTAACACGTGCTTTGGATTTAACTCCAACATTATTTTTTATGAAGAATAACTTATTCTATCTGCAATCAATGTAAAGAAACTGATGAAAATTTATATGATGTTGTAGAATTTTTGTTCTAAATGCTTTCATCGCTTTCAGACCCAAAGTTAAATGGCCAGGTAAGGAAATAGGTTAAGGTACTGTGGCTATAGACTTTGAAGGAATTTACTGCATTAATGTACAGTATACAGTCAGGGTAAAAAAAAAAGATTAAATGTGTATAATCAGTGTAACCTACACTACAAAAGCAGCTTTGGCAGCTTTCGCTTTGCAATTGCTTGTTAATACAAAGCAACGATTGAAAGAAACCAGCAATGACCTTATGGAAATAGCTATCCAATTTTACACAGAGAGGAAGGTTACAAACAATTGTATGCTACAAGTGTATGCTGCTTTTGATAACTGCTGATCTCCACAAGGGGCAAACAAGCAACTTTAGTACAAAGTTAGATCGGGCAATGCTTAGAGAAATACAAAACAATCTAAGATCGCCCTCTCAGACTCTACATGTGTTATGATCCAGGGTCTCCTGCTTCTGTGTGGTTGTGTTCCTGTGTGCCTTGTTCTCCCTTCCTCCATCAGGTGGCACCAGGTTTTGGATGTGGTGCGGCGCGGCATTTGCTTCACAGCTGAACTCCATCAAGGCTCATTAGCGGGAGCATAAGAAGAGTTTCATGTCAGATCATCGGAGCCGAGTGTTTGCCAGTAATGGTATCATTAAGCCTCCTGAGCGTGTCTCTGTGATTTTTTCCTCGTTGCCTTGAACTTACCTTGTTCCTCTGTTTCCTCGTTGCCTTCAGGTGTTCCTCCGTGCTCTTGGACTCACCAGTCAGATCCTGGCAATCTGTTGCTTCCTGAGATCCTCCTCGTGACGTCGTGGAAAATACCCACTGGTTGCCCGTGCTCCAAGACTCACCTCCTCTGTTGTCTTAAACCTTCTCTTGGTTCCCACGTCTGGCAGTCTGAAAACTCTTCTGTGTCACCGACTAACTCTGAGCCAACCTGTCCGCTCCCCTGCCGCACCGCTCCGAAGCTCTGGATTTCTGCACTAAGGGACTCTATTCCCCGGACAACACGTACTCCCCCTCCGAGACTCTGAACTATCTTCAAACAGTAAGCAAACAAATCCTGTCAGTTCAGTTCTCCTAATTCCCACATCCCTCGAACTCACCGCTCTGCTTCTTCCTCTAGTGATTACTGCTTCCTGTGCCAGCCGGTTCCCTTTGGACTCTTTGTTTGGGCAGTTTAGTCTGCCGCTAGCTAAGTTAATAAATCTCTTTCAACTGATAACTCTCTCTTGTTTTAGTGTTCTGCATGTGGGCTAAACATATTAAACCCAACATGACAACATGCTTTGGTTGACATTTTCAGCTTCTTAACTGTCGGATCTCAGTCATCCTAATTCTTGTCTTTTAAATTGTAAAAGTATTTTTATTACCACATAAAAGGGTTTTCAAGTAATGCCTTTAAAGTTGCAGCTTACAAATGTTACTTTTTCTGCTCACATAAAAAAAGAAAACAGCCAAGGGGCTGCAGTTATCCATTGGAGAAATCCATCTAAGAGAAACTTTGTTAATAGTGAAGAGTGAGAAGAAGCCCACTCTTGGAAAAAACAAAACAAATGTGTTTGTGTATTGTCACATGTTTTGTTTTGCAAAATTCCAACACAAAGGATACGTTAGTCAGATAAGAACTCAAGTCAATTTATAGGTAGTCCCAAGAAGGAGAGAAGGAGATCAAGATTTTCTATTCCCTCAGTCTCTTATTAGGGTTGTCTGGTTGTTTTCTAGTAAGAAAGCCTTCTTCTTGCTCTTAATGTACCCCCTCCAATTTTTTTTAAAAGGTGTCCCCAAGAAGAATAACATGACCCACCTCTTGACTCCACAAGAGTGAGTCTCTTAGTCTTGTGGACCAAGGGCTCTTTTCCAAACCCCCACAAGTTCACTGAAGTTCACCAAAGCCAACCTAGGAAGCTTATTTTAGTCGCTTTTTTCAAAAATTCCACCCTTCTGTTTGTAACTCATTACTTCAAGATCACAGATGATGGTTACAACATAAAAAGGACAAAATCAGACCTCACTTTTGATCATGTATGTACAATTATAGCAGCTCCTGATTGGTCCTTCGGTCTACCAGCCAATCCTGCCATCAAACTTATAGTCATTCAGTTAAAACCTTTACCTCTGACAGTTGTTGTAGTTGTACTACAATGCAGTAAAATTTGTCAAAATAAATATACATTTTCTTGGCTGAATATTTTGTCAGTCAAAAATATTAGTGTTTTACAAGGTGCAAACTTGTAACCAAAAAAGAGCCAGATTGCCTTGCAGTTAGTCAAAAATAGAATGAAAATGAACACCAGGTCAAAGGCAAGGAGATTAGGCTTGTGTTGTGCATGTCCATGTCCAAATTGTGGCATGTTTTTTCTTTTTATTTGAAGAGAGCATTGTTTTAACAAGTGGATCTTTGTGTTTTATAGGCTTGTAAATGTGTTCATCCCTAAAAGAGACATAGGGGATAAAACTTGAGAAGGTGAGAGGTCAGATCTGAAGGCTTTAATGTTCTATTTAAGTTATGGGGTAGCTATTTGATGTGTTTATCCAACCTAAAGTGCAAATGGACAATATATGGACATTAGTTTAGTTTGCTACCCTTTCTTCTGCCAGTACAGTCACTGATCTTCTAGTATACCTTACTAGGATTGAAAATCAACCTAAATTGTCACTATTTGCTGGCTGCAGTTGGTTGATTTCCATTGTTATTGATATTGCTTTTATACAGCAATACCTGAATCCAGCATGAGAAAGGTCGTTCTCAACAAATACCCATGCTGTGTTTACTAATGCTCACACACAAATACTAAGTCCTGGAATGCTGGATGACTTGGCATTGATGCCCATGACCTGAGTGTTTGAGCTATGACAGAGGTATGTAAAAGACTGCCTTTGCAGTTGGGTTGAAGAAGTTGGAGGAGGGGGGCAGTAGGTTTAAAAAAGAGGGCTGCTGTCTTCTCCTATAAAGGCCATAGGAGTCAGAGAGTACTTTAGAGAAAGCAAAGAAGGCTCATTCAATCCCTTTCTTCTATGTTCAGTCTTTCATTCATTCTCCCCACCTCTGAACCCTGTCTGAAGTTCAAATATATTGTCAAAGAGGAGTGAATGAATGAATAAATGAATGAAGGCAGAACTGAATGAGAGGTGGGGGGTGGGGGTGGGGTTAGAGAGGGAGTTAAGCAACATGTGTCAAATTGCCATGGTCCTTGTTAATGTTGGTCTAAACATTTTTGCCTTGTTCTTTAAATACCTGCAGTGGTTTCCTTGTCAAGCTTCATTAAAGTGACAGAACATCTTGTTTTGGTGACATTTAGCCATTCACCCTTCTTAACCAGCACAACAAATGAAATACTATTAAACATCAATCTCCTTCTATTAAAGGAATCGTGCCATTGAATTTCCATTTGCTGCATAAACAGTAGAAAGTTTTTTCCATTTGTATGTTCTTGCTCCATATGTAACAACATTTTGGCAACACAACTCTCTTAGTAGAGGTGGGGATTCAAGTTTTAAGGATTTGGTCACAAACGTAAAGACCTCAGACTCAACAACAATGTGTGGTGTGGGGACTCAGGATCTTACTTACCCTTGAGATCTGGTACTAAGAAATCCAATTGTAAAGGATTTTAGCATGTTTTTATTTTTGTATAGTGTACTGATGACTTTGTCTGGTTGTTACAGTACAGTAACAACCAGACAAAGTCAAATGGATATAGATTCTAGTTAATGTTTCTTAATAGCATGTTGTTTTAAAAGAGGCTAAAAGCTTCAAAGTCAGTCTTTTTATATTGTATACCACTAAAAAAGCATCTCCGGGAGAGAGATACATAATCCCTGTTCTTTAAGGATGTGTTTGATTTGTTTGTCAGTTACATCTGAAGACCTTAGCTTCATAGTGCCACATAACAACCTGTTTTTGCCTCCTCTAGCGTCATTCATAACAATGAGCTCAGAGATGTCTTAAACTAAACTATAGCTGTGTCTCATTTAGCTGGCTGCGTCCTTTTAAGCACGCAGCCTACTCAACCTTAGGAGTTACAAGCCTTCGGA